>JBCNYH010000004.1:27878878-27895390 GCA_039654325.1 Tandanus tandanus
TGGACAGAGGCACACTTGTGGTTAAGACCTTGCCCAGGGGTCTTAGCACGGTGGGGGTCCAACGGGGATTCGAACCCGTGATCTCTCGATCGTGAGACCGGCACCCTAACCGCTGCGCCACCGGCCCCACGTAAGTGTGAATAGTTGTTTGTATTAGCCCTGCAATGGTCTGGCGAGCTGTTCAGGGTGTACCCAACCTTTGCCCAGTGGTGGCTGAGTTAGGCTCCAGCTTCCCTGACTCTTGAGTGAACGGCAGCTGTGTTTGGTGTGTACAGTACTATGTATGGTTAAAATGACAATTAAAGCCACTTGACACTTAATACATATAGAGGTGTATGAATACTCACTCACTTACTCACTTAATCCCACACACACAATGGGGCAATTTGGAACAGCCAATTGGCCTAATGTGCATGTCTTTGGACTGTGGGAGAAAACCAGAGTACCCGGAGAAAACCCACACAAGTGCAGGGAGAACACCCCACACAGAAATGACGAAGCCCGGGTACACGGACCCAGGACCCCTGACGTGCTAACCACTACGCCATTGTGCCGCCCTTGTATGAGTGCTGCCACTAAGTAAAATGCTATCAAATGTTTATTTATTTAAACAAGGAAAAAAGGTATAGTATCATAACATAAGAGGGGAGTTATAAATCCGAATGAACTTTATCATCAGTAAATGTAGCATTATGTGCGCTATGTGATCATCTGCCACCGTTTGCAGTCTTTATTACCTGATGTGCTGTTGTACCTGCTCTTAGCTTGATCTACTGAAAGGTATTCTGTGCATTTCTTCTGTCTGTGGTGAGTGTGCTCATACAATCGATCCTTGCATCTGTAAACAAACTGATAAAATACAAAGCTGAGTGACTTAGCTGTGTTCAGTGCTCCGGACACACTAAGCAACAACAAGAACAACTTCAATCCCTTGGAGTTGCTCAGAGCAAAACAACCGAATCGATTTCGAATAAGAAATTATTAGTGAATGCAGGAAGGAGAATTAGATGTTTATCGTCCTTCTTGGCATCCCACATTTGAACTTTTGTGCTAAGAAATTAAAATCGCCTACAACTCATCTTTAAATTAGCCACTTTGAAAATCCACCAAGGTCCTCACAGTGGGTATAATCACAAAGAGAAGGGCATTTTGCACTTATTCTTTGTATTCTCACCCTGGGTGGTGCAGTCATACTTAGCTAAAGCACTTAAAGGTTTAAACATGGTCTGTGATTAGCTGAACAGACTGTGATGAATACCTTATAAAAGCTGTATTATAAACCATTCCAGCCTCTGCACAGTATCTTCTGGGTCACATGAAGTCTCAGAGTCATCTTTAACTTAGCCATACTGTGTCATCTTGACTCTTCTCAGGTCACCAAGATGCTTGCTGTAGTGGTGGTCCTTTTTGCCCTGCTGTGGATGCCATACCGAACCCTGGTCCTTATCAACTCCTTTGTCAGCACGCCATACCTGGATGCCTGGTTCTTGCTCTTCTGCAGGACGTGCGTCTACGCCAACAGTGCTATCAATCCTGTAGTGTATAACCTAATGTCTCAGAAGTTCCGCTCCGCTTTCCGTGACCTGTACCGGTGCCAGCAGCCAGTCAGTCGGTGTACTCCGTCCACACTCCAGACTGGCTACACTATAGCTAGAGACCCTCGAAGCATTCACATCAGCAATGGTACCAAGGCAACTGTCAGCCCTGGCACTGCCAAGCAGGTACCAAGCCCCCTGGATGAAAAGAAAGATGCTACAGAGAATACTGGGATTGACAGTAATGGCATGGATAAGTTTCAGTGGAAAACAGATGAAAGGGACACAATCAACGAAGGAGATGATACTGCAAGCCTTGCCCCAGAAACTGAAACAGAAGGGATTAAAAAAGAAAATAATGGTCCTGGCTTGGAGAAAAAGCCTGATAGCCAATGTACTGATATTAGGAATAATATGGAAAATGGTAACGATGTTAACAGTGACACACCCGCAGTCATTACCTGTTTGAACGCAGAGAAACCTTTGGCAGCCTCTGAGGAGATGGAGCCTGCGCATGTCCATGTTGAGCAAAATGCTAAGGAATTGAGCCATAGCACACTGTAAATGCCCCCCTTCCCCCCTTCCCCCAAGTTTTATTCCAAAAGATCTTCAAGTGTAAAGTTGTATAGTGTACTCCCCTAATTTCAATTCATTTTCAGATTTTCTGAAAATGCGTTATCCTTTATTAGGGTCGCGGGGAGGCTGGAGCCCATCCCAGCAGGGCAGGAGAGTACCAGGGCACAGCCTGAACAGCTCACCACACCATCACAGGGCCAAAACAGACACACAACCATGCACACTTTCATTCACACCTAGGGGCAATCAGGAGTATCCAATTTGCATATGTGCATATATGCATGTGTGCATATTAAGCTAATGTGCATATTTTTGAACTGTGGGAGGAAAGTGGTGTACCCAGAGGAAACCCACGCACGCATGGGGAGAAATACCCTTGCTGGGTATGGAGCTTGAACCCTGGACCTTTTTGCTGTGATGTGGAGGTGGTAATCACTATGCCACCCACTGCCCCAGTTTAAATAAAATATGATTAAATCGAAATCCTGCAATGGCCTGGGGAGCTGTCCAGGGTGTACTCTGCCCTCACCCAGAGTCAGCTGAGATGGGCACCAGCCTCCCCGGGCCCATAATTAGGATTAAGCGGTTCAGAGAATAAACGAATGAATGAATAAATTGAAATCTTTATATTAAAATCAGAGCAAAAAAAAAAAGATCTCAGGATTGATAATAATTAATATTTCAGACTGGACCCAAAATCCCAAAAGAGATGTATGTCTTTGCAAGAAACCATCTGGCATGAATTGCAAAGAGTTGGATATGCTCTCTATATAAATCCTGCCGGTTGGTGGACTTGCTATCAAGACCTTCCCCCTTTCTGCATTTGCTTTCAAAGTTTTGATGTGTTCTCCTGAGTCATGTCACATTAAAATAACTTGCCCACTGAATCCAGCTAAGTGAGTACATAACCCACTTCTAAAATATCTCCGAAGGGTCGCACAGCAACTGCTACAAGGTGCTTTTATCTGATAACACGGCCCAGAGCACTGGGTCAGCACTAACATACATCCGTGTTATCCGTTCTGCCAACAGGAGGCATTTAAAAACTGGTGCTGTGCCAGAGAAAGAGCAGAACGCATGGCCAGGGGAACCGACTTGTAATGCATCAACATTTATTCCAACATAAAAGCCTGTGCTTTAAGAAGAGTGATGTTTTACAACTGTTTCATCTCCCACCGTGCTCAGAGCCAGGATTAAATCCTTTGGGTGGCTTTTGAGGAATGAATGCAGATTAGAGCCGAAAGACAGAGAATCAGACTTCATCAATTTACAGAATCATCCACTCATCAAATTTATTTATATTGTGCACATAGGATACTTTAGGACAATTGATGTTTTCTGCTAAAACAAATGAAGAGGTATATCCATTAGTTTGTGTGTCTGTTAACAAATGAAATCCTATAGGCTTCCTGCCGATAATGAAAAGATCTGAAAGCATTTTTCTGTGAGCACAGTGCCAAATATTTTGTTAAATATTTCACATTTATGTAGTAAACAGTCATAACTATGATTTTCAGTCATAAATGGCAATTTTATGATGTTATAAAGACTTAAGCACCATTATGCTTAATGTGCATTTTAAGTTATTCTTTTATGAAATTCCCTGGTGTAATTGCTTTATTGTGATGCCTGTCGTTTATGCCTCTCTTGTGCTGTTTCCTTAAAAGGAAAGATTATTATAAGACCTTAAAAATTGTTTTGTGGCTGGTTTTGTGGCTTAATAAACTAATTTTAGCCGTGCCACATTTAGAGCACTGTTCGAATCTCATCAGACATGTTGGTAGAAGAGCCACCGCCATTCTGTTTGTTGCTGCATTAGTGCTTCAGCTATTATTTCTCTACTGTCACATTTCGTTTGATAAGCAGCAAATGAAGCCAGTACCAGCATTAAGAAGCTCATTTCAGAGTGCTAAAGTGGAAAGTGTCTTTCAGTCGCCACTGTCTTTCTGATTTTTAATTGCATTGGTGGTACGGGATGGAAAGACATTGTTTTCTTTTAAGACTGAAGAAAATGCATGGCTTTGCTGAAGAACCGTATTAGCTAAAGTGAATTTGTTGTCACCGCAGAAAACCACAAGAGAAGATATACTGCCTTTGGCGTGCTGCTTGTAGTAGCTTTTTAAAAATCCATTTGATATTTGCTTGATTCTTAATATTAAGCTGCTGGAATGAGAGCTTGACGTGTATGTGAGTTCTGTGAGCATCCCAGCCTGCATTTCTTTTACATGTAGATATTATTATTATTATGATTATTATTAGTGTTATTATTGGTATTATTATTATTGTTATTGTGTTCACTCCTGCTTCCTTTTGTTGTCTTTCCAAAAATAATAAAGAAGATGAAGAATAAAGCTGAATAGATGCATATATGCGAACATTTTCACGAGTTCATTTTTATTTTATTTAAAATTCATTCATTCATTTTCTTAACCGCTTAATCCTAATTAGGGTCGCGGTAAGGCTGGCGCCCATCTCAGCCGACTCTGGGCAAGGGCAGTGTACACCCTGGACAGCTCGCCAGGCCATTGCAGATTTTATTAAAAAAATTCAATATATAATATATTGATGGGAAAGGACTGATCTACGTTCACTACAAACTTATGGTGATTTCTTGTTTTGAGTGTGTCCCGGAGTATGTTGAGGAGTGTTACAGGTGGTTTATTTTACAGAATAAATATATAATGCATAGTATGTATACAGAAATGGAGCAATCTGGTATTATCCACTCCACAAACTTGAAATAATGCTTAAAACCAAATGACTGATGGAGTGAACATGTGCGTTCACTGACCTTTTGCGTGGCACCAACTGGCATATATAATGTCATCCTTGTTTTTGTATAATAGGCCCTAATGTTAGGTTACGTTACGATACCTGAATGACGTGTTTACGCTAATACTACTAATAACATTACTACTCTCATGACATTAGTTACTATGTCATTAGTGGAGAAATTAGGATTTAAAAACTTTCTTCATACACACACATGCTGTCTCACTTGAAGACGAAGTTGAACTTCTAATTATCTATATAGTTATAATTATCTAATAGTTCCTGTCTTTGTAAATGTAATGACTATCGTAATACAATATATAGCTCATGCGAAAGCTAATAACTTACTAGGACTGAGCGCACACTTGTGGACTGTGGACATAGAAACACACACAATTTCCTGCAGAATGAAAATCGGCACGTCACAGCACCTTCGGCGTTGCCCACACGAAAGGTAATGATGGGCAAAAACATTCATAGTCTTTCCTTGTCACTGATTCAGAAATTCAACAAAATGCTTTTCATAAAAATACAAAGACCTTAATACAAAATGGCCTTCGTGTTTTTCAAGGTAAAAAAGCACGTTTTCAAACAGAATGAATTTCAGTTCATTCTTAACTAGGGTCAACAGACTCTTACAAAATTGTACACAAGTGTAAAACCTAAATTTTTACTTTAGAGTACTTTACACTGTAGGAATAATGTTGAACAGAAATACACTCTCACTCATACACTCATTTGTTAAATCTTTCAATCCTATCCCTAGGGTCACGGGGAGGCTGGAGCTTATCTCAACCGATACTGAGTGAAGGCGGGGCACACAATGAACTGCTCGCCAGATCATCAAGGGGCCAACATACAACCATTCACACTCACATCCACATGTCTTTGAACTGTGGAAGGAAACCAGAGTACCTGCAAATGCAGGGGGAACATGAAAACTCCACACAGAAATGACTCGAAGCCAGGACCTCTTGCTGTGAGGTGAACACGCTAACCAATAGGCCAATGTACCGCCCACAGAAATACAAGATATGGAAAAAGAAAAGTTAAACAAGTGTCTAAGGAAATAACTTTTTTTTATTTTACCTGAACAAAGAAAGCCTCATAGCCATCAGGGCAGCCACTGTTCCTTTCTTAAGAAGTCTGGAGAAATTCAGCCAACACTCCATAAAAATCCCCTGAGCCTTGACATTGTGGAAAGTTTGTACGAAGCTGGTGAACTCTTTCAACTTGTGTAAAACCCGATTGCTGAAGAGTATATTAAGCTCGAAGAAAGAAACCCAGCACTGTTTTTGGTGACAAAACAACCAAACCCTGGATGGCACAGTTGATCCCTCGGATGGCAATGTTTGAGGCGCAAATCTCACCTTGAAGCCTGTCTAATGTAATGGAGCTTGTATGATATCATAAAAAAAATTAGATTGCTTTTCTTATGTTCATATGTAGTAGATACTAAAACAATTTTCTCCTTCTGAAAAAAACCCCATAAGATATAAAGTTAACATCCCTAAAAAGAAATTGTGTACTGGGTAACAGATGATAACAGTATGTTTTTTTATGCTCAGAATTAGAATTTGAGCAAGTAGAGAACTTAATACTGCAGTGTCTCACATCACTATTCAGAGTTCTGGAACTACAGACTCAATAAGGCGAGAGCATTAATTTATTCATGATATATTTGACTCTTATTAGATGTTTAAAATTTTGGGTCTCATCCATATATTGCAGTAGTCTTTCTTTTTCTTATAAATTGTCCTTTAATGCTTTGTCACGTTTCACGTGTCACATTATTTCCTTCTTTACATAAAAAAATCCACATGTACAATGTCAATACTATAAGTCATTGAATATGGCTCACTCAGTATGGCTACTTGCAAAAATATTATAGTTATTGCACTATTGTCACTCCACATTAATCCAGGACCTGCTTTTATTTTTGCTATTTCTGCTATAATAATAATAATAATAATAATAATAATAATAATAATAATAATTATTATTATTATTATTATTATTAATATTATTATATATATTTTTAAAGGCTATATTATATATTCTCAATTTTGTTTCTCACTGAAACTTGGCTAGGATCTTCATTTGGTTTGAGGATCCAAATATTTTTTCTTCTTGCAATAACTTATAAATTCATAATGAAAATGAAAATGATTTCATCAGTCACTGACCATTTATACCCATGAGTCACGTTCATCCCTTATCTAACCTTTATATAATTTCCAAAGCCTTTGGCTTTTTGTTATTGGTGGAAAGGAGGTGCAGATAGTATGTAAATGACTTTTAATCAAGAGGGAGATCATCACCAACATGACTGGCCACATGCATGATTGGCAGAGACCTTAATATGGACCTTATCCAGAAGCTGAAAATGTGGAAACACTGAGGACTGCAAGGAGAGGATGCAGATTACCATTCATACAGCCACAAAACAGGGGAGTAAGATGAAGTGCGCACCCATGCACATTTGTCTTACATTTGCCTTTTTCTTTTTTCTTTTTAAATAAAAGATGTCCCACAAGGTCAAAACTGCCTTATATAAGGTTTAAAACAGCCCCCCCCCCACCACACACAGACACCACACTGCCCCTAACATCAACTGCTTATTCCCCCTTCCTTCTACCCTTAATGTTTCTGTCATCCACAAGTCAGTCCACGTCTTTCCATTATTTTTGTCTTTTGCTTGTTGTCGTGTACTTTTATTTTTGCTAAGATTTTTATTTTTATTTGCTTTTCCCATAATCTCTGAATGAATTAATGTCATATCTGTGCTTTAAGGAAGAAGAGCTTTTAAGAGGAGTTAAATAAAATATTCACAAAGTTTCAGCCTTGATATATATGTACTAATGGTGTATTACAACAATATCCTGTCAGGTTTTGGCAGTTTGTGAAGCAACCTTCGTAAATCGCTTCATAAAGACGAAACTGTGACGCAGCTGTGACTGTGCCCTTGACCATTTTATTTGCAGTTATACAACCACTGACAGAAATGGCTTTGTGTCATAGCTATAATTTGTTTATTTAATACAAAGAAAGAAAGAAAGAAAGAAAAAGTCCAGGATGAAGATCCTTTAAGTGTCTTGATTCCAATTTTCCCAAGCTGAATGTAGCTGAACGTAAAAATAGCGGTACAATGTGGGTGAATCAAACTGCCATGAATGCGTGTGGTGATGTGTGGCCTGGCAGCTGGTTGCTAAGGCTACATTCTGTTTCACTTCACTTTTGCACGATTAAACTGGAGAGTTGTAGTCACGGAAGATAACGCACCCTTGAATGGATTTCCAATCAGGTGCAGTGGGACTAATCCCAGCACTGATAAGCCATCACAAAACTGAGGTGTCATTCAATGAGATGAGGCTCACAGGCACACCAGCTGGCTGCCTCTACACGCTTCTGACCCTCTGAGCACTACATATTAAAAACTTAATAACACATATCCGTTATGCTGGCTTTGATCTGAATCATTTGTGTCCCTTTGTTTTTTCTTTTTGTTTGTTCCATGCCTGAATTGCATAATTATGAGTCATTGCTCTGCTGAAAGTCATATTCAGAAAAACAGCATTAAAAAAAATACCTTCCCTTTGCTGAGGTTAGGAGGTTGTTCGGCCAAATGGAGAAGATAAAACTAGAAGAGTTCCCATTTCTGTACAGTCTCTTCACTTTACTCTGATGGCAGTAGTTCACCTGATCCTGCTGATGTCAGATGTTTTGGAGTCACACGTTTTATCATTGGCACTTAAAGGCCAGAATGTAAAGCTTGAAGACAGGCTCTCAGATTAAGAGGAGGTTGTGATCTAGGAGAGCTGCTGAAAGTATTATTTCATGTTTTTAAAACTACACAGAGAGAGGAGTGCTTTAAAAAGACCACCACTTAAGCATAGGATTAAAGAGAACTAAGTGTCTCTAGCTTTCAAGCTTATACTTACATAGATCTATGTACACATCCCTGTCTATTTAAATTCATTCACACAAAATATGGGCTGCTGCAGTCTAAAACAAAACAACAACAAAAAAACCCTCTTCTCAAATCAATTTTATTGATATAGCCTACATACATGCATATTTGGTTAAAGGCACCCAAATCAGGTGATATGGAATAGAAACAATGCATTTGATCCTGGGTATTTTATATTCTACTGCACGGGATTCAATACATTCTGAGTGTATATACAATTCAAAACATGAATTTCAGGGCGATGTTGTGGTTACAGTCTGTCAGGTGATAGTAATCCAAGACTTACTGTTGCCACAATCTCTGCCCAGTACTGAGCAACTAAGACAAGCTTAAGTACATGACCAGAATCATTCATAACTAAAACATGGAACATGTAATAACTTACTGAGAAGTTTTTTTTTTTTTAAGTTGTTAAGATAATTCAGCTTATTGAATAATATACCTAAATAGCTGAAAAAACTTATGAAATACATTGGCTTGCAAAAGTATTCACCCCTTGGCATTTTTCCTATTTATTTGGCTTATAGACTGTAATCTAAATGGATTTCTTTCTTAAATTTTATGTAATGGACCTACAAATTGGTGAAATTAAGAAATATAAAAATTAAAAAACATGAAAAGTGGTGCATGCATATGTATTCACCCTCTTTGCTACGAAGTCCATAATAATCCTTTCTCACCGACGCAACTTTCACACGGACAATCACACATTGTTCTGCAGTGGAAGCATTTCCGCAAACTTCCGCAGGTCAAGTTGCATAGGTGAGAAAGGGTCAAAAATAAGATATGGTGCTACCAATTATTTTCAGAAGTCACATAATTAGTTAAATAAGGTCCACCTGTGTGCAAACTAAGTGTCACATGCTCTCAGTACATAAATACATTTACACCGGTTCTGAAAGGCCCCAGAGTCTGCAACACCGTTAATCAAGAGGTACCACCAAGCAAGCGACAACATGAAGACTAAGTAGCTTTCCAACAAGGTCAGGGACAAAGTGGTGGAGAAGCTAGGTTATTAAAAATATTAAAAACCTTAAAAATCTTACAGAGCACCATTCAATCTGTCATCACAAAATAGAAAGAATATGGCACCGCATAAAACCTGCTTAAAAAGGGGGCCTTTCACCAAAACTCACAGACTGGAAAGGAGGGCATTAATAAGAGAGGCAACAAAGAGACTAAAGGTAACCTTGAAGGAGCTTTCCAGGTCAGTTGGCTACTCTAAATTGCCTGAGTGGGATTGGTTGAACCTCAAGCATATAAAACGTATTGGATGATGCCAGCAGTTCACATGTGGATAATGGCACGTGAGCGAGTGCTTGGAAATTTGAATCACAGTTTTTCATTGTTTTACATATAGCAACATTTCCTGTTTGCAATAGTGGCATAGCACCAGTTAGTAAAAATAATAGAAAATTACTTATATGTAAAGCGCCCTGCGATGGCCTGGCGAGCTGTCCAGGGTGTACTCTGCCCTTGTCCAGAGTCGGCTGGGATGGGCGCCAGCCTCCACGCGACCCTAATTAACATTAAACGGTTCAGAAAATGAATCAATATGTAAAGCAACAAGAAGCAACTTATACAAATTTAAACATCAGACTCTCGCATATAGATTCTATTTTTTAATCAAGAGAAAAAACTGTACTTCATGTGTATTTAATATGCCTGGTAAGTAAATGGGCACGCTCGGCACGGTGGCGTAGTGGTTAAGATGTCCACCTCACATCAAGAAGGTCCTGGGTTCCAGTCCCGGGCACAGGCATTTCTGTGTAGAGTTTACATGTTCTTCCTGTGCGTGCGAGGGTGTCTTTCAGGTACTCTGGTTTCCTCCCACAGTCCAAAAACATGCTTAGGCGAGTTGGCTGTTCCAAATTGCCCCTAGGTGTGAATTTGAATGGTTGTGTGTGTGTTGGCCCTGTGATGCTGTTCAGGGTGTACCAGCACAGCCTCCCCACGACTCTACTAGGATTAAATGGTTCAGCAATTGAATGAGTGACTGAGTGAGTGAATGAGCCCCTTTAAAGGAACTCGTTCATGACTGCCCCAAACTCTCAGTACACAAATCTGTATGTTAGTAAAGAAAGAAACACCTTATATAACAGGCCATTCATTGCACACAGTGTATTATGAAGGCTGACAGTCAGAAGACTCCAGAAGAAATGTAGATGCTCAGTAAGATTTCACAGCTAATTTCCTTTAATACATGTGACTACTGATGTATTGATTATTGTTTATTGCTGATTCTAGAATGTTTTATACAGAAACATTTATTTTCATTATTTTAAAGGCATCTTTATATTACAGACTTTAATAAGTAAAACAAACAAACAAACAAACAAACAAACAAACAAATAAATAAATAAATAAGCAAGCTGCTACAAATATACCTACTGACAGATACTGTAAGCATACCTATCATAATGTTATTGTACCTGCTGTGCCTGTGTTTCATTTCACATATCCCCCCCCTTTTTTTTTTCCTTTGACTATATACATTATATAACAAACAACAGTACAGTGAATTCTCCCTATTATATTGGCTCATACACACATCTCAGTCAAACACATGGTTTTCCATTTGCACAAAGAAACAGCTCAGATGTTCAAAAGAGGTTTCCATGGAAGCATTGAAATTAACTTTTTATATACACAATTAATTAAATGAGCTAAAAAAAAAAACCCCAAAAAGCAGAATTGTTCCCAAGCAGTATGCAGATTCTTAGTAAGGTCTAAGGTCTGTGATGTGGACTATATCTTGTAATAAAAATTATGATTTGACTTGAAAAGCCATCCTTCATCACTCAAACCTGGAGAATCTTCTCTGTCCTAGATATACATACAGAACAGATCCAACACAACAACAAAATTCTTTAATGAGTTCACAGTGCATGGAAGACCCATCTCATTTTCATTTCATTTTATTTTCCTAACCGTTTATCCTTTATTATGCTATGTTCCCACTATCACGATTCGTGCTATGATTGAAATCATGGTCTTAATCGTGGAGTAATCGTGGTGATCCTGTCAGATCTTATGATGTGTTGATCATAGAAAAGTTGTGGATGGTTCAAAAATGTTCTACGATCAACACAATTAATTGTCAATCCTGATCACCGCATCAGATCATATTGGATCATAACAAAGCGCAACAGATCGCATCTAATCCTGCTTCCAAATCGTGGTGATCAGGATCAACCTTGGACAAGACAAACAACACGCTCTGTTGAGATGCGCTGCGATCTCCCACGATCTGTCACGTACCATTGCTCACTACCTGACACGAATGACTCACAAGTTGATACGAGTATATGCAGAACAGAACAATCAAATAACCAAGAAATTGTTCCTTCACCCCAAAACAAAAAACTAAAAAAGGAAGTAAAATTATGACAACCCCTTCCTTCGCCTCCTTCTTTCCCTCCACCAAAAATGGGAGTAAATAAATCAAAAATTCTTCTTCCCTCCCTCCCCCCAACATTTTTATTTAAAAGAACATTACGTTGGGTTGATCCCCTATTTGATTCTAATAAAATATGAACCCCCAATACCCCTCCAAAAATGTTAATCCTCAAATTTAATCTAGATTTGAAAATAAGGCATATGATAAACTATGTGCTTCTGAAAAAACAGAAGCAATTTTATTTGGCCAACTTCCTTATATTCAGGGGACATTAACCATATCAGGTTAAAAATCAAAGAGATATCCTTCTTTTAGGTTAGGTGTTATTACATTTTATTTTGTTCCTTTTTTTTTTAGAGGAAGGGGTAGGCATTTACATATACCTGTATATACTATACAGCCATGGAAAAAATTAAGAGACCGCTTTTAATGGGTATTCCCATTAAAAAGGGGTCTCCTATTAATTTTTTCCATGGCTGTATACACCCATCAGGGTCCAGTGGTAGCTCAAATCGTGATCACTCTTGAACCCGATCGTGAAAGACATCGCAACCACAATCGTATCCTATTGCAACAGAGCGCATCGGTTCCTGATGATCATATATTTGTATCTGATTGTAACTGAAAGGGAGACCAGATTGTGTGTCACCTGAAATTGACCAATGGTGACCATATCGCATCCAAGCATACCAAATCGTACCAGAACGTATCCACTCGCATCACCTCATATCCAATAGTGACATTTTAGAAAAATTCCAATCATGGCGTTCGTAACGGATCACATGACAGTGGGAACCAGGCATTAGGGTCATGGGGAGGCTGGAGCCCATCCCGGCCAACTGTGGGCGAAGACGGGGTACACTCTGAACAGCTCACCAGTCAATCGCAGGGCAACCACACGCAACTGTTCACACTCACATTCACACTTCAAGAATATTCAATTAGATTAATGTGCATGTCTTTGGACTGTGGGAGGAAACCGGTGCACCCAGAGGGAAAAAAAAGTTTTGTTGATTTATTATTTTTTTAAATAAAATTTAACTTTAGAAAAACAAAAATCTTGTTTTTTTCTCAAAATGAACATTTTGTGGGTTGTCTGGTTCTTGCACGGTGCCACAGAATTAAGGAAATAAATAATAATTGCACCTAGGGGCATAATTTTTAATTTCCCCTTTGGGGATCAATAAAAGATTACCTTAACTTAGCAAAAAAACAAAAAGAAAAAAATTAATTTACTTACAGTATGTCTCACTGCAGACTCGTATCTGGCAGTGCTTTAATGTGTTGGTATCTTTACACTCAAACCAGTCTGCAGTACCATACGGATATCCTCCGAGTAGACAACAAACCCTTTCTGTAAGTCACTCTGAATAAGAGTGTCTGCCAAATGCCAGAAATGTAGATAGAAATTGATTTTTTTTTTTTCAGTGCCTCAAAACACAGTGTCATGTTGCTTTATAACAGATACTGATACTGAGATTTATAGTCAGACGTGTTGCATTCAGAAGTATCAGGCTGAAGGATCTGAAATCATGAAATAACCATTGGGCATACAACTTATGTACATCCATAGGTAGAGGAATATGGGGAAATTTTTAGCTTATCTTATTTTAGCTTACAGCTTATGCAGTATTAAAAGACAGGCATTATTCAATACAATTAAAGCCATAGAAAGAAAACTGGTTTATGTGAAGTCCTGATCAAGTCTTGAAGCATTCTTTTAACCTCTAATAAGCTTCACAGCATTCTAAAATTTATTTCCCTGTAGTATATATTGTCCTTTTCTTCTCAAGGTATAAGGATTAGTAGACTGTCAAAACAACGATCAATGCAAAATGTGTTAAAAGATTTATTTGTTTGAAGTGGATCAATTGTAATATCCCAATGTCGTTAATTTATATATTTTTTTATTCTTTTTTTTTTAATTTCTTTGTCATATCTTGCTTGTAGAGGAGAATATTGTCTTTATTTTACGTTCATTTTAAATTTATACTGTCTTATAACTTTTCTTATAAAGTGCACGTGGTTAGCATGTCGGCCTCACAGCAAGAAGGTCCTCGATTTGAGTCCCGGGCTCGGCTCTGCTCGGGTGTTTCTGTGTGGAGTTTGCATGTTCTCCCCGTGCTTGTGTGGGTTTCCTCTGGGTACTTTGGTTTTTTCCCATAGTCAAGAGACATACACATTAAACTAATTGTCTGCTCCAAATTGCCCTCTGGGTGTGAACGTGAATGGTTGTGTGTGTTTTGGCTCTGTGATAGTCTGGTGAGCTGTTTAGGGTGTACCCCACCTTTACCCCAATCTTGGCTGAGAATCTGGCTTCAGTTAAATGTAAACAAACAACCTGTTTTGTTTTCACACCTCTTTTTCACCTGTGATACACTCTACCTCTGAGAAGTGTTTAACTCTAGTTCATATGAAGCACATCTGTTTGCCGTGCCTTAAAATGCTAATATAGATGATAGGGGTCTCCTTAATTCAGCAGTGTAAACTTTCCAATGCTTTAATTTTCTGCTTCATTTCATTTTTTTGTTCTCTTTTTTACAGAGGATGAGAAAGATATGATAATCCCTCTAAGCTTTCATGACAAGTCAAATAACAAGTTTCCACTCCCCTTCTTCTTCTGAAAACAAACGCTCATTAACGAGGGAAATGATCTCTTCGTTGACTAACAGTGATGTCTACCGCTTACAGAGAAGTGAGTGGTAAGCTCTTTGTTTGGATGAGAAAAACTGAGGAGAATGATAAGACAAAGCCACAAGAAGGGAATCTTTTTAAATAGAATAACAAGAAAAAATATGCCAGACCACCATTACCAAGTATGGTTTAATAAGAAGTTTTTAATATGATACATGGCGTAGTGGTTAGCATGTCTGCCTCACACCAAGAAGGTCCTGGGCATAGTCTCAGGCTTGTTGAGGGTATTTCTGTGTGGAGTTTGCATGTTCTCCAATTTGCTTGTGTAGGTTTCCTCCGGGTACTCCAGTTTCCTCCCACAGTCCAAAGACATGTACATTAGGCTAATAGGCTGTAAGAAATTGCCCTTAGATGTGAGTGTGTTTGTGTGTGCATGTTAGCCTTGTGATGGACTGGCGAGCTGTTTAGGGTTTACCATGCCTTCGCCTGGAGTCAGCTGAGAAAGGCTTCAGCCTTCCGGCAACACTTATAAAACAGTTAGAAAAACGAATGAATTATTCATTCATTCATTCATTCATTTTCTGAACCGCTTAATCCTAATTAGGGTCGTAGGGAGGCTGGCGCCTATGTCAGCCAACTCTGGGCGAGGGCAAAAAATTAATTAATTTATGATAAAATTAACTGTTCTGTTCCCCCAGCAGTGTAATAGGTTAAAACCTTGAAAGGTAACAGGAACCAGGATGAGCTCTGGCTGTGATGAGCTTCTAGTCTCGGGTGTAAATTGCCCAACAGACTTACCTTAGGGGTGTGACAAGTACATATCTCATACTGTACATATTTCATACTACTTAACCTGGCATTACCGGAACCTCTGGATGCATTGTATATTTGTTATAAATAAATAATGGAAACATAGGATCACTCATCATTACAGCAAAATGAAAAAAAGGACAATAGACTCACTCATTCACTCATTTGCCGAACTGCTTAATCCTAAAAGGGTTGCAGGGAGGTTGGAGCCTATCTCAGCCCAAACTGGCCAAAGGTGTGGTCCACCCTGAACATCTCACCAGACCATCACAAGGCAACACACACCCATTCACATTCACACCAAGTGGCGATTTGGAACAGCCAGTTAGCCTAATGTGCATGTCTTTGAACTGTATGAGGAAACTGGAGTACCTGGAGGAAAGCCACACAAGCACAGGGAGAACATGCAAACTCCCGAAAAAAAAAGAAACACCCGAGCACTGGACTCGAACCCAGGACCTTCTTGCTGTGAGCTGGACGTGCTAACCACTACATTACTGTGTCGCCCACAAATAGATAATAGATAATATTATAATTTATTGTTACTTTATTATTTAATATTGCGGGATAACTCTAGACTGAGTCTACAGCCAATAGTTATCGAGTGGTATCTGATTTTAATTTGTCAGATAAATAAAACTGGTGAAATTGAACACTCTTCGTCACTGCATGGAAAGGTTGAGAGACAGTGCCATTGAGCAGTAGTTTAACCAGACTTCTTACATTAAAAACCAATTTTAATTTAATTTATTACCTTCATTATCTTCCTGCCACTGCGATTATCGTGGGGGGGGGGGGGGGGGGGGGGGGGGGGG
>JBCNYH010000004.1:27931522-27943253 GCA_039654325.1 Tandanus tandanus
ATCGTGATGATCTTGAGGGAACTTGGTGGAATCGTGATGATCTTGAGGGAACTTGGTGGAATCGTGATGATCTTAAGTTGAACTTGGTGGAATCGTGATGATCTTAAGTTGAACTTGGTGGGATCGTGATTATATTGAGGGAACTTGGTGGGATCGTGATTATATTGAGGGAACTTGGTGGGATCGTGATTATATTGAGGGAACTTGGTGGAATCGTGATGATCTTGAGGGAACTTGGTGGAATCGTGATGAACTCGAGGGAACTTGGTGGAATCATGATGATCTTGAGGGAACTTGGCAACACGATTCCTTCAAGTTTCATTTCCTGGATGCGAGCTGCCTCCTTTTAATACCCCGATTGTGCTCCAAGTGTGCGCGCAAATCGTGGAGCTCCACCCTTTTTTTAATCACGGAGATTGCGGACATCGTGCCCCAGTGTAAGCCAGGGTTATAGGCAGAGCATTAATGAACTACATTAATGACTATGTCAGTAGGAAGTCCTCACAAAGTTACCAAGACAAACATGTCTTGCGTGGGAATCGAACACAGGACCTTCTTGCTGTGAGGTGGACATGCTAACCACTATGCCACTGTGCTTTCCCAAAACACTCATTCATTCATTTTCTGAACTGCTTAATCCTAATTAGGGTTTCGGGGGAAGGCTGGCGCTCATCTCAGCCGACTCTGGGCAAGGGCAGAGGGCGGACAGCTTGCCAGGCCAGCGCAGGGCAGAAACACTCTGACGGCTATGCAGCCTACTCTTGACAAATATCAGCAATGGTTCTTTTACATGCCTCTCACCACAGACAGTGAGAGACATGGCCGGCATTTGATAACCCAGTTAGCTGCACTGGGGGACAGCAGTGACATCCCGTTGATAGTGGGGGCTTGAACCCCTGACCTTGGAATCAGTAATCCAGTGCCCTACCACCGGGCCACCACTGCCCCTCCCAAAACACTAATTTAGGTATTTAAAAATATAGCTGACATGGATGTATTAAGGCACCCAAGTCTTAGAAAAACACTTGATTCATCTTTTTCATTCAGTTTATCAACTGAATCAGCAGAATCTTTTTAATTTCATGACGACTTTAGGACAAGTTATGACCACCCCCCCCCCCGTTTCTTTCCACCATAAACCAAGTATATTAGTTGAGCCCATTTTTATTTTACTTCAGTCTATGTTACTTACTCCAGCAGAAAGCTGAATTTAATTCTTTTCTGCAGTTCCAGTAAATCAAACAGTGCCTTATACAGTGCATCCCCCTGAATCATTGCTTACTTGACTGCTTCAGTAATATGTGGGATTCAATGGTAAAGAATGTAGTGTTCATAAACCACAAAGGTGAATGTCAGCACTTGTTCACCAGTGTTACTAATAGAACACTTTACATCTGAAGAAAAATGGCACTATAAACCTTGAGTCTATCCATTTTCTTTCCTTCTCAGGAAAGGAGAGAGAGAGAGAGAGAGAGAGAGAGAGAGAGAGAGCGAGAGAGAGAGAGAGAGAGACTAATCTGTGACTGTGGATCTAACAAGCTTGGCTAGTGAAAGTAACAGATGTCGTCCTCATCTTCCGCTCACTCTCTGTTGGTTATATTTGTATGTAGTGACCCCAGGTCAGATGTAAGACTGTTTCTGCTGGCAGCAGGTCATGATGGATCTGTAGTTAATCAGATGGCACTGAAATAACAGAGGGCTGTTATTAAATCTGTGGAAATGATTAAAAGCTTCAGTGCAGCATCACTCATCGTCCATGTTCAGAATTGATGAAATGCCGACTAAATCACACTGTGACCTTAATATTGATACATTCTAATGAAAACCATCTCACTGCATTTTTAAATTCCTTTTTAACAACACAGCAGGCATTTCTCAGAGAATATTGCCATTAAAATTAATGCAGAATTTGACCTTTTTTTTCCCTCTACACTTTCTGTTTGGACGTGTTAAATAATTCACAGTCGTGTCTCGTATCTTACTGCATTTAACACAGAGCCTTAGGAACGAGATATTGATAGCATGTTCATAGATTGTCTAATTAAGAGTATAACAGGAAGAAAAAAGAGGCACAATTCAGATTTAAATTATTTATTTATCTACCTATCTGTCTATCTACTGTATTTATTTACTTATTGAAAATTTCCTCATGTGCAGATGACATTGTACTTCTTAAAAATGAACCGTCAAAGCCACAAATCCTACTGAACAAGTTGTCAACAGTTGCCAAGGAGGTTGAACTGGCAATTAACATCAGTAAGACCAAGGTACTCGACAAAAATATCGACCTGATAACATGATAATGCTTGAAAATGACACATTTGATATAGTTGAAGACTTTCAGCACCTTGGAGCCTGTAATGCCTTTTGTAGAATTACTGAACACAAATGCGAAAAACTGCCCAAAAGAAAGACTTTTAATAATGAAGTAGGCAAAAGGTCAGCTTGCAGAGCAACAACAAAGGGTTTGGTAAGGAAAAATGCCAAAATCAAAATAACCATTCAGTCTCTGGAAAAACACAACAAGATGTCACAAAAGTATGATACAGAGTCCAGGTTTATATAGAGGTGCAGATGGATCAGGTGACCGGGAACCACGAGCTTGCAACAGGTGTGTACAATGATTGAACGAAGAAGTGGCAAAGTCCATTGTCTAGTATTCAGGTGAAGGCAGTCGCTGATTGGATGATGGGAGTGGATCAGATGAGGTTGTTACAGAGCCTTTGTTAATGATGTAATGAAAGTTTTCAAATACTGGAGGGCTAAAGCTTGGTGTGCTTTCTGGAAGCTTAAGAATGTCTCGCTTTTCAAGGCTCGTGTTGAAGTCAAAGTCAAGCTTCTCAAAGTCTCAGTTCTCACTGTGCTCTTACAGTGGTGTGAAAAAGTGTTGACCCCCAGAAAGTAATTGAGATCTATGAGTCTGGAAAAGGTTTTTCAAACACTTTTTCACACCACTGTATATAGGTTCGAATCTTACGCATTCAATCAAATGCTGAGCAACAAGATCAATGCATTTCAAACTCAGCGTCTCCGACACATCCTCGCCATCAACCAACAACAAGATTATATCACAAATGAGGAAGTCTAAAGGAGAATGGGAACAAGGCCACTAGCTGAAAGTGTCGTCCACAGGCAGCTATCGTGTAGGGCACTCAATCAGAAGAGACCCAAATGATGTAGTACAGTAATGTATCCTGTACACGCGGTCCTTGGACTGTGGAAGGAAACTGGAGTTACTGAAGGAAAACCCACGCAAGCATGAGGAGAACATGCAAACTCCACATAGAAATCCCATTGATGAGGCCCAGGACTTGAACCCAGGACCTTCTTGCAGTGAGGCAGACATGCTAATCCCCACTTCACCGTGCAGCCCTCTGTGTACAGATAAAGTGTTCTAATGTGTTTTAGAATGCTTGGCTGGTTCACTGGACATCTGGTTGAGACTAAAGGTGTGCAACAAGGGACTTAGGGGTGCACAAATATTTCTGCCAGCATGAGGTGTTTATTTTCATGTGGTTTCAAATACAACGCTCCCAAGAAAGAGAAATACCCCATTTATAAACATGAACATGTATTATTCATGTATTCATCTTTAATAGTGACTGATCAGGGTCATGGTATGGTGATCCAAATTAGGTCTCTAGTTATGCATTTTAAATTAAGACCAATGAATGGTAGGGTCCATATTTAATAATAAAAGAGAGAGAGAGAGAGAGAGAGAGAGAGAGTTTAAATTTGAATTCAGACACAGAATACAGTTACAAAATACAGGTACACATATTTGGAGCACTAAACAGATACTGAGCTTATTTTAACATAATTCTATCCCGTGGATTACTAGCAGGGGGCTGAACCAATGCAGAGCGACCATTTTTTCCCAGAAGTGACCTCAACTCGTTGGGCCGAGTTGTCCGGCACAAGTAAACAAGCAGCGAGCAACATTTCAGGTGATAAAACTCCCCGTGTACTGAAGGCTCTTACCTTTTACTGGTTCCTTTTGGTGAGGCGCTGCTCCCGTCCGTTGTCATGAAGAAATTCTGTAGGAACAGCATCCGGTTTTAGATGTGAAAGCTTGAGCTTGGTGCCAAGTAGTTCTGCCTGGAGATCACGCCGATAGAAGGTCGGTCTGTATCTTTCTTCACAAGCTACTGAATTGCTTCCTAAAGAAAACGTTTTCAGAGTTTGGTCTGTGCTGATGTTATGTTATGTTTTCCATGATTTCTGCGCTTGTTGTTGGTGCAGCCGTATGCTTTGCACTCAGCCATTTTCCTGGAGACATAGCTCAGCATTGACCAATAATGTGTTATCTTTGACTGGTGTCTGCTGCATGCAGCCCAGCCAATAGGAAAAAACAACGAATTCACATCACTAACAGGGCTGAAAAAGCCAATGAAGAAAGCAACATGTTGCTGTGCATGCCTAGTAGTAGTAGTAGTAATGTTTCGACAATTGCGTGTGCTTGACAGGGGGCAAGGACTGACATTGCCTGACAGAACCGCTGATGTCATACATGATTGCTTTAAAGAGTTAGTTATACAAATTCACCACAGGTACACTTGGTCTCTTTCTGACATTCACTTGTAAAATATCTAGACATTCTACAGATATGCTATCATAATTCATTCATTCATTCATTCATTTGCCAGACTGCTTAATTCTACTAGGGTTGCGGGGATGCTGGAGCCTATCTCAGCCGACACTCGGCGAAGACAGGGTAGACACTGAACAGCTCACCATTCCATTGCAGAGACAACACACTCCAAACCATTCACACTCACACTCACATCCAGGGGTAATTTGGAACAGACAATTAGCCTGATGTGTATGTCCTTGGACTGTGAGAGGAAACCAGAGAACCCAGAGGAAACCCACGCAAGCACAGGAAGAGCATGCAAACTCCACACAGAAATGGCAGAGCTGAGATGCCATCATAATATGTTTCAATATTTCAACATCACTGCAGCTTTCTGCCGGTCCCATCTGATGGGTCATGCCTCACTTGTCTGGCAAGCAGCTGAGAGTGCTGTCACGTCTGACTTCTTCACCTGTCAGTGACTTTATGTTGTGTGCTTGACACTGAATCATTCTACAGGGTCTTGGGTCCTCTCCTAAGTAGAGTAGTCATATAAGCAAGATACTTTCTTTGTGATCATGAGCACAGCATTCACAATGTACTACTCTGTTTTTGTATGGATACTATACAGTGTGAGAAACAGCCGTGTTACTGCACAACTACAAATCTGGTCTAATAAGTCGCGAATGTTAAACATCAACACAGTACAACTTTAATTAGTCTTCTTCATAAATTAGCAGAATGGCAGGGTTTGATTTGATTTAAGATCCAGAGATAAAGATGAGGAGATCAGAATTTCAGATTTTCTTTAATCAATCCATTTGCCAAACTGCTTAATCCTACTAGGGTTGTGAGGAAGCTGGAACCTGTCTTAGCCGACTTTGGATGAAGGCAGGATATACCCTGAACAGCTCACCAGTCCATCGCAGGGAGAAAACACACAACCATTTCACACTCACACCAAGGGGCAAATTAGAACAGCCTGTGTCAAAGCCAGCCGTGAAATGGTTGTGTGTGTTCTCCCTGCAATGGGCTGGTGAGCTGTTCAGCTTAATGTGCATGTCTTTGGACTGTGGAAAGAAACTGGAGTACCCAGAGCAAACCCACACGAGCACGGGGACAACATGAAAACTCCACACAGAAACAACCTTACCGAGCCCAGGACTCAAACCAAGGATCTTCCTGCTGTGAGGCTGATGTCTGATTTTTACATCTAGAGTTGATATGTTTAAAAAGTATAACATGACACCTTTTGTTTTAAACCCACCCATTTTTCAAGTAATCAAAGATGCTGAAATGTCTGATTGATAGGTGTGGGGTTTTTTGTTGCCCAGGTGTGAACTGTTTGCTGAAATGTTTAAAATGACCAACTCTAAATATTTCCTCTTGGTTTGTTCCCATGAATTTTGCACCAGAGGTCTGCATTTGTTGTTAAAAAAAAGATAACCCAACAAAGTTCAGTGAGCTATCAGGTCTGCCTCCAGACTTCTTGTGCCATGTAGGAGCTGCAATGGCATGCTATACGTCGCAGTGCAAGTGGATGCTGCCTGAAGAACATTTCCCAGCATGCATTGCAGCAATGTAAGCACCGCATAAAGAGACACAGCTGGGAGTCAATGAACTTGAACTCGGCTCATTAGCGAACCTATAAAAGGACCCGCTTGTGTTCGCTTCTTCACGAGGCATTGCTTACACCCTGCCGATTTGTTTGTTTGCCTGTTTGTTCTGTTAGAGTTTCGCTTATACCCAGCTGGTGCATTGCTTTCAGTTTGTATGTCTTTTCCTGTTCTTAATTAAAATGCCTCCTGAGTCCAGCGATTGGGTTTGTCTCTTTCTCTGTGCGTGCCCCCAAGCACACATGACACCCCAACCTCTACATTACATAAACTGTCTATGGGAGAAAAGCAAACCATTTTGAAACTGAGAAAAGACGGAGAATCAATCAGAACCATTGCATAAGCATTGAGGAGAGTCAGTAAAGGCATTTGGAATGTCTTGAAAAAAAAAATCGTTAGTGTAAAAAAAGTAATTGAATAAGGAACCCAGGGAACAAAATAAGCTGATAAGAGAAATATGGGGAAAGGTGTGGGAAAAAAAAAAGAATACAGTAGTTTATTGTTTATCGACTCCTTGTTCCAGTACCTGGTGGCACGGTGGTATAGTGGTTAGCACGTCGGCCTCACTGCAAGAAGGTCCTGGCCTTAAGTCTTGGTGAGGAAGTTTCTGTATGGAGTTTGCATGTTCGTCCCGTGCTTACGTGGGTTTCCTATGGGTACTTCGATTTTAGTCCACAGTCAAAAGACATGTATGTTAGGCTAATTGGCTGATCCCAACTGCCCCTAGTTGTGAGTGTGAGTTGTTTTGTGTGTGTGTGTGTGTGTGTGTGTGATAGTCTGAGATAGTGTCTGTGACCCTAATAGGATTAAGTGGCTTGGAAAATTAATGAGTAATGAATGTTCCTATACTTCTGCTCACCTGAAACTTAAGTGTTTTTTCACCAGAGGTGCGATATTCTGTTGTTTAACACATCAATATAAAATATGATGAATGAAAGCTGAAACTCTGATCCGTTCTGTTATATTCATTGACTGAACTCAAACCCAGATATCTTCAGTGTATAGCAAAAACAAAATAATTCACCATGCCATTCCAATACTTTCAGAGGAAAGTGTAACACAGGACCCATTACTTATACCCATTAGCTATAACCGTAAGTGACCCGGGAAAGCTGGAGCCAATCCCGTCTGACTTCAGGTGAGAGGCAGGGAACACTTACGGACAGGTCACCAGTCTACAGGACTAACACATCCTTTCACACCCGTATTCACACCTATGGACAAGAGTAGCCAATTGACCCAAGCTGCATGTCTTTGGACAGTCGGAGGAAACCTGAGTTCCCAGAGGAAAACCTATGCTGAACATACAGACTACACACAGAAGGGCCCCAGTTGGTCTTGAGTTTTAAACCCAGAACCTTCTTGTTGTGAGGCAACAGTGCTGCATTCTCACTCTCACTCACTCATTTTCTGAACCACTTAATCCTAACAGGGTCACAGGGAGGTTGGAGCCTATCTCAGCCAACGCTGGGCGAAGGCAAGATACACCCTGAACAGACCATTGCAGGGCAACACAAATACACAAGCATTCAAACCTATACTCTGTGGATGGTGAGTCTTTGGACTGTGGGAGGAAACCAGGGTACCCAGAGGAAACCCACACAAGCTTGGGGAGAACATGCAAACTCCACACAGAAACACCTAAGCTCAGGATTTGAACCCAGGACCTTCTTGCAGTGTGGCGGAGGTGGTTTCCTCTACAACAGTGCCGCATTCTAAATACGAAGCTGTCCTTGTGGGCGGTACGGTGGCATAGTGGTTAGCATGGCCACCTCACAGAAAGAAGGTCCAGGGTTTGAGTTCCGGGATCCGGAGTTTCTGTGTGGAGTTCACATGCTTTCTCTGTGCTTAAGTAGGTTTTCTCCAGGTACTCCAGTTTCCTCTCACAGTCCAAAGATATGCACATTATGATAATTGGCTGTTGTCGCCCAGTGTTGACTGAGATAGGCGCCAGCCTCCCAGCAACCCGCGTAGGATTAAGTGGTTTAGAAAATGATGAAGATGATGAATGAATGAAGTTTTAAAAAATAATATTAACAGCTAACTCATAAAAAATTGTGATAGCTGTTGTTTTGAAAACAAGCAAACACACATTCCAAAGTATTCCTTGCTACATAGAAACATGAACAGTTACAGTCGGGTCACAAAAAAGTAAACTTGAATGTCTATGGTAATCTATTAAGCATATTTGAAGGAATAAGCTAACAGTGGCCAGGGCACATTGGCTCAGTGGATAGCACAGCCACCTCATAGTATGCAGGTTTAGGGTCTGAATTGAGGTCAAGGGCCTTTATCTGTGAAGTTTGCATGTTCTCCCCAAGCTTGCATGGGTTTCCTCAGGGTACTCCATTTTCCTCCCACAGTCCAAACACGTGCATCTTAGGTCAAATGCCTACTCTGGTACTCCTACCCAAAGGTGTGAATGTAAGCATAAATAGTTTTGTGTGTCTCTGTTTGCCCTGTAACAGACTGGCAACCTGTTCTGGGTCTACTGCAGAGTCTGCTGGGATTGGTTCAAGCTTAGCCCATGTTCATGATGGATAAGATGATGAATGGATGGACTCAGTGACAGTGTTTCATTATTTGCTGATATGCTCACAATTGCTGCATGTATTAATTGAGATTTATTAAAGCATTAGTTAAGATATTGATGCTTATTTGTGGTCCTTAACATAAAGAATTATCAGATGGGAATCTGTCATCTGTCCAGGTGCAAACACTCTTTTATTAGCTGGGAAACAATATCTGCTTAATTTGCCTATAAACTGCTTTTATTGTGTAAAACAAAATCTGCTTTGCAGTTTTGCCATGTGTGTATATGTATTGTGTGTGCATGTGCCTACAGTTCTTAATACATATTTGGGGACAAATTTATCTCTGAATATAACAATAAAGGGATCTTTAGCAAGCATAAGGTACTAAGATAAGACATAGAGAGGAAATGAGACTGAGAAGAGAATTTTACATTAATCATAGGCAGACTTTGTATATGAATTATAGCTTCCTTCTAACATTATTTCTTTCTTCCACATAAGAAAATGTGTGCGCATACGATGGTGTGCAGTATTAGGAGTCTAGAGACTGCAGGGTGACCTCAATGTGATGCACAGATGCCAAGGTCTTATTTAGCTGGACGTGCTGTAGTCTGATAATTATCCAATCAAGCGGCTCGAAGGCAGTCTTCCATTGTATCTCCTAAACCCTGACTCTAAAAACAGTGCACAGGTATTTCTCCTTTTTCTTATAATTTCCTGGGTTTCCATGGCGACAGCAAGCTTCAATAGGGTTCCTCAAATGTTTTGGTGGACCCAGATTAAGGCTGCGTGTTAAACAAAGGTCCAAGTTTACTTAACTAATATCAGCATATAATACAATTATAAATTATTGTTTGGCTCATTTTAATGTTATTAAAGATGCCACACTGTAGTATGATCTCTAGCAAAAGAATGAAACCTTTTCCTTTTCTTGTTTAGCTAAGGAAAACAAATACATCATTTTTATAATTTGGTGTTGTTATGTGATTTATAGTGTGGCCTCAGGGCGGTATGGTAGCTTAGTGGTTAGCATGTCTTCCTCACAGCAAGAAGGTTCTGGATTTGATTTGCATGCTCAGGCATTTCTGTGTGGAGTCTGCATGTTCACCCTGTGCTTGTGTGGGTTTCCTCCAGGCACTCTGGTTTCCTCCCACAGGCCAAAGACATGCACATAAGGCTAACTGGCTGTTCTAAATTGCCCCGAGGTGTGATTGTGAATGGTTCTGTGTGCGTGTGTGTGTGTGTGTGTGTGTTAGCCCTGTGATGGTCTGGCGAGCTGTTCAGGGTGTTCCCCACCTTCTCCCAGTGTTGGCTGAGATAGGCTCCAGCCTCCCCACAACCCCAGTATGATTAAGCAGTTTGTCAAATGAGTGAGAGAGTGTGAGTGTGTGTGGCTTCATTCGGCATTCTAAGGTACAATGTTAGCCTTCTAAAGCTTGGCCTAGGCTATGTTTTGGAGGTTGAAAGCCACTGTGCCCATTCACACACTTCAAACAGTATTTCCATTTAAAAGAGCTTGAAAAGTCTTACTAACAAAACGGTGTTCATTATTTCAGACTGGCTCATCAAAATACACTTCTTGTAACGTTTTTCGCTATTTCACCAAAATCTAATAATGTATGTAACATCTCTTCCAGTCCTCATTAAATGTAAATGAGGAGCCCACGGGGACAAAATCGCAATGCTATTCCATTTATAAAACTCATTGTTAGCCTCCGGATCAGACAGAATGCACTCGCACCAACACAGGTCACATGGGCAATGATGAACAGTGCTAATTGCTTCATCATCTGTGACAAAAAACCTGGCATGCTTAATGAGCCCTGACTAACGATGTCCTTCCCAGAGATATAATGGAGCATGGAGGAATCATGTGATATCTTGGTGCCCCAAGAGTTTGAACCTGCTTGTTCTAAAGCTAATTACAATCACGGAACACTGAATCGGAATCTTATGTACAGATTAGATCTGCCCTGTCAAGCCAGACTGCAGTAACTGCAAAATATTTAAAGCTGAGAAAACCAACTTTTCTATCTCCTGAGCCCTGGAGTGAACTCTCAGTTTGCCTCAAATTTCAAGTATAATACAACTCCAAATATGTTAAAACAATTTCTTTTGTTTTAAAATCACCTTCCAGGTTTTAATGTGCTTGATCATCACTGCTGCATGGTTTGTGATAGCATAAAATACCCTTCAGAATGCACCTCTGAGCAGTAACTTTTCATAAATTTTCAGGGGGGTGTGACACCAGCTCCTGTACCCTCCCTGCGCTCTGCACAGTTTAGGCCTACGGCTACACCAGCTTGTCCAGCTCGATGGGGCCTCCGGCATCACCAAATATGTTTTTAGTCAAAATGATTTTCACCTGCTAACACCCATGCCTAATGATAAGCAAAACGGTTTGGGATCAAAAGGTCGCTGGTTTGATTCCTGAACCAGCAGAAAAATGTGTGACGGCGAGGTTGTAAGCTACACCTTCCCTTCCTCCACCTTCATGGTTGTGAGCAAGCTGTGGCACCCCACTGCTCCAAGTGTGCGTGCATGTGTGCTCACTTTGGATGGGTTGCTTGTCAAGGATTTTTTTTTTACATGGTCATATTCACTGTCTCTGTTTCTGGCTGAGAGTACACTTTGTATGTCTTTTTGTAGTGCTGATAGAGTTTGTTCGCTGGTTGCTAGTTGACACGGACCTCCTACACACCAGAACCTAAGTGGCAGAATTCTTCTGGCCTTGATCTAAGCTTGTCCTTGTCCTTAATCTTTGCAGTAGCATTTGCGGCAGTGTTGACTGGTTAAAAGCTTGGAAACAGACAAATATATTAGGAATTAAATAAATATTAAATATAAATACAAATAATAATAACTCCTCCTTGAATCGCCACCTTATTGTGGTGGAGGGGTTTGCGTGTCCTAATGATCCTTGGAGCTTGGATGTTGTCGGGGGCATTATGCCCCTGGTAGGGTCACCCAAGGCAAACAAGTCCTAGGTGAAGGTCCAGACTAAGCGC
>JBCNYH010000004.1:27943353-27953583 GCA_039654325.1 Tandanus tandanus
TATATATGTCTGTTTCATTTGTTACTATACACCAATCAGCCATAACATTAACACCACCTGACTGGTCTGCATCTGGGCAGCCACATACACAACAAGATGCAATACACTGTGTGTTCTGACTCTTTTCGTTTATAGCCAGCATTAACAGTTTTGTGCTTCAGCAGCTCTTCTGTGGGATCAGACCAGACGTATTAGCCTTTGCTTCCCACACACATCAGTGAGCCTTGAGCACCCATGAAACTGTTACTGGTTAACTGGTTGTCTTTCCTGGGAACACCTTTGGTATGTACTTACCCCTGCACACCAGCAACACCCCACAAGACCTGTGAATTGATCCAAAACAGCTCTTTTTAGCCATCACAATTCAGTGCTTGTCAAAGTCACTTACAGCTTACACTTGCTCATTTTTCTTGTTTCCATCACATCAACTTTGAGAAATGACTGTTCACCATCTGCCTAATACACCCCACTCCATGGCAGGTGCCTTTGTAATGAGATAATCAATGTTATTCACTTCACTTCTCAGTCGTTATAATGCTATTAGTGTTATGGCTGATTGGTGTACATCCATTCTTGCATTTCAGGCCTGCAACACACTCCACAATTTGTGACAGTGGCAATTCATCATTAGGATAAAGTCATCAGGAGATGACATAACCACCCAGCCTCCACATGTCAGTAAAAATATGAATTGAAGAAGTTCCACAATATCCAAAGGCACAACTACAGTGTAACTGCGTAGTTTGATGAAAAAATCTCAACCAGTTTTGTCCCGGAATTGAAATGATTAAAGATGGACAGACAGACGAATGGACATACTGATGACTATAACTCAGCGCATTATATAAAGAAATCGCACATGGTTTTGAAGTTCTGTCCTGGAAATAAACACCACCCATATTTTTACATGTTAAATTGGTTGGCATGGAAACGTAAAGATTGAAACTGCAGAATTCCCAAAATAGCAAAAGGCACAATTACAGTGCCTAGTAGAAGTAGCTGCCAAGACTGATAAAGAAATCTCAAATGGTTTCCGAGTTCTGAGCCAGAATCGAAATGATTACGGGATGGACAGAAGGAAATATAGATCACTACCCCCCATCTCCCACCCCTCAGTCATAATGATGTGATTTGAAAGAGATTTGATCTCCTCCTACAGTTCAAAGGAATGCACATTAGGCTAACTGGTTGTTCTAAATTGCCCCTAGTTGCGAGTGTAAGTGTGAATGGTTGTATGTGTGTTGATCCTGTGATGGGCTGGCGAGCTGTCGAGGGTATAACCCCACCATCACCAAGTGTTGGCTTTCCGGCCAACTCCAGACTCCAGCCTTTCCGTGACCCTAGTAGGATTAATGAATGAGTGAGTATGCGAGGAGAGAGTGTTTATTTAATTAAAAAAATTTTTTAGGGGGGGTGATAAAACATTATATAATGTCCTCCTGTATAGACTATTTACAAATCATTTTCAGTTTTAATTTCAATTTAACATTCTTCCAGATTCAGGATTGTTACAATTTTTTTCCGTTCTGAAATTAAAGACTGCAAAGACTTTGCAGCAGGTTCAATATCAAAGAGGGGATCAACAAGACACAGGTGTACACAATGTAAAACAGCTCAATTTTACATGATCTATGGGAGGGCAGCATGATGGTGTAGCTTCGCACATCCACTTCACAGCAAGAAGGTCCCGGGTTCGAATACTGGGCTTGGGTGTTTCTGTGTGGAGTTTGCATGTTCTCCCCATGCTTATGTGGGTTTCATCCTGGTACTCCGGTTTCCTTCGTCAGTCCAAAGACACATGCACATTAGGCTAATTGGCTGTTCCAAATTACCCCTAGGTGAGAGTATGAATGATTGTGTGTGTTGATCCCGCGATGGTCTGGCGAGCTGTTCAGAATGCATCCCGCCTTCACCCAGTGTCGGCTGAAATAGGCACCAGCCTCCTTACAGCTCCAGTAGGATTAAGCGGTTTAGCAAATGAGTGAGTGAGAGTGATGATGAACGATGGGTCAAGATATTAGTTGAAAATAAAAGTAAACATAAAAGTGAAAAGGAATTAAAGACCAACATATTTGAGTATTCTCCACCAAAATAAATGTGCAAGACAACCTTATTCTTGGCATCTCTATTTAGATCCATCTACTTTACTTTGGTTTCCCACAATGATTCAACAAGTGTGCACATCCTAATAGTACCCTAATATTTCATTAATATGAAGGTGAATCTCTATTGCTGAGAGATAGGTAAGGTCTGTCAAAGCCTATCCCGGTTTCTTTAGAGTGAAGTGCCTAGGAGCTCAACTCCTCCTGGATGGGGCACTAGTCCGTCGCAGGTTACATTTCTAATATTTTTACTGTTACCCATTTATACTGTTGGATGGACAGAGGCACACTTGTGGTTGAGACCTTGCTCAGGGGTCTTAGCATGATGAGGGTCTAATGGGGATAGATCAAGACCCTAACCACTACACCACTAATCATGACCCTAACCATTACCCACTTTGAGCATAACAGGAAGCTTTCAAGTTCGCGGTGTAAATTTACTACTTAAAAAAAAACAACACACACACACACACACACTGTGCCTCACTATAGCTAGTGAAGTGGCACAGGTCAGCGAGCAAATGTAGAGGTCATCAAGTGTTGAGCCATCATTTTTCTGTACCTTTGCTTCTGTGTGAAGTTAAAGTGAACTGGCTGAAACCGTTAAAAGTCTAAATCATTGAGTCATTGAAGACTGATGACTCAAAAAATGTATCTTGAGATATTGTCCCTTGAAAAAATTCTTAACTCCTACTCACAGTGCAGTATAATTATTTATACAATGCCTATAAATAATGCCAAAATACAATTTCTAAGCTGATGCTATCAACAATTGTAAATAAAAAAAAGAAATGAGTATTTAAACATTACAACATCTGTTTATAAGAACACATTCTGAGCAGCATTACGAGACAATACAGATTCAGCCACTCAACATGCTGCACTCAGGATGCCAGGGAAAAGCTTCAGCACATAATGTATAAATAAAGAATTTGATAAGAGGAGAAAACAGACAGGATATTACTCACCAGTTTCAGTGTTGGACCTTGGCACTCGAACATACTTGTGAACGCCTGGTAATGGACAGAGTTGTCTATCATTATATATTGCAAGCTTGGCTGCTGTATTGCAGTGCCTTGGATTTTCGAAGGGTCCTGACATTGGAGTGAAAGAAAAACTCCTGAAAGAAAAAAAAAAGCCAGAGAAACCTTGACTGTGTATATATGAATCAGAGCTACCCATGTGGACTGTAACCGTTCAGTAATGAGGACACTTGAGGAAGGGACATGGTGACTCAAGTCCACCAAAAACAAACTAAAAGGATGCATCAACCTGCCAATTTTGAACATGTCAGTGTGCTTTCTTTCCCGTCAACATGTGTTTTCTCAAAAGATGGAAATGCTCTGTGAAAAGGATTTCTGAACTCCCACGTCTAGCATATGAGCCATCAGTACCTGTGAGAAAGGCTATATATTTAAGGGCTATAAGACTTCACTGAACTGAGGGTTGACAGAAGCCAGATGGGTCCATCATTAAAAATGACCTGGCAGGCAGGAAGCCATGTGAAGTAACATCAAACTCCACCCTTCCATCACTCAGACCTGCACAACAGTTGCCTTTACTGCAAGCAGCAGGACTGACAGCTTATTAGAGCACATTTTGGGATTGTCACTACGCTACGTTACAAAGAATTTGTCTAGGCAAGACAAGAGAATAGATGGGAAACCTCAACCTGGGGATAAGGCCATACAATACTACTCATTATTTTGAAATAAAACTAGGTATATCCCATTTGAGGTTAAATATGTGTGTGGTTATTGCAGTCTTAGGGGGATACAATTTCCACGTGCAGCTTATCTATAGATATCATTCGATATCAACATTCTTGTACAATCATTGCCTAGTGACATGAAAAATATTTATTGTATGAGACAGTCCACACACACACAGCCCACAGTCCAATACATTTCTACCACTACTATTTAAATAAGATCAACATGTAATGAATAAATGTGTGTAAATAAGTGTTGCCTACTTTATGTGGAAAGTTTGGGATCCCCCCAACTTTTTTTTCTCCCCTAATTTTAGTCGTACCCAATTCCCACCCATCAAGTGTTGTCACATACTACCACCACCAACCAGGGAGGGGCGTAAGCATGCACATGCCCCTTCCGTCACATGCGATGCTGCCACCCACCTCTTTACGAACTGCTATGCATGCACATTTGGAGGCGGCCTAACACACTCGAAGGGAAAATGCTATCTGCCCCTTTTGTACAAATGAGCTCACAGACGCCCATGGATTGGCTGGTGATCGCTGTGAGTGACAGGGAAGCATATGCTATCCTTCCCTACCATGAGAGCTCGACCAATTAGCTCCCATGGACTCCCGGTCGCAGATGGCTGTGGCATCAACCTGGATTCGAACTTGCGATCCAGGTTGACAGTAACGCACCTTGTCGAGGCACCACTCGGGAGCCAGTTTTGGGCTTTTAAGGCCTATGATTAGACTTGCCAGCCTCATGAAACCTCTCCTCTTCTTCACAAATACAAATGGGTTTGCCCATCAATTAATTATTTTTTTAACTTTCATTTTGATATACTACATTAATCCAAAAGGGAAATTTGGCTCTGCATTTTATCCCACCCAAAGTGAGCTCACACACACACACACACTCGGAACAGTGGGCAGCCACACTGCGGTGCCCGAAGAGCAGTTGGGGATTTGGTGACTTGCTCAAGGGCAGTTCAGTCATGAAGGTGGAAGAATAGGATGGGGGAGGTCCTTCCCCCACCACTACACATTTTTCCTGCTGGTCCGGGAATCGAACCACCGACCTTTTATTCCCAAACCCGCTTCTCTAAGCATTAGGCCATGGCTGCTCCATTATGTGGTAACACAGTACAGCAATATGAGCATAATCAAAATGCAGAAAACAAGTCCCTGTGTTCTCAGTAGCTTTGTTCGTTAAGGGTTATTACATTAATTATAAAGGTAGTTACACTGCAAGTTTGTGTTTGGGATCAGAGGTTTGATATGAGTTTTTTGGTTCTGTGTTAAACCTGCTGACTGAATGGCGAGTTCTTGGAGTTGTTACTATGAAAATATCAATAAAGCAACAAGCCTAAAGAATGTACAGGATAAAGATTTGTTCAAATACGTTGATGCAGAATGTATCATGCAGAGCATTTATGTGAAAGTTCAGTATGTTGCTATGCAACTTATTCTTGCACAGAATGTTGCTATTCAAGAAAGTGCTGCAAGTAAGTTGCATGTAAACGTTTTCCCCCCTGAGGCTGAGGCTGGCTGTTGCTGTGTGGGTCCCTCCCAAGCTGAAGCGTGAAGCCTGAGATGTGATTTTAATGGAAGAGCATCTACAATATATGGAATGTATAGTATAGATGCATGTATTAAAAGTAACTTCAATCATAAGTTAAAATACACAGAACCAAATTTTCACTTTATCAGCACAGCCATGTTTGCAAAATATATTAAAATACACCAAAGTCATTGTTGTATACACTCTATATAGGATGTAAACAAAATGAAGGGAAGGTCACAAAACACTCACTAGAATAAAGAAGCAGATTATTTCCCCATGCCAACACCCTAATAAAATAATCAGCCTGAACAATTTTGCCTCTCATTTTGGTATATACTATAATAAAAGGAAACTAAATTAAGGTTTTATAGTTTATTTTTACATACTTTAACCATTAAAGAGGTAAGGTCAGTTAAGCTCCCCATGCACCAAGCAGAACTAAGCACTGTGTAGCCAACAGTGTGTTTTTATACTCATTCAGTTTCAGTATATACTACACGGAAAGATAAAGAAAGAGCAAACTAAGATGAGGTTTTTATAGTTTATTTTTATCTATTTTAACCATGACAAAGGCAGGTCAGGTGAGCTCTACACTCTCTGAGCAGAGGTAGGCGTTGTGTAGCTAATGGTGTCTTTTTCTTTTAACTCATTCAGAGTTTCAGCATAAACTATAAGGAAAAGTAAGCATGCTTCGTAATGGTACATTTTTAAGCCCATTCCGTTTTAGTATATACTATACAGAAACAAGAAAAAACTAACTAAAACAATATTTAAAAATGGGACACTAATGTATAGTACAATATACTAATAGATATTATTATTCATTCAAAATATATTCTTGTTTCTGATTGGTGGAAAGCCACAAAATAATTCTTGGTATTCTTCTACAAGTGATTTATCCATCACTGACATTGGATTAGTTGAATGATTATGAAAATATTTCAGATGAATCATAAAACAACTAAAGAATTCTGCTTTGTATGATATGGAGAATTATTTAAATCGAGTGGGACTTATCTGCTGAGGTGGTTCTGAATAACTCTCCATATCTTAACCTCGAGACCCCACTGTCCTCATATGAGGACATCAACTTTTCTCTCAACTATATTGTGTGTTTCCTTGTAAGTTCCTTATATAAAGGCAATTTAGTATTACCCTTTTTCCACACTTCTTCCAGTTTAAAGATGTTGATGAAATTCATTCTTTATCAGGTGGTGAGGAATAGAAGCAGTGTGGAGAAATGGCAAGACTCACAATATTATGGTTTGGGTCTTAGGAGGATATGCTTACTACATGTCATACTACACAGCAGTGATGCTGATTCGGTCCCTTTCTCAGGGTTAGACATTAATTAGAATGGTCAATCACAGTTTGCGACGGTCACTGATTCTAAAATTCTAGAAATTCAATGGGGTGCTGTTCCAAAAACAAACAGAAAGCTATGCAATATGGCCTTCACATTTTAAAAAGGTAAAAAGCACTTTATTTAAACTTTGAATGAGTTTGTAATGAAGCTGGCGTGATCATCGTCATGCTTTAACAACGGAAAAATAAACAATAATAACATTGTTTCCTGAGGCATGGTGGATGTCGCTGAATTGAACAGTCCCCTCAACATTCCACCTCAGGCTCCATACAGAGACATTCACCTCACCTTTCAGCAAATTATTATTATATATACATGGGTCAGCCATAAAATTAACACCACCTGACTGGTCTGCCCCATACACAGCAAGCTGCTATACACTGTGTGTTCTGACTCCTTGCAATCATAGCCAGCATTAACAATTTCAGCAGTCTGTGCTACAGTGGCTCTTCTATGGGATCAGACCAGACGTGCTAGCTTTCAACTCCCCCACACGCATCAGTGAGTCTTGGGCACCCATGGCTCTGTTGCCAGTTCACTGGTTGTCTTTCCTTGGACTATCTTTGGTAGGTACAGTAGAATTGTTAATATGCGTTTCTTTTAAATGTGTTGCCACTTAATATGCGCCCACGCCTTGGACCCCAAATTTGTAACATGGGGATAACCAAAAAGTGCATTTTTTTGTAATTTTTCAATGATATTTTGCATGAAATTGACCATATTAGAGTAATACGATGACATTCTTCTTTGATCCATGGCAGCACTCACACCCGCATTTTAGATAAAATATTAACAAAAAATGATAAAATGTGGTCTCACTTGATATGTGTTGAGATGCAATGGACCCCGACATGTGCATATTAACAAGACTCTACCGTATTTACCACTGCATACCAAGAACATCTCACAACAAATGCCAATTTGGGAATTTTCCCCCCTCTTTTTCTGAATGGTTAATAACACACCAGTGGACGGAATAAAAATTCCTTTCATGTATCAACATACTTGATTAATAAAAGCAACAGGCTTGGTGAGGGCGTTTCTGTGTGGAATTTACATGATCTCCCTGTGCTTGCGTGGGTTTCCTCCCGCAGTCCAAAGAAATACACATTTGGCTAACTGGCTGTTCTAAATTGCCCCTAGAGTGTGAAAGCGAGTGTGAATATTTATGTGTGTGTTGGCCCCGTGATGGACTAGCGAGCTGTGCAGGGTGTACCCTAACTTCGCCCAGAGATGGCTGAGATAAGCTCCAGCCTCGCCGCGACCCTAATAGGATTAAGCAGTTTGGCAAATAGTGGCAGTCCACCCAAACTTTAGGTGAGTACAAGGGTAAATTAAGAAAGACAAAGTTCACATGTCTTGCTTGCAACAACTGCATCAACCTTGAAGCATCTCACAGCATCACCAAACAGTTGCATTATTTCTTTGTAATGCTTTTCCAGGGCCATACAGCAGCTCTATTATTCGAGGGTGGGGGACATGTTGATTTAGCATATCTCCATGTAAAAATCAGGAAACAAAACTAGAACTCTGAGTCTCAATCATCTTTTGATGAAAAGAAAAAGAATTGGATATGGGAATACATATTGTACCATACAAAATTAAAAGCAACAAAACTTTTTTTAATGATGAACTGTGAGATCTGTCAAGGAAAAAACAACTTGATTAAATACAACCATACAGTACCGTGAAAGCATTTTTTGTAAATGTTGCCGCAACGGTCATACTATATTCTAGTAACGTTTCCTTTTGCCTGCCTGCTTCTAGACACAAGTTGGAGGATACAGGCAATGAGACAATCAGAATTAATAAGCAAAAAAGGACATGCCTTGTTAAACATGAAAAATATGGTACATAAACCAAGGTAATATTAAAACCTCCAGAGAAAAAGAGATGAGCAGGTCTTAAAAAAACACTCTCACTAAAATCACATTTCATTCCATGTTTAATGTGAGCCTTACCTGAGGCTTTTGAGCTGTATCTGCATGACTTTAGGTTTTCCTATTAAACAACAATAACAAGTGAGCTTATTAAATGTTTGATTTTTAAGTGCGCGGTAGAGTGTCGTAGTGTCTAGCACGTGCGCTTCACAGCAAGAAGGTCCTGGGCTTGGGTATTGCTGTGTGCAGCTTGCATGTTCTACCCTCGCTTGCGTGGGTTTCCTCTGGGTACTCTGGTTTCTTCCCACAGTCCAAAGACATGCACATTAGGTTAATTGGCTGCTCTAAATTCCCCCAGTTGTGGGTGTGAATGATTTTGTGTGTGTGTGCTGGCATTACAATGGTCTGGTGAGTTGTTCAGGGTGTACCCCACCTTCGCCCACTTTCAGCTGAGATGGACTCAGCCACCCCGCGGCCCTAACAGGGTTAGGTGGCTCAGGAAATGAGTGACAGTGAGTGATTTTAAAGCGTGACCACATAGTTCAAAAGGCTTTTGTCGACCTTTCATTATATAACAAATAATTTATCTTAAAATCAACAAAATATATTTTATTATTGCTCTGATTTATTTTATTTAACAGACCAGTGGCTTCTGACAGTGCACAGGGATTTACCAAACATAGTATTAAAATCAAGCCATTAAAAATTCTTATTAATATTATGTTTATAGGCTTTTGTCCCTGACCTGTAAACTGTGGTGGCTGAAACAAGGGTACAATTTCAGTTTATGTGTTTTTGCTTTGAATTTTATAAATGGGGTAGAGTTGCATAGTGATTAGCATGTCCACCTCACAGCAAAAAGGTCCTGGGTTCATGTCCGGGCTGGGTGAGGGCTTTTCTATGTGGAGGTTGCATGTTCTCCCTGTGCTTGCGTGTGTTTCGGGGTACTCCAGTTTCCTCCCACAGTCCAAAGATATGCACATTAGACTAATTGGCTGTTCCAAATTGACCCTAGGTGTGAGTGTGAATGGTTGTATGCGTGTTGGCCCTTTGATTGACTGGCAAGCTGTTCAGGGAGTAGCCTGCCTTTGCCCAGAGTCAGCTCAGATATGCAGCTCAGATATCCAGCCTCCTTGTGACTCTAGTTGGATTAAGCAGTTCTGCAAATAAATGAAAGAATCTTGATGACAATTTCCAAGTCTCACATATGTCTGAATTTGAGGAACTTGAGGCTTTCAACTGATTATATATAATCTGAAACAAATTGATCTTTTAGATGCTACTTTACTCTACTTTATGCTGCATGAACCATTAGTTGCCCATTAGCAAGGCTTTTCACTTTCGACTTTAATTCCATTAACAGGACATAATCTGTCCCTCTGGTCTGAATCATGCATAACCATGAACCCTGAGAAGTGGATTGGTCACACAATTTTAAACATGCATGTTATTCATTTTGCACACAAAGTTACAACTACACATTTTATTTTAAAGTGGTCAATATTCAAACCCCCCCCCCCCCTTTTTTTTTTTTTAACAAAGACACAAAACAGCTTCAGAGCTATATAAACCACTGCATTCCAAGACCTTTCAGCAATGAAAGCATGTAGCCTTTATAT
>JBCNYH010000004.1:27955127-27979015 GCA_039654325.1 Tandanus tandanus
TATATAAATAATTTCTTTTTTTTGACCTCAGATTTTTCTTACCTTCAGAGAACTTTATCAAGCAATCTCATCCTGAAAAACAACCCACAGGTAAAGACATCCAACTGTGTTATTAATTTGCACAGCTGAATAGCACTGAAACCTTCAGAAGTGAAAAAAGCGCTCATTTTTATTCTAATAATTGTAGTCAGAATTCAGATGGTGCACTGAAAAAAACAACACTGGCATTGAGAGAGATGACTGAGAAATAAACATCTGAAAACTGATTTAAAAAAATATGTAATAACTTAAGTGTGAGCAAAACAAGCTTATGTCTACACAGTGAAGGCATCTATGTTTTGTAGGGCTCATAATCCACTGTAACCATGTTCCTTTCAAAAAACTCAGTCAAGCTTAGGTTTTTGAAAAAGTAGAGGGGGAAAAATGCAAAATAGCTGCAAAAGTTCCTTAGATGGTGATGGACTGCTGGCTACACTTTCACTGGGGTCCTCTATGTCATAAAAGTAATAAATCAATAAAAAACCTTTAGTACAAATACACCCAGGAGGACAAAAATGACAAATTCAGTGTAATCATATCACACAGTTTCTTGTGTGAGGGACACATGTAAAACTGAGGCTCTAAAGTTTCTGATTAAATTTACTGTAGATGCACTGTGGAGTCTGAATTAAGACAGTACAGGTGGCCAGAGCTTTGCACTTAAAATTTCCTCCAGGACTGTTTATTTTGTCTTTCCCATGCATAGTTTGGACAAGTGTGTAGTGGAACATTTTATAGAGACTGTAATTAAAAAAGGCATGACATTCGTAATCATTTTCCAACAATATTTGTAATTATACACAAAATATCTTAATTCATTTGTTAATTCAAAGGTTTTTACCAGTCCTTCAGGTGTACGTTTGGACAAGGAAAAGTGCTAAAAACTTAAATACAATACAAAAAAAAAAAAAAAAAAAAAAAAGCTTCTCAAAGTAAAACATTCAACATTTTTCTACAACACAGTGCAATAAAAGTGGGAACCAGATAGGTAAAATTGGGCCTTCAGCACTGTATGTGTGTATGTGATAGTTAACAAAAAAACAAAACAATATACAGTTGTGTGTGGCGTATAACTGGTGTAGCACCAATTCAAATCCACTGCACAGAGAAATCCCACCTGCTCTCTCTCAAGCAGCCTGTGGTCTTTGTAACTCCAGAAACGGCTCTAGTAACGGAAAGGAAGTCCACTTGCTAGCTGTTTCGGACAAACTCACTGTGTCATCAAATAAGGCTTTGCAAGGTAGCTTGTTCAAGGTGTAAAGATTGCACTATGCTGCAACTTTCAATTTACATACTTCTAAAGATGAACAGTGAGTCAAAGAGGGAATTAAGGTGTGGAGTCACTGGGATACCAGTGACTCCACACCTTGCAAAAGAGATAAATCTTTAATGTATATCTTTTTTTATCTAGAACCCTCTGAAGTATATATTTAATATGCTAAACTTCATTGATGGATTAAAAATGGAAACAACAGCAACCTAGTCACACTTCAAGATTTGCCAGTGAGTGTAGAGTGTGTCCATACCATAGTAAAGTACAGACAAGTGTATCAGCAGGTCAAAAGGGCCGTAAATGTGAGTGTTTGTGGAGTGATTGAATTAAAGACAGAGAAGGAGTACTGACCAGACATCTTCATCCCATCTCCCTTTAACAAAACCTTCATAAACAAGGATTCATAATGGAATGGTGTTTTCAACCACCTCAACTACAAAAAAAAACCCATGACCCAGAACAATGAGCCAATACTGAGAAAGAAAACCCATAATGCACCCATAATGCACTATTTCAACACTTACCAATCAGATACTGTAAATGCAATGCTGACAATTGTGAAAACAGGAGTACTCAGTGTCCCAGAAATTACCATGAATAGACATATACCTAGGAACTAAGAACATACAATACACTACCCTTGAAATGGTTGCTATCAACAGTATGAAAAAAATATATAAATCCACATAAAAACAAAAATATAAATCTTTTTCATAAAAAGAGTGTAGGTAGTATTCTGTGAAAGTAAAATAAGCAAAGATGTAAAGGACACACAAGTTCATATTTTCCCTTCTTCAAATCTTCCATCTGGAGCCGGTAACTTCACAAAACCAGTATCTATTGAACTATTCTGTTTTTCTTTTTTCTTATAAAAAAATGATTCAGTGTATGGACCAAAATATTGTAGCACATCATGAAATTTGCAGACTTGAGTTATACACTTACACTAGGGGACAGAGTTTGCCCAAATTAATAATGATGAATGGCTCAGGAAAACTACAATCAGTCCAGGACATGATGCATGATGCCACCATTGAAAAAAATTACCATCAACATCAAGCACATCAGTGAGTAATGCAAAACTAAAAGAGTGAATTAACAGGAATAATGGGATCCAGTGTCCCATCAGCAGACATAATACATGGGTTCAACCCAGTGGAGGGCCATTATATGGGTAGTTATAGGTCAATTGTGCACATTTCTGTGCACAGGTAGCATGTCTTGTTATTTAGTGTAATATCAACATGACCCATAATAAGCAAATAAGTTACCATAGTAACAACAGCAGAGACAGCAGGGTTGGCATTGCAACCTCAGCTCCGAGATAGTAACAGTCCCACTTTCATACAATGTTGAGATTGCGCAGGGGCAATGCCACTTGCTCATGTGACGCTTGGCACTTGCAGGGTTGAGAGTAATGATGTGAAGGGAAGACTCACTTGACATGTTCAGCACTGTGGGAGGAGCAGTAGTACTTTTTGTGTGCAATGAAGGTGGACAGGCTGCTGAATTTGATGTTACACAGCCGACAGTAGCGAGTATTCCCATTTTGTAATGCTGTTGCAAGGACTGCCTTGGGTGTAGTTGGAGCTATGTGGCTTACAGCTTTATCCGGGAGAACCAAGTGAGTGGTAGTTTGTCCTTGTGACCCCAACTCTCTTAAAGTGTCTGACACAGGTGATACAGTCAGAGGAATTGAGCCAGTGGGTGAGAGGGCAGAGGGAGCTGCTTTAGGAGAGCCAGTTCTGATGTGATGTTGTGCTATAGGGCTTCCATTGAGCAGAGGAGAGGAGGGAGAGGCAGCATCCCTCCTGGTCCGGCCATTTACACCATCCCTCTGGGGCCTGGGGCCTGGCTTAGGAGGGGTTAGTGGCGCTCCATTACCGGGACTGAGACTGTTGCTGGGACTTACATGGGGTGGCTGGTCCTCAGACTGCTGCTGTGTGGAAATGACCAGCCCATGAGCTGTCCTGAAATGTTCCACCAGATCAGAAGTCACTGCCCGATTAGGAGGGCAGTAAGGACAAATCACAGGAGGAATGCTTGGGGTCTTCACAGCTGGCACAGAATGAGAGGTAGACTCCAGACTCGATAAGACAGACGTGTGAGGGACCACTGGTGGCTTTCCAGTTTGGTGACTTTTGGTGTCTGGATGCAGATCAGGAACTCTGTTCTTAGGGGAAGTGGAAGCGGGTCTCTTAAGCCGATGAAGCTGCTCCCGGGTTTGAGGTTGCAAGGCTGTGGCAGGGCAGTAATAAGTTTTGTGAGCTAAGTAATTTTCAATGCTGTTGAAGCTGATACTGCAGGCTGTACATTTGTGGTAATCTGTGAGGGGCAAAGCTGGAATATTATTTCCTCTTGAGTTCTCCCGCAAACAGGGCTTTTTGCTAAGGTCAATGGGGCCATCACCCTCTGGACTAGAACTGCGAGCAGAGCTGGCAACCGTGGTCACTGCTGGTCCAGAGTGGCCACTGGCACACTCTTGTTTCACTGGCATGCCTGGTCCAGTGGGTAGGGCAGCAGCACTGGCCAGGGCCTCATTCCGCGCCATATGGATTTCATACATCTTTTTGCGTTTTCGTGTACGAATGGGCTGTGGCACAAAGGCAACCTTTCCTGCCACGAAGCGCTGATTGGAAGGGTCATGACGGGAGGCACAGTAAAATCTCTTATGGACAATATAGTTATCATGTCTGCTGAAGTGGATATTGCAGGCTTGGCAGAAAGTGCGAGTGGGATCCTCTTCTGGGTCTTCAGCTGATCCACTGATTTCTGCAGGGCTTTGGCTCCCCTCACTAACCCTACCCCCTCCACCACCCTCACCTTCTGAGGAAGATGAGCATGTGGTGTCTTTTAGTCCTGGAGTCTCACTCTTCACCTCAGATGGCTTGATGTCTGTAACTGCGGCATTCACTGCAGACTCAGTGTAGCTAGGTGAAGCTGATGTAGAATTGCCGGGTCCTGCTTTTGGAGAGGCATCATGACCTGAATGGGGTGCAGCAGTTACTGGATCATCTGTTACCAGAACTGATCCCTCCCCTTGCTGGTGTCTGCTGGAGCAGTACAATCTCTTGTGCACATAATAGTTGTTGATGTTATTAAAGGTGATGTCACACTCGAAACATGTTGCCCCCTTGAGGACACCAGCAGGAGAGCCTGTAGAGTAGAGGCCTTGTGCAGATGCGGGGACCTGCCCACTCTTCAGCCTACTATGAACCATCTCAGACATTTTGGCCAGGATTTCAGATGCCTGGGGCATAATTGCAGCCTCTGGGCTGAAGAGATATTGAGGCAGAAACAAAGCTCCACCAGGTAACACTGATCCCCCTGCTCCCAGATGAACAGGGCTAGAGCCAGGAGTGGGACTGGCTGGCTCGGTCTTCACTGCAATGCCTGAAGGACTCTTAGGAGAGGTAGGATGGGGAGAGTTGGGCGCTGTTGCATTTGCACTATGATTGCCATCCTGCTCTTCGTCCCTAGCTTCGCTCTCCAAGTCAGACTGTGGTTCTTCCTTGATCTTCAGCTGCTCTGGAGAACTACAGCCACGAGAGGTAGCTGTTCCACCATTTGCCCCAGGGCTGGAAGAGTCTGGTCTGGGCATGCTAGCTGATAGCTCATGGTCCTGAGACTCTGAGAGATCTGAGGTTACCGGGCTACCTTGGCAAGGTGTGTGGCTCCTTTCAACAGGAGCCCTGACCTCCAGGTGGGTATGGACATGCTGTTGGAGCAGAGCAGGGGTGTCTGCTGAAAATCCACACACTTGACACTTCAGCAGTATGCCAGAGTCTCCAGGACTCAGGCCTGTTTGAAAAAAGAAGGGAACAAGCAAGAACATTTATGAATTGTGGAAGGCAAAGTATATTTACCTCAGAAAATAAACACTATACTGGCTTACTCTAGTGTGTACTCAGTGTCAGTCTACATTTTAGTAAAATCTGAGATTCAGATGAATTAGTTAAGCCCAGTTGTGATGCCTTACCTGTGGCCACTGGAAGTTTTGGGGAGTAGCCTTCACTGCGAGACCCAGGCTGGCACACCATGTGGCTAGTGACCAGATGGCTGTAGAGGATGTCACGAGTCGTAGAGATGAATCCACATCCGTGGCACACACCATTCAAAGCGTCAGTGTGCACCTTCAAATGTCGCTCACAGTTGGCCTTGGTAGTGAATGCGGACAAACAGATCAAACAGACAAATGGACGCTCACCTGAAGTACAGACACATATACATCCATATAATGTTAGGAAAATAGTATGCATTGTGTTTTGCTTACACATTTGTTTTGCTTGGTGGTGTCTGCTGGTGAAACTAGAATGGTAAATGAAAAGCACTTAGTGAGCTGTTAAATTGACAGTGTACAAAATAAATTATTCATGAACAATAATCTGAAAAGACTGAAAGATGGACAGTGAGTGAGAGAGACAGAAATTGATGTGTGATAAATCTAAGGTCAACAAAAGAAAACCAGAGAGAGAGAGAGAGAGAGAGAGAGAGAGAGAGAGAGAGAGAGAGAGAGAGAGTGAAGTGAAACTCACCACTATGTGTCCTCATGTGGATCTCCAGTGAGCTAGCACTGGGACAGCTCTTGTTACACTGGGGGAATGGGCACACTCTCTCGTTAGGGTAACTGTCTTTAGGCTTTTCCTGCGGAGGGGAAGCCGTTGACTTCTGCTTCTGACGGCTGGCGCAGTAGTACATAAGATGAGCTTGCAGGTTCCGCTCACTTCTGTACCAGATCCCGCAGTCTTTGCATGGGAAGATATCCTCTGAGAAAACCATAGCCACAAATTAAGTGATATAACTGGATCAACAAATCAAATGCTACTCTTGTGTTCATGTGTAATACCAATTCCATGTATTTAAAGTACTTTAATTTAAAAATGTCTCTTTGTAGCTTTATAATTAACTCCATAGGCAGTGACACATTCCTACTGGTAGGACATTGTGCAGGTTTTATATATATCTGAATATTAACTGATGACACAATCAATTTTGATGCATCATAACTGTGGGATACGCAATGTTACATACTATGTATGACGCACACATTAAAACAGAGCAAGAAAATTGACAATCTCCAAGGCAACAGGATTAAGAAGAAACGTGTATAATTATACAAATCTTGTGTCAGGGCATGATAAATAGGGTATATACTGAATGATAATGACTGTAGCACGCAGGATTACCTGTCTCATTACTACTACTTTTCTAATGGTATGTGACTAAAGAATAAAGCTTATCACATTTTAACCTTTAACTTGATTTACTGAGAATAATTATACCCTCATCACAGCACGGATGTGTCCACTCCTATACCTCACATGACTCATCTGCCCAGAATGCAAGGGAGAAAGATAGATAAAGAGAAGGAAAAAGAAAGAGAAAGAGAGACAGTGTTTGTGAGTGATTGAGAGAAAGAGAGAGAGAGAGAGAGAGAGAGAGAGAGAGAGAGGGAGAAAGAGAGAGATGTTCTCTATTCTGAGTGAATTACCAGCCTCACCAGCGCACATCTCACTTGTATAAGATGAAATAATACTGCCACCTAGTGGTGGCCTAACTGAATTGTAAATTTAATAATCAAACTTAACGAATGTCACCCCAGTTCATTTGTTCGCAAATTCACTTTAATGTTGTGCTTGCATTAATACATAAAAAATAAGAACATTTACTACCGAGTAAGGGAAGATTGACTTACTGTTAACGACTGCAGTTGCCAAAATAGCAGCCATGCCAGCCTGCTGCGGGAGGAGCTGGATATCAGAAGGTCGGGTTGCTGGGTATACTGGCTCCTCCTTCACTGGGGGGTTAATAGTTTGGGTCGCTGCCCGCTGCACTGCACCAGTCCAGGAAAGCATGGCCACTAAAGTATCTCCACTAGAGATCTCTTGAGTGAGCTTACAGTATAGACCATCATCTGAAAAAATAACAGCCAGTATTTTTAGCCAATCTGAAGGCAAGAAGACTTCAAGATTTAAACGCAAACTAAAACCTAAATTTAACAGGTATTTTGGGTTGACCGGGGGGCTGTATGAACCCTTGACAGATTGAAACACTATCCAGAACAAGTAATGTTTACAGATTATCATCACTATCATTAATACTCTTTTAAATGTAGTATGTTGTGCCCCGGTGTCAGTAACATCTCACTCAATCATCACTCATTAGCTGAACCGCTTAATCCCACTAGGAACACAGGTAGCTGCAGAGAGGCTGGTGCCTATATCAGCCGACACTGGGCGAAGGCAGTGTACACCCTGAACAGCTCGCCAGACCATTGCAGGGCCAACACACACACAACCATTCACACCCATACCTAGGGGAAATTTAAAACAGCCAGTTAGCCTAATGTAAATGTCTTTGGACTATGGGAGAAAACCGGAGTACCTGGAGAAAGCCCAAGCAAGCACGGGGAGAACATGCACAACTCCACACAGAAACATCCTCACCAAGGACCTCCTTGCTTTGAGGGGGACATGCTAACCACTATCCCACCATGCCACCCAGTAACATCTTCAAATGCTTTTATGATGATTCCTTATTCTTAGGTCCTATAATAATGGTGCTTGAGTCATTACTGTCAGTAGAGCACGGGATGTTGAGTGCTAAAGTACCTTGACTGTAGATGATACAGTTTGCTTCTGAAGAACAGGAGGTCACTGGGATTTTCACAAGCCAACAGTCTGCATCCTCACACACCACACTCTTCACAAACAAACATATAGAAAAGGAATCATTGATTAAAAACAATGAACAATTGTTTTTGGACTCATAATAAAAGACAAAGAAGCTTAACTCTTTTTCCTATTAAACTACTGTATGCAAAGGTTGTCAAATAACGTCTATATGGGTTTATAGTGGGGCGATAAAACACATGAACATGGATACATGCAGTGTTGTCAAATATTGTCTATATGGGAAAAAATAGTTAAAGTATTTTGTCCATTTAAAATACTCCATGTTCGCAAAGTTTAGCTAGATAACAGATATGCAAAGATCCTCATAAATGAAATAGCAGACAAATCTGTTTACATTCAAAAGATCAGGCTGACCAAACGGTGAGGTTGAGAGCCTTAAACCACAGTCAACCTATTCAATATATTCTCTGAACTCCTTAGGAGGTAGAGCTCATAACAGGGACAATTTCTCAAAAATGGAGAGAAAAGGAAAGAACTTCAGAACCACAAAGAAATTAAATGACCCTGGAGAAAGCAGCAGAATGGTGAAGAAAAGACATGACAAAAGTCTAATAGCTCTAATACACTGTAATTTACCTCGTGATCTGTCTTGAATATGCAAAGCTGTGTTCGCTAATGCGAGCATATAGACAAGTTATATAGCTCTGGATACTTGGGAATATTAGAATTAACACACCTGGTCTGTGAGACACAGTGTGCTCTTTGTTCTGAGTAAGCATTCTGTCTTTCATTGCCATAGGATTATCCTAATACACATAGGTATGAACACAAAGAAAGCTACACATACATGTACACATACGAGTGAAGAAAAAAATACAGCGATGATTACACTTAGCAAAATGAAGATAAATCAAAAACCAAGTACTATTCAAGTATTTATTTCATGTAATATTGTATCATATTTCTTATTTAAGTAAAAAAACAACAATATATAGTAATAACAAAAATAACAGTCTCTATTTTGAGAAAAAAAAAAAATCAATATTTAGTGTGGCCACCCTTTACTTTGATTATAGCATTTAACCTTTCTAATTTATGTTCACATATTTTTAATTTCTTCACTCGCCAAACCATTCCATATGGTTTGAAGTTCATTCATGCTATGCAAAAGTCAAAAAAAGAAAATTTGCGAGACCTTTCTATTTTTCTGAAAAATTGGTATTTTCAATGTTTTTGCTTTTTAGCCATACTTTTACCTCAATATACTTGTTGGAATGTTTTTTTTTTTGGTTCTCATTGCCTACAATAGCATTGTTCAATACATTTTCACCAAAATAAATAAATAAATAAATAAATAAAAATAGAGAAGTAATTTTTTACTTCTTTTTTTAGGAGCTCTTTTAGACAAAAGTGGTGGTGTATAATCTTCACTGCACACTACTACTGTATGTACCAAGTGTCAGATCTGTACATATCATTAAAGCTTCATATAATGCATATAGAGATAAATGCTCTGAATCATGGCAACAGGGTTTAATGTCAGGGACCTCTTCAGTAGGAGAGTAGATTGAAACAAAAATATTTTAAATCTGGTACCAAATTTGTGTTTTAAGCCACTAGTGTCCCTGCCACAAGATGGCAGTAGTTCCACAAGGCATGTGACAGTATTTACACTCACTTCTTTGCCCTGCACAAAACCAGCTAAGTGGCTGCTCCAGCGGATGCATCGGTCCACATATCCCTGTCATCCTACCAAACATTAAAGACTAGAGAGTATGAAAGACATCTCTTCAGCTCAGAAGCCAAGGATGAAAGGAATCAAGCGTCAGGGCAGTGAGATGAGACAGCCAGCCATGGAGGACAGCTGAAGGGTTTCTTTCTAAATCTGTCTGTTCTTGCCTGAAGATATGGTCCGTATTGTGTTTCATGGGGAACTAGTGCTGATAAGGAGATAGGGCTCCTTTTGTTTTAATTTGAAACCCAATGCCGGAGCCGTCTGTGCCATAAGTGCTGCGTGCTTCTGCTAATTTGTTTCAGACTCATTTAACACGACTCGACTTTGGGCTGGACAAAAGGAGAGGGCAGTGTGCTCAGCCACCCCATCTGACGCAACACGCATGGCCACACCTGTTAACAGATTAAACACGTTCATTCACAAACTTTCCTTCTTTCCCTTTACACACCTTCACACAATACAGGAATGTTTTCTGTGATTGTGAGGACAGCCAGCACCTGTACGTCTCCTGTATGTCAGACTGTGTGAGAGGACTATGGGAAAGCAACAAATTTTGCAAAGTTGTAAACAAAGTTGTAAAATTCAATCAGTACCTACATTTACAAAAATTCAGATATACAGTAGTGTGAAGTGAAGATTATACACATCCTTAATTAACATGGGGCAAAATGTTCATCCAACACCCACTAGGGGGAGACATTTAATTATAACCATGCCAAGTTATAATAGTCCATTTGTGCCCTTATGGCGGTACCCCCCCCCAACCCCCAAATGGATCACCTCCAAAATGTTATGGGTCCTTTCCAGTCTCAGACACCACCTCTCCAGCAAGTTGGATGAAAATCAGATCAGTAGTTTTTGCGTAATCCTGCTAAAAGAACTAATCATTTAATAAATTCTTGATAAAAAAGCCTTTAATGAATTCCTGTATGCGAATTAAGATCCAAATCTGCTCCGAAATGTTACAGGAAGTTTGGTGAAAATTAGTTGTTTTTGCCTAATCCTACTAACAGCCCAACAAACAAACAAAGAGACGCTTGTGAATACATAGCCTTCCCTACCAAGCGGCAGAAGTAATTACAAATGTACTACAGAAGCAGTCATCAGATGACCCTGCAGCACAGCAAATTATGCTTGTTCGGCCAAACGCACTACCCAGTACTTGATGGTTCATAGTGATACACCCTGATTACCCAGCACCTACCTTTGGGTAAATCTTTGTTAAATTTTATGAGTGTGCACACTTGATTCACAAATTAATTAAGGAAATGTGTAATTTCATATCGCAATTTTTATTAGTAGGTAACTATAACAGGTATAAAAAAATCTGGGACTGTTCCTGTAACAAACAAATGGAGCTTGGCAGAATGGGACCTGTGCAGCAGGAGCAAGCTGAAATGCTCATGAGTCACCGTGCCATGTAAAATGCTCAAACATTTGCTACTGGCAGAAGAGGCCCTTGAAATGCTTCCACATGCCGAAGGCAATAAAGCAATGAGCTGTTTTTTGTTTTTTTTGAGTGCCATTCATGCTTCAAGGGGGCAGAATGTTACAGAAGAATGATCTGCCCATCTTGATGCACAAACGCCACTTACATGTAACTCAATACACCTCGTCCAGCTCGTGTTTCATTGCCGTACACTTGCTAATGCATTTCAAGGGATTCCAATGCCAATTTCACAAGTTTTACATGGAAATTGATGTTTTCTCTCTGGTTCATAGTAAAATCACAAATGCACATTTGCCAGTGTCACAAAAACACGTGTAACACAGGTCTTGATGTTGACAGTGTGATGTCATATAGCATATTGGTCATGCTGCACTTTGTTTATTCATGACAAGAACAATCCCGAAACTTTTTCATTGCACCTCAAATACTAACTGAGGTGTGATAAAGTTCCATGATGGAAACGGCTGGTGTGTTGGGTCAAATGGATTAAAAAAAAAAACATAATTAAGCTGATCTGTCAATCATTCTGATACTCTAGATGAAACTTTTGCCTTGGTGCAAAGCTACTGTATGTAAAGAAAGTATGACAGAAGATAAAAATTATTTTAGTTCAGATTTAGGTTTTTTTTTTTTCTATCCCAGGTCTCTCCTTCACTAAGATCCATCCCTCATTACACTCCCTCTGTTTATTCTCTACCATAATTCAATTCAGTTTAATAAGCTTTTAAATGGAGCACATTTATTTATATCAACAAGCATCCATATAGAGTAATAAGGAATAGAAATGAATAGTGACATGAATAAATCATAGTCTCTCTTCTCTCTCTCTCTGCTCTAAGCTCCTCAATGCGAGAGTCTTTGAGGTGCTGTCTAAGGTCCCTCGTCAGAGTTCCTGCGCCTCATGAATATTAATCCCAGCTTTAATCTGCTTGATTCCCGCACTGCTGCCACCCAGACGATAGTCAATCTAATTATTTGGTCTGATATTAAGCAGGAACCCTGCCACATGCATATACTCACATACCATCAGGAAAAGAGATGCACCTTCCCACACACACGAGATTTTTGTCCTAATGTTCATGATTATTAATGCAACTAATACTATGCTTTCACCTAAACCTACCGATAAACTTAAGAAAAAATAAGAAAAAAAAAAATTCCCACCAAAATATAAAAACATGCACACACAAGTAAATACGTATGTGCACACAGCCCCAAGCCATGCACACACCGCCTACTTTCTTATCACTCCTTGAAACACCTTCACACTGATAATGCAAATGATTCGGGGCCTGATTTCATTTCTCAATTCCCTCAGATAAATGGACTTTAAAATCACCCCTCCTTTTTTTCATCTGGACGGATAGAGTGCTCCACGTCTCTAATCTTCGGTCAAGTCAATTTGGATCGGAGTGGAGAGTTAGTGATTGCACAAATGGATGCAGATCCTGACTGCATGGATGCAGACTGCACTGGTTTTAAAATAGTTTAAATTTTACAATTTATATTTTGTACTGACAAGTAATAATTTTACACCAAGACAGTACAAGCATTAGCAGTAGTAGTACACTATGTATATGTATATCACATAAACCATGCAAAGTGGAAAAAAAGTGCCTCCCCATAGCTTAACTTCTAAAATTAATATTTTTATTGACAATTTATTGATCATTTTATATAGACAGACAGCGCATCAATTATCAGTAGCAGTACATGTTCCACATAAACCATATAAAGTGAAACTTGTTCTTTTTTTAATTTTTATTATTTTTTTTTTATTTTTCCCCATTTTTCTCCCTAATTTAGTCGTTTCCAATTCCCGCCCATCAACTTTTAGCCTTCCCCATCACACGACTACCACCGACCAGGGAGGGGCGTAAGCAAGCACATGCCCCCTCCGTGACATGTGATGCTGCCGCCCGCCTCTTTTCGAACTGCAGCGCATGCGTATTTGGGGGCGGATCAACCCGGATTCGAGAAACTTGTTCTTTTGTTAAATAATAAAAATCCCATGGAGGAAAAAAAAAATCCAAATTTTAGTATAAACATTTCTTTCAGATTCATTTTACTGATATTTTCTGAGGGAAATGTTTTTGCTACTCATATTTAGCTACCTGGGTGGCACGGTAAGTGGTTACATGTCCGCCTCACAGCAAGAAGGTCCTTGGTTCGAGTCCAAGGTTCGAGCATTTCTGTGTGGAGTTTGCATGTTCTCCCCTTGCTTGGGTGGGTTTCCTCTGGGTACTCTGGTTTCCTCCCACAGTCCGAAGACATGCCGATCAGTCTAACTGACTGTTCCAAATTGCTACTAGTTGGATGTGAGTGTGAATGGTTGTGTGCATGTTGCTCTGCGATGGTCTGGCGAGCATGTACCCCGCCTTCGCCCAGTGTGAACTGAGACAAGCTTCGGTCTCCTTGTGACCCTAGTAGTAGGATTACGAGATTTGGAAAATGAATGAATGAATGAATGAATGAATATTTAACTACTAAGTTAATCACACACAAAATATTTTTATTATTATTTACACCTCGGGTACAATTATTCCAAATCCTAAACCACTCCATGTTCACTATAATAAGATTGTAGAATTACATAGTCCACTACAAGACCTGTAAAACAGCATGTGAGATAGATTTGCTTTTAAGAAATCTGTCTGAAATCTCTGAAGTTGATTCTTTTGTGACAATAATTAAAAAAACAGTGATACTGACAGTCCTTATGGCTTTAAAATCAGGATTCTGATCAACCTCACTCTGGTCAGATGGAGGAGGTGAACAATCAAGACCCGCCTCATTGTCTCATCTCATCTCTTTTTCTCCATGTTCCTGTGCTCTGGCACTTTATCTCTTCATTTAATCCACTCCTCATCTATCCCTAGTCCTCTTTTTATGCACCGACACACTCTTTGTCTCCATCTCCTTCTCGCTATCTATTCCTATCCCATATCTCTCCGCACATCCCTTTCTCCGCACATCCCTTTCTCAGCCCCCCCCCCCTTCTCCCAGCCTCCACACTCCCTCCGTCTGCCCCTCTCTCTATCTCTCCGCTACAGGAAATGGTTTCTTTCCCATTGGGGGGGTGGAGAAGGGTGCACACTGTCCCAACAAAGAGGTCAGTGTGTGAATCCTCCAAAAATACAGAGAAGAAAAGGAAGGAAGATAATAATCAGAGAGCGTCTCTCATCCGCCTCACACACACACACACACACACACACACACACACACACACACACACACACACACACGCACCTTCCTCCCATCTTTCTTTCTGTATTACCTTTGCTGTCCCTTATATATACACATTAAATCTAACCATGTGTTCATCCAAACATATGCTTGTGTCTAAAATCACACCCTCGCAACTGTAAACGCCACACATCTCTTATCGGAGCAAGAAAACAAAAACTTTGATCCGCTCCATGCAAACAACGCAAAAATATAAAACTGTTGATCCTTAAAACGGATGAGATAAGAGACTAGAAAATGAGGCGCTCTTGGAAAGCAGGCTGCTAAACCGCCGGAGATGAGGTTCAGAGGTTTTTCTCCCATCCTCTCTTTCTCTATCGCACGCTCCCTTCTTCCTTTCCTGATAGACTTCAGGCATCACAACCGGGTCATCAGCTATTCGACACATAAGAAGCCCCTCCTCCTCCTCCACCAGGCACTTTTCCTTGTGATTTGGAGATCATTTATCCTCCGGGAGTTTGTCTCTAGCTTTTCACTTTCTTTTCCTCCACTCACCATTCCTTCACTTTCGCTCTCTCTGTTCTTTGCACTAGTCTCCAGGCTTTTTAATGTCCTGCTACTGGAGTACTAGATTGATTGTAGCTATGCTCTTGATCTCAGCACCACACATCATGTGCTTTTCCAACCGGATGCAGTCTGGCACGATTTTCCCTCGATCACTGAACGGATAATTTGAGAGAAACTATAATTGAAGGTATTCATGCATTGCTTTCAGGAAAAAGCTTGGGCACTGAGGGGTGACTCTCTGAGACACTCTACTGGCTGATGGAGATAGACTAGAGCGATAGAAGGCATGGTAAACAACCCCTATCAGAATGACGGCAAGACAGCAAGAAAGAAGTGGAGAGAAAGAGAGTGAGGGCTCTTCACCTTCGTTCGCCCTTTGTGGGGTGAAGGTTGTTGAGGAAGGTGCAGAGCCCTATAAGAACATGTCGAAGAGCAGTGGGTGGCACTGCTTATCAGAGCAGTTCTCCTGGAGAGATTATTGGAGGATTAGAAGAGATGCTTGTTTCTAAAACATGATGAAAAGACGCTTGGTGTTTGATAAGAGTTTGAACTCTGCACTATTTTCCAATGTGCCTTCGAGTTGTTTTTTTTTTGCACAGCAACCAAGGAAGAACAAAAGCATCCTGTATGGTGAAGTTGCTCATCATGTAGACACTTTATTTTATGTTTGTCTGGGCCAAGCACTTTTAGAGTGATAACTTCTGCATGTGTTCGGTCTGTAGGCTTATGTATTAGAAACCATACCAGCTGCTAGAGTTACTCCATCTGTACACTAGTACCTAAAGAGTGTACAAGCACTGTAGCTATACTGTATATGATGCTACTCATAGGCAGCACAAAGCATAAATGCTAGCTGAATGCATAACAACTTCCCTAAAAAAAAACAAAAACAGAGTTGGAAAGTTAGTTGGAAAAAAAAGAATATGCATCAACAGTATATGGCTAAGTGATGTCTCTGAAATATAATTTAAATATATATAAAACAATTATTCACCAAAGATGAAGCGGATATCGCGGAATGTTCGAAGATATCCACCGAGCCTGGGCACAGTTCGCCGTGCTATCTACAAATGCAGGTTAAAACTCTAGCATGCTCTAACAAGAAGAAGCTATATGTGAACATGATCCAGCAACATGGATGCCGTGTCCTCCAGACTAAAGAGGAGAGGGACCATTCGGCTGGCTATCAGCACTCAGTTCGAAAGGCTCCATCTCTGCAAACTGTATTCACAGACAGCGAGTCTTGGAAGTGTTCCTGAGCCCATGCACTGATTTCCTTGACTGAATCAAGCCTGTTTTTAATGCAGTGCCATCTGAGGGCCTGAAGTTCACGGGCATCTAATACTGACTTTCAGCCTCGTCTCTTTCTCTCACAGATTTCTTCTGATTCTCTTTTAATAATATTATGTACTGTAGATTCTGAGATATTATTTGAGGAACATTATTCTGAAATTGTTCCACATTTTTGTAGATACAGATTGTATAGATTGGTGAACCTCTACCCAGCTGTGCTTTATATACCCAATTGTGTTACTGACCTGCTGTCAATTAACCAAATTAGTTCCAATATGTTCCTCCAGCTGGTCCTTTTAAGTACCACTTACTTTCCCAGCTTTTTGTTGCCCCTGTCCCAACTTTTTTGAGACATGTTGCCGCCATCAAATTTAAAATCAGCTAATATTTTTCATGAAACAACAAAATGACTCATTTTCAAAATTTTATGTTTTCTTTGTTTCTAAAACATAAGTTTATAAGATTTGTAAATCATTGTATTACAACAAACATTTGTTTGTTGTAAAACAACAACGGCAAACATTTCCATGATTAGTTGTTGTGGGTTTATTAAAATTTTAGGGGAGGAGGAAAAAAATATTTTTAGTTTTAGTCAAGCCTAAACAAGCAATCCCCTGCTCTGACCCTCTCACCTGGTGCTATTTGGATTGGTATCCCTACGGCAAGCAGCTGGACAGTATAAAGCTGATAGCTTATGAGAGTAGAGCACAGCCAAGGCAAATCTGAAGAGTGAGTGTAAAGCACACGGGTTTGGCAGCGATGCTTACACTGGTACTGAAGCTGCCACAAAATCAAACACTTTCTCCACATTTGAGCTGCTTCAAACCTGATCAGAGACTTACTGCTTTACTGTCCAATTATATGTGTTGCTCCACAATTAGCTTTATATGGTTTGCTGTATATTTCCTAATTTTGCAATAACGAATCCATGTTTCCAACATTTAAACTACAAACAAAAAGTAGTGTATGATTTCATAATGTGTATTATCACTTGCTTATTTTATGTTCGGCTTCCTTACTCTGTGCATGCCTGAGGGAGCACCTTGGCTCAGAAGAACTGGCCCTGACCCTCAGTGACCCCCTCAGCCTAAGCCTTGGACAGCCGAGTAGGAGGATATGGAGGGACAGCAAGCAAAGCAGGAATGTGCGATTCTCCGGCCGTTATCTCGTGCAGATACACACTCCTTCAGTTTGCAGATAGTGCTGTGTGAGAGGGAGAGCCGATGTGATAGAATACGAATGCGAAAGTTCCAAACTGAAAATCATCAACAAAGCCCTGCTTCGATTAAAAAAAAAAAAAAGGTTTGAGGAAGGGAGGGAGGGAATGAGAAAGAGATTAAGAGGTGGTGGTGAAGGAAAGGTGGAGGGAAGAAGGGAGGGGGTGCGGACCTAGAAATCCTGATAATAAATGAAATCTTAGAAATGAGAGACTATCAAGGCGAAATCAATCATTGAGGTTTGTTGTCCAGGAGGATGGCGCCATGCTGAGATAAAAGAGGAGCGTCCGTCTGGGGGGGGTAGCGATGAAGCAGCCAATCACACACAGGGTTCAGCCAACAAACCCGCACGGTTCAGAGAAAAAGAGGAGGCGAGTTCATTCGACAAGACATCAAATCCCCCATTTGCATATACCCATATACAGCTAGTCTCTTTTTTGGCTTAATAGGATAGACTGAATTATAACACTCCCACAATGATAACTGTTTATTATATATCACACATTAATACTAAGAGTATTTTATAATTTATACATTAATGTGTAGTTTTTTGTCTCTTAAACCTGGATGTGTGTTAATATTTTGGCATGTGTATCTATAGTATGTCTGGCCAGGCAGAAGAAAACTTTTCTCAGCACATGACTGGAGGGATTCCCAGCACATGACAGCAGGCTTGCCAAACACAAACAAAGTATGCTCAGTGACCATCACATGAACATTAGTAATGTGGAACTCATGAAAAAAAAAAAAGAACAATATACACTACACTACTATATGTACTTTAAAAATAAATAAATAAATAAATAAATAAATAAATAAATAAATAAAAAAAGAAAGAAATACCCAAACCTTTCCAAATAATTATCTAAGAGCATGATTTTTGAGCCCTCCCACTTACTTGATTGGATACTCCATTTTCAGCTTCATCTGACTGGATTGTTCCGGAGAAAGGCCCCCATAGTGTGTCCAACAACAGGTCCTTGCGAGCCAAAACCTTAGAGTCTTCTGGTTCATCACACAGCTTCAGATCATCTGTTTACATACACAGAGAGAAACAGGGGAAATAAATACAAACTAGAAGCAGTGCATTAGGTCATCGGGTGGGATTATTATTATCTCCCAGGGTGGAAAAACCTCCAAAATCAGTAGGTGATGATGTCACACAGCGTATAGGTCACTGTGACAAGGTGACGAACAAAGAAACAGAGAGACCCAGAGCCCGGCCCCTGACTGGACCACGCATAGGATTAAATTGGAATGACATATTCAAGTACCCTGAGATTCACATGACTAAAGAGAAACCAAAGCTAGTAATCCTATGTGACAGATTCACTAAGAAATGATGCCACAGCCAAAACTGGCAATCTCCATCGTCGGTCAATCACTATCCTATAGCAGGTGTCTGAGTTTATGTATGCAGAAGAGGGTGGACAGTGCTTTCCTACGAGGCTGTTACACCGCACTGTGAGACGGCATGAGCAGCAGTATAAAAGGATATGTTTTGCTTGATATGTCTCGGAGAAAGCACATGTTAACCTTCACCCTCAACAGTTATTAGCGATTTTATAATAGGGAGGAAGTTGGTTGGTGGGTGGGGAACTGGCATGTGACCAATTTGGGGACGAGGGGCAGAAAGCAAGAGTAAGCAAAACTAACAGTTTGACTAACTACAAAGGGTGTTGACTATTACACAGGTGGACTTCATTACACTTTGTATAACTCTGTATTTTCTAGTTTGCTCATAAGGACACATGGTAAAGAGTAAAACATTTGGAATGTCAAATGAACATGATTTGCCTTCATGAACAAATATAGTTAATTACTGTGACTGAAGGGGGGAGGGGTCCAAAATTATGGTCCAAGACGCCACCATAATCATTATAATCTTGATCATGCCATGCTATTATTATCTTTATTATTATTATTATTATTAATATTATAATTAAACCTCTTTTTATTCCACTTGCTGTTTCACAAAAACAAAATCAAGGGTCTACTACCCCAACCTCTCTTCTGCTCACTGCTTTTCCACTGGACAGTGCAGTACAGAATGGCAGACTAACAAATCAGAGATTGTTTATTTTATATCTTCAATTTCCAGGTAACTCGTACCATAATTTCTACGTTAAACACCTTTTTCCTGAACAGCCTTTCACTTCACATCAGGAGTAATGCAGTGATCATCTGCCAAATATTTCTCATTTCAATTGCTTTTCTCACTAAAATGTATTATTACAATCATATCATACAGTAAAATATTTTCAACATTTATACTTAGTTAATGAACTATTATTTTATAAATCACAGTTACTAATCTTTATCCTGTCACCTTTTCCCAGAAATAATCTTGCCAAGGAAACTGATTCACCTGCTGTCTGGACCACTAGGTGGAGCTTGATGTTTAGTAAGAATCAAAAGCACACTTGGAAAAATGGGCCAAAACAAAAAGAACTTTTGTACTTCCTGTGACAGATAAGTGCAAAACAGGGATAGGAGTCAAGGCTTTGCTGATTCACAGATGCAAGACTGACACAGGAACAGACAAGAGCTCCACACAGAGATAGGAAGATTCTTAGAAACTCCCACATACAAGATCAGTCACACACTGTGAAAGAGCACTCAAGCTACCAGTAAATCCAATTACACACTATGACAATGTCCGGCCTGTGTCTTCTCAATTAATGTCATTCTTATGCATGGCCAATTTCACAAGGTATGAGTGGTGCTTACATTTCATCCAATTAATCTTACTGCAGTTCTTCCATGGTACCTTCTAACTCTCTCTCTCTCTCTCTCTCTCTCTCTCTCTCTCACATACACACATACACACACACACACACACACACACACCACTCCATGGTTCAGTCTCACTTTCAGGGGTCAGCCTAAAATGCTGAGGATGATAAGAGTGTTTGTCTAACACTCTCCATGTCAAAACACTCATCTATCTTCTCTGTATCTATCCCCACCAGAGAACAACAGACAAACACTGATAAAATGGTTTTCCCACAGCTAAATCCTAGAGAAATTGGGAGGGAAAAAGAGAGGGGGACATGGAGAGGCAGAGAAATCAACGAAGATGGGGTGAAATCTATGTGACGGAGAACTGGTTAAGACAGACTGGGACGCAGAGAGTAAGCGAGAAAGACAGATTTGAAGTAAAGAACTTTATCTACATAGCATTATTGAATGTCGGAGATATGAATAGGTCAGAACGGCCATGCTAATGCAGGTTGGTCATTAACCAGGTTTGTCATTAGCCATCAGAGATTGTGCTGCTATCAACAGTCTAAAGTTCAGTGTCCAAGCTTGCTATCACCCCAGCAGCCCAGAAATCCAGGACTTCTATCAGGGCGCTTTAATCTTCGCATCAGTGCCAGAGCCGAAGCCTCATATGACTCCATCATCAGTGTGAAGAGAAAAAAGATTTATTTTTGCAAAAATCAGACTATGTTTCTATCCAGCAAGTAAATATTAGTTTCAGTGAGCTAATAACTTACTAACAATAATTTACATCACCAGAACACCAAGGTAACATAACACTCTTGGCTAATGACCTTAACACCTTACTTCTAAAGACCCGATGTTCTTATCATCCTAACCCCACCGATCTCCCATACAATGCCCGGCCGAGTCTCTGATATCGGCCCAGTGCCTTGCCTTAGCAACGTCCTGCAATAACCTCGCCAGCCTTATCGATGTGATTGTGTGACCAATGCCCAAAAACTGCATGCTGGCCTTATCAATAGCAATGAGTCCACACAGCTCTTATCAATACTGCTCCATGCTGGTAGTCTCCACACAAACCCTTATCAATAGTCCAAGCACCTGGCTGGCTTGAGTGCTATAAAACAACCGCTCCATCATTAATGAAATAACTAATGATGTTGGCCACCTGGAGAGGACTGGAGAGGCGAGAGAAGAATAAAGGAAAGGAGAGGAGAGGTGAAAAGAAGCAGGGCAAGGCCAAGAAACAGGATTGATAATATTTCCTAAAATTTCAAAGGAAAATACTAATAAAAGTTAATAAATAATGTGATATTTATCATTTTATATTTTATACTGCACTCAAATATCATGCAAATGTTTTAATGTAAAACATCCCAAAACAATTTTAAAGTGATAGTCAGACAGTAGCACTGAACTCACTACTCCTCGCCCGAGTCGAGGTCACAGTGGGAAAATATTCAAGGTCTGAATCTCTTGTGACTGAGATACAGTTTCAGTAAACTTCATCCTGTGCTCGCAACTCATGTGCAAACATCCACACACATACATGGCAAGTCATAATAACTATCCACGTCCACAGTTATCTGAATCTTGATGTGCACAATTTCAATATTTACCATCCAAAGTGAATAGGAAGGAATTCAGAGTCTATGCTGGGAATGTGTCACCAGTTGGGGTGTGTAAAAGGGAGTGGCTGTTCTTCACTAGAAATCTCCAGAACTCAAGAGAGAGTAAGTGGCTTCTGGCAAACACCACGTCAGTTGCATACAAACAGCTCTTTTTTAAGGCCCTGCTACATAGAAAACACCTCATTCTCCATCCATATGTGTTTGGGCCTGTTTGCTCAAGCTTTCTGGTTTTGAAGGGGTGATCACTGGCCTTCAGCATTGGTTTTCCAAGGACAGACTGGCACACATTTGGCTTTCTCGAAGCCATATTTCTAAGTTATAAAGCCCAGAACTTTTAAAAAGTCTCAGTTCAAGGTATTCATTCTCTGAAACTGGGTCAAATTTAATGATTCACATTTTGGACAAAATATTTTCCAAAAACTATAAAGAATTAAAAGAGCAATCCGTGTCCGAAATATACCATATGGACACAGACAACATGTCAGATAAAATAATTTGGATACATCCAGCGGGGGAAAAAAAGAAATAATTTTTTCTGTAAAATCAGTTGCAATGTGTGGATGAAAATCTAATGATGAATGAAAAAATTGTTGTTCCTTATGTTTCATGTCATGGTATCACCGAAGTATCAGCTCAAAGTGTAAATAGTACGACTTGCAATAAAGATCTTGCATTAAAATATATATCCAAAAAAGAAATTCCTGTTTTTCTTACTTTGTGGGCTGATCACACATCAATTTGCGGTTCCGTGTGTAACCAGTGGTGTCCACGCCAGTTACATATGGAACTGACCCATTTTTCCTGTGAGGGGTGAGGTTTCATGTTATGGCGTTCACTGTACAGTTGAGTTCCTCCTGAAGTGGATTTACTTCACACGTAGTCAAGCGGTTATTTATTTATTCACCAAAAACAAATGGGGTGAATTTGGTGCCCATACCTGAATGAATTTGAAGATGAATTTGGTGTTCCATTCAGATTTACCCCTGTTTGTTACTAATAAAAGTGCAGCTTTGGCCAACATACGTTACAGAACTGCGTGAACTAGTTCCATTGAGGATGAAAAGGATTCCTACATGATGACAGACAATGTGGAAGATTTGTAGTGTAATAAATATAAAAAACATTCAGCTACTGTGAGTAAGCAACATTACAATTCATAGAAAAAATCTTTTCATTATATTACTTACTCATAATATTCATCTCCTGTAGTTTGGGATACAGGTTTTAAAGGATTTTGATACAAACACTGTATAAACATTAGTTAATTGAGAAAAACTTCCTTAATCTGTATTTTATCTCTATAGCTGATCTTTTCATGTCTTCTTTTGCAGGAATAAAAAAAACCCCAAAAAAAACCCCCTCGTCTGTTTCTGATCATGAGCTCCTTAAGAGTAAATGCAGTTCTTAAGAACTAAAATCACACGGTCAGCACTGTGGAGAGCCTGAAGGTGAAATCAAATCCACCATAAAACCTGAGCAGCATGACTGTTCAGCAAGAGGAGTGTGATGATGATTCACTACATCACAAAACCTATACAGAACAACTCGACATGCTCACACTCACACTCGGACTATACGCTTAAGAGGAAATATCGATGATAATAAAGAGTGTGCTCGAACATCTCCACTTCCCTGGTGCAGTCCTCACACTCCTCCAGCTACATGAGCTTCCCTATCACAACTAATTGATTTTTAAAAAGACTATTGTTGATATCAAATGAGCAGATCAGTGTGCAGCCATTGATTTTTTGACAAAGTGCAACAGGAAATCTTTATCGGAGACGCACTACGACCCCGCACTAATAGGTGGGGTTTAACCTCTGCTGAGCACAAACCCGTTGCCTTTCACACAGTGTGTGAAAGTTTGCGTGATTTTATATCTGACCTGAACAAATCTAAATATAAATACAAAATAAAAATAAAAAAAGTAAAGTATTTTACATGCAAGCGTACAGTTCAAAATGCTACGTTAATTCAAAATGCATCTAGAGCTATTTTATATTCGGATTAGCTGAAAATTTGATTTCACCTTCTTATTCTCTTGGAGCAACCCCGCTCTATACATATATATATATATACACACACACACACACACACACACACACACACACACACACACACACACACACACACAC
>JBCNYH010000004.1:27985162-27995864 GCA_039654325.1 Tandanus tandanus
ACATATATATATATATACATATACATACACACATATATATATATATATACATATACATACACACATATATATATATATACATATACATACACACATATATATATATATATACATATACATACACACATATATATATATATACATATACATACACACATATATATATATATATACATATACATACACACATATATATATATACATATACATACACACATATATATATATACATATACATACACACATATATATATATATACATATACATACACACATATATATATATACACACACACACACACACACACACACACACGCACACATGTGTCTACAGTATAATGATCAATCATGAAAGAGCACAATTGTTTCCCATGTCAGAATGTACTCTAAATGTACAGTATTCAGAACAAGTTCCACATGTACAGAAGTTCCACAGAATACATTTCTACATACTGTATACTTAAAAGACTGAATACTGTATATGGGCATCAATCCTATCACCACCCAGTGACCCAAACCCAACATACTTGCTGGATGGAAACAACACTCCCATCCCTCTATTAAATTATCTGACATAATCTAAACTGTTAGCCTTATACAGTAGTGTGCAGTGAAGATTATACACCACCACTTTTGTCTAAAAGTGCTGCTAATAAAAAGAAGTAAAAAATACTTCTCTATAATGTTTTGGTGAAAATGTATTGAACAATGCTATTGTAGGCAACGAGAACCAAAAAAATAATTCCAACAAGTATATTGAGGAAAAAGTTTGGCTAATAAACAAAAACACTGAAAATACCAATTTTTCTGAAAAATTGAAAGGTTTTTTTTTACTTTTGCATAGCATGAATGAACTTCAATCCATATGGAATGGTTTAGTGAGTGAAGAGTGAAGAAGAATACAGTGATGCAGTGATGATTCTACACTTAACAAAATGAAAATAAATCAGAAACCAAGTACTATTCAACTATTTATTTCATGTAATATTGGATCATATTGATGAAAATAAGTAAACAAACAACAATTTATAGTAATAACAAAAATAACAGTCTCTATTTTGATATATATCTAAATAAATAATCATAGAAATAATCTCTTTTTAAAGAAAAAAGTCAATATTTAGTGTGGCCACCCTTTACTTTGATTACAGCATTTAAGCTTTCAGGCACAGTGTTCACATTTTTTAATTTCTTCACTCACTAAACCATTCCATATGGTTTGAAGTTCATGCATGATATGCAAAAGTAAAAAAAAATAACACTTGCGACACTTTTAAATTTTTCTGAAAAATTGGTATTTTCAGTGTTTTTGTTTATTAGCCATACTTTTACCTCAAGATACTTGTCGGAATGATTTTTGGTTCTCGTTGCCTACAATAGCATTGTTCAATACATTTTCACCAAAAAATTATAGAGAAGTAATTTTTTACTTCTTTTTATTAGGAGCCCTTTTAGGCAAAAGTGGTGGTGTAGAATCTTCACTGCACACTACTGTATGTTAAATACAGTAACACCACACACAGTCCTCATGACCACCTTCTCCTGCTTGCCAGAACCATATAAAAACTGACTGCTGTGTATGTTGAGCATATGTACACACACACACACACACACACACACACACACACACACACACACACACACACAGGGACACAGACACGCAGCAGAATGGGAAGTTGGTGGAGGAGAGATAGAAGGCTTGAAGGCGCAAAGCCAAACTGAAACATGGAGCAGGAAAGGACAGGAAGTGGCAGAAAGGCTTAGGCATCTGATAGGATGGCGATCGAAGTGGCAGTATCCAGGTCACATGGTGCAGGCGGTGTGATAAACAGTGCTCTAGATTACACGCCACACCTCTCAATCATCAGAATGACACCAGTGTAAAACACAGAGCCGGAGCTAAGCGGATAAGGGCATGTTTCCTAACTTTTCAATTATTGTGTGAACAATGTATAGATTGTACATGAATCCAGTCCTACACACAACGCAAACTTCTCAAATACAAAAAAATCAACTCACATCAAACTCTAAAGGCGTTTCCTGTGACATAGATTAAACTGTCGTTACACTTTACTTTTAACCACTTTCATCCCACAACGTACCACACTAACACTACAACACAGGTGTGTGTGGAACAGACGGCAAAAAAAGTAAACACTCAAACAAATCATCACCGCAAAATTGTGGAAAAAATAAAATAAAAAAACAGCCATGATAGCACCCACACCATGAGAGTTATGCCTGAATAAAAATAAAACACAGTTCTACTAGAGGATACCAAAACTATAAGTTGAACAATATAAGTTTTAGTTACACTATCAGTCAAACTACTGGGGGGTGGTGGGTGTGGCTTTTATTGGGCTGAATGTACAATATCTCAGTGTAGGTCATTGCGCAATATCTAATAAAATGTTAAATGATAACTGTAGTTTGATGGTATATGTACATGAGGAGCGGTTGTGTGCTGCTGAGACATCCGTGTTCGCTGTTCTCTCACATTTCTCTAAAGTCTGAGAATAAAAACCAATCTCATCATATCCTCCGACATCAACATATGAGTATACCAAAAAAATCTCTGAGGTGTGTTAAGGGTTTACTGAATAAATAAGAGTTCAAGCTTCTTTCATCTTAGAATAGGAAAACATCTTGAGAGGTGTCATGAACACCAACATTTAAAAAAAACTTTATAACTTGTTTAAATCACGAAAAAGTGGGTTGCACTGTGGTGTAGTGGTTAGCAAGTCCGCCTCATAGCAGGAAGGTCCTGGATTCGAGACCCAGGCTCGCCGATGGAGTTTCTGTGTGGAGTTTGCATGTTCACCCTGTTCTTGCATGGGTTTCCTCTGGGTACTCCTTTTTCTTTCCACAGTCCAAAGTCATGCACATTAAGCTAATTGCCACTAGGTGTGAGCGTGACTGTGAATGGTTGTGTGTCTGTGTGTGTGTCCGTGTGAGTGTGTGTGTTGCATTTCAAAAAACTGGTGAGTTGATCAGGGTGTACCCCGTCTTCGCCGAGTGTCGGGTAAGATAGGCTCCAGCCTCCCCATGATCATAATAGAATTAAGCAGTTTGGAAAATAAATTAATGAATTACTTAATCTAGAAGCACTTAGAGAGTGCAAACCTTAACCAAGGCAGTCCATTTCCCTCCTGACTTTTTATTTCTGCTAAATATTATTCACCTTTTTCTTCTTTAAACAACTCCTACTTATTTCAACAATCCGGATCATCAGATCTGGAATTCTATTTGGATCCTAACCAAACCTTTTCTTTGTGATGGATCTTCTGTACAGTTTGTATTGTGCTGTAATTTTTGTAGATGAATTGGAGTCTTTAAAATTGCTGATGTGCCACAATAGTAAATACTCCTTTAAATAATCCCCACATCTGGATCATGATCTGGACCACCATCAAACTCTAATTAAGTGTTATTAGAGCCATGCTCCACCCCTCCATGTAGAAATCATCAAAATCTATTCAGCACTATTCGCGTAAAGCTGCTATAAAACAAACAAACATAAAAACAAAAAAACAACAACAAAAAAAAAACAGACCAACCAGGCGGAGGTGGTGATAGTAAAAAAAAAAAATCATTTAAGAGATCTTCCTAGAGTTCATCACTTCTAGGAAAAGGCGAAGGCAGATCTTGTGTAAGCTTTGCAGTGTGTGTTTTGGCTGTGCATCTTCCCATGTACTATTCACTTTTCTGAGTGAAAACCAGAGTTGGAGTTAAATTTATTTGATGACAGTGAAACCTGTATGAGGTTGCAGTTACATGACATGACATTAGATCTTTTACCAACTTGGAATATGTCACTTCCTGATACTGAGTGAGAATGTGATTCTTTCTTTAGACTGTCAGGGCTGCTCCATCACTAAGCACATCAACAGCTAAGAAACCTTTTCATGACAACTTTAATGGTTGTAAATTTACAAAGCGTGTATAATCATAGTCTTAAATTGTCTTACATAGGAATAAAGAATCGTCTGTTAGTCATTTGTAATATTCAATAACCACTAAACTTAAACCAATTAAAGTAAAAACACATTATTAAATCCCACTCTGGCTTATAGTTATACATATATAACTAATGTAGTTTTCACTCACTCACTTACTCACTCATTTCCCACACTGCTTAATACTATCAGGGTTGTGGGAAGGCTGGTGCCTATCTTAGCTGACACTGGACGAATGAAGGGTACACCCTGACCAGCTCACCAGACCATCACAAGGCCAACACATACAACCATTCACACTCACACTCACACCTAGGGGGAATTTGGAACAGACAATTAGCCTGATGTGCATGTCTTTGGACTGTGGAAGGAAACCGGATTACCCAAAGGAACCCAAAAACACAGAGAAAACATACAAACTCCACACAGAAACACCCTGGTAAAGCCCAGGACCTTATTGAGGTGAGGCAGACACGCTAACCACTACACTACTATTCCGCCCTTCACCAAATTCAAAAATCTTTTTTTTTTTTTTAAATCAATTTTTATTATTATGTAGTACAGATACCAACTTGAAGTCATGACTATGCACACTTATATGAATAAAAAATAGTTTGATGTTGAGACAGAGATATATATATATAGAGAGAGAGAGAGAGAGAAAGAGAGAGAGAGAAACAGAGAGAGAGAGAGAGAGAGAGAGAGAGAGAGAGAGAGAGAGCACTGACTGACCTGGGCTGTGGGGTGAGACAGCAGTGCTGCCAGGGTTTGGGGTAGGGATGGTGGATGTGGGGTGTGTGTGTGTGTGTGTGTGTGTGTGTGTTCACAAAAGGAGCAGGGGAAAAAAGGGACAGGGGTTAACGGTCTGACGTTGAGCCGCCTCTGTTCAAGCCCAGATAACAGCTCCGTCTGAGCCCCTCATACCGCCGCACAACCACAGCCACCTCTCAGGAAGAAATAAAGACAGATTGAAGAGAAGGAGATGATAAACCTGACAACTAACTGAAAACCATAAAACTTCCCACAGACTTCTATGGAACACTGGTTCCGTCATTTTAGAGGCATGTTTCGACTACCAAGACACTTTCCCACCCACACAACCAATAAAACAACAGCAAGATACAGAAAAAAGGAGTGTGAACTCATATGCACTTTTTTTTTTTACAACTTTTTTTTCACACACCCACCTTAACTGATCTTTGACATACCCGACGACTTCTCATAAAAGGAGAGTTGTGTTAGTCAATAAAACCAAAGAGAACTAAAGAAAACTAGTGGCACCTTTTCGGACAGGAAAACTGATGCCTATAAAATAAAGAATAGTAAAACTTCACTACTTGAATAGCGCACAAGTCATCGTAATGTTTGTGACCAATCCGAAGTGATCGAGTCTTGCATAATGAGATCAGATGAGGACAAAACGCTAAGGATAACAGGCTTATTCGCAAAAAAAGAATGCTATTGTTTCGTTCCTTCCGAGAACAATTGCAATATAAAACGTGCAGCTCCACAGAGAGTCAAACAGCTACAAACACAAGAAAAAGATCTTTGGCACTCATGTCGTTGTGCTGAGAATGATGGCAGACTGAAATAAGCTGATGCAGGAGGTGTGTGATTTGGCTTTGAAATGTGGAGCGGGATTGGACATTGTATTCACACGCTGCAGGGTAGAGATCTGAAGCGCAACGTTTCTACTGAGAAACAATAGAGACAGGAGGTAGACTAAAATGACACTCCAGCGCATTCTGCTTTCTCAGTCGAGTGTTTTAGACTGAGAGAGATAAAGGATACACACTACTCTCCCTATTGTCTCTCTAAGAACGATCCGAATATGTTCATTAAACACTTGCCGGCATGTTGTTACTACTCGCGGTCTAAATTAAAAGCGAAACAATTAGCAAACCGCCAAAATTTTTATTTATTTTTTTTTCCCTTTTTCAGTTTATTTGCTCATTACCATAAATAGTCATCACAAATAAATCACTAATCACTTTACGGTTTCAATAGAAGACCTCTCATCTATTAAATGAACTCATCTACATGATATTTAGCCTTTTACTGCAAAAAAAAATAAAAATTGAGAGGGAAATAAAAAATGTATATATAATCAAGAGGGAAATAGACATTATAAGAGCCATTACAGGCAACAACTGACATAAAATTAGTTTTAATAATTTCCATTTCTCACATCACTTCCCCCTCCCCCCCCCCCCTCCCCTCCTCGTTGCTCTGCACGGCCCTGATATGTTTTCAATTTGCCAGAGCTCAGGACTCTTCAGGAAGCCTATGCAGATTTGCCGGCGTGTCTGCTGACAGTGGAAAACCTGGACTGTACCTCAGCACCTATCAGGCCTCCTCCAGACCACTCATTAATGCCAACTCGGCCAAATCATTTATCAGCGTTTAAATGCCATTGATAATATGCATATACAGCTTCCCTCAATCTGCTCGAATTAAATATGATCGACCCTGGCACTGGGTAAATATGAATAATCGTTATTACAGCAACCATTAACATGGTTTATGCTGTAATTTAAATCATTTGGTGGATAAGAAAGTGTGTGTGGTGTGTGGTTGTGAGACAGGCAGAATGGCAGTAAGTGAATGACTGGTAGTCAGAGGCAGCGAGAGAGAGACACCCAAGCAAAAAGAGACAGACAGGGAGGGATAAAGAGAGAGACAAATCAACACTGCAGGATAGACATACAGACAGGCAGAGAAAGTGAGAGGGGAGAAAGACAGAAAGAGAAAGATAGACAGAGAGAGGGAGACAGTGAGAGAAAGAGAGAGAGAGTGAGAGACAGAGAAAGAGACAAACAGAAAGAGAGAGACAGACAGACAGACAGTCAGAGAGAGACAAACAGACAGTCAGAGAGATAGACAGACAGAGATAGACAGACACAGAGAGAGAGACAGACAGACACAGAGTGAGACAGACAGACAGAGAGAGAGTGAGTCAGACAGACAGAGAGAGAGAGAGAGAGAGAGAGAGACAGAGACAGACAAAGAAACAGAAAGAGACAGACAGACAGAGACAGAAAGAGACAGACAGACAGAGACAGAAAGAGAGACAGAGAGAGCAGGAGAGCAGAGTGACAGGCAGGCAGATAGAAGGGATTACTCTGATGGTCATTTGCATATCAAGAATTTTAAGCGCAGAGGAAAATATCAAACCCTCCAGCCAGCAAGGTCATTCTGAAGATAATATTTTCTTCATAATTTATTTTGCATATCATGCAGCAGGACACGTTATAGATTAAAAATGCCACTCCGCCCTATCAACTCATTCTGACTCTCGTGCCTAGCCAACACCTATCATTCCATTTCATACAACTCCACCCTATAAATGACATTACTACAAAAGCTACAGCAGCAGTTAACCAAACTCATAAACTATCAGCAGCACTCTGATTAAAATTCCCCCTTTTCACAACTGGATAACTGATGATCCCACAGTGGTTACTCTGCTTGATAGCATTATACTACTATCACGTAATGTACAATATTATTTACAGGCATTATTATTCTATTAACAGAAAGAAAGAGATATAAAAGGAGAAGAAAACATTAAGAAAACAGTAGATGTTGATCAGTTATACCACAGGGGCTGTGTTACAGAAACATCCTAACTGTAAGATCCTATCATATCTGTTTAGCAACTATGACACCTGCTGTTAGGATTTCATTCAAGGACAATAACTATTATGAAATAACAATTTTATCCATTACATCGTCCAAGATATCCTGAGAGCCTATAGCAGCAACGTATAATTTTCTTTCGCAATGTTTTTCTATCTGTCAGACGTCCTTTTCCGCTATCTGGCAAGGTATGACTGATTCTTTAGCACATTAACTTGCGTACAAGCATCAACGTATATAATAATATTAATTTTATTATTTTTAGTTTATTTTTAAATAATCATTTATTTCATTGTCCACTGCCCGGCCAAAAAAAGTCACACAACGGGAATATTTTGTTGTTCCGCTTTTAGCCTTGCTTACAGCAACTTAAGCAACAGAACATTTGTTTCCATCCATAGTTGGATTAATTTTTCACCGTCGTCTTGAATTGATGAGGGAAAAACTGAACCACTGCATAAAGTCTTCTCCAGCACGTCCCGAAAACTTTTAACAGGGTTAAGGTCAGGACTCTGGGGTACCAATACATACACTATATTGCCAAAAGTATTCGCTCATCTGCCTTCACACGCATATGAATTTAAGTGACATCCCATTCTTAATCCATAGGGTTTAATATGACGTCGGCCCACCCTTTGCAGCTATAACAGCTTCAACTCTTCTGTGCAAGCTTTCCACACGGTTTAGCTATGGGAATTTTTGACCATTCTTCCAGAAGCGCATTTGCGATGTCAGACGAGAAAGCCTGGCTCCCAGTCTCCGCTCTAATTCATCCCAAAGGTGTTCTATCAGGTTGAGGTCAGGACTTTGTGCAGGCCAGTCAAGTTGTTCCACACCAAACTCGCTCATCCATGTCTTTATGGACTTTGTGCACTGGGGTGCAGTCATGTTGGAACAGGAAGGGGCCATTCTCAAACTGTTCCCACAAAGTTGGGAGCATGAAATTGTCCAAAATCTCCTGGTATGCTGAAGCATTTAGAGTTCCTTTCGCCGGAACTAAGGGGCTAAGCCCAGCTTCTAAAAAACAACCCCACACCATAATCCCCCTCCACTAAACTTTACACTTGGCACAATGCAGTCAGACAAGTACCGTTCTCCTGGCAAACGCCAAACCCTGACTCATCCATCAGATTGCCAGATGGAGAAGCGTGATTCGTCACTCCAGAGAACGGGTCTCCACTGATCTAGAGTCCAGTGGCGGCATGCTTTACACCACTGCATCACTTGTTGAATGGCTTGGATGCAGCTGCTCGGCTATGGAAACCCATTGCATGAAGCTCTCTACGCACTGTTCTTGAGCTAATCTGAAGGCCACATAAAATTTGGAAGTCTGTAGCGACTGACTCTGCTGAAAGTTGGCGACCTCTGTGAATCCGCTGACCCAGCTGTGTCATTTTAGGTGGCCTACCACTTCGTGGCTGAGTTGCTGTCATTCCCAATTGCTTCCACTTTGTTGTAATACCACTGAAAGTTGACTGTGAAATATTTAGTAGTGAGAAAATTTCACGACTGGACTTGTTGCACAGGTGGCATCTGATCACGGTACCACGCTGGAATTCACTGTGCTCCTGAGAGCGACCTATTCTTTCACAATTGTTTGTAGAAGCAGTCTGCTTACCTAGGTGATTGAATTTATACACCTGTGGACAGAGAGGTGATTTGAACACCTGAATTCAATTATTTGGATGGGTGAATGAATACTTTTGGCAATATAGTGTAGCAGAAAATGATTCCTCATGCACCCGGAACCACTCTTTCATTGAGTCCCCATTTTATATCCGTGCCATCAGGGAAGAAATAGTCCATTGATGTGATAATCTGCTCATTCAGTACATTTAACTCATCAACTGACTTCATTTTATTGCAATATTAATGTTGCTGGGCCTCAACCTGACCAACTGGAGCAACAATGCCATGGAGATTACATGCTGTGATCAAGGCTAAATGCACTTCATGAAAATATTAGGGTGCGACTTTTTTTTGGTTGGGCAGTGTGTATACATAGTGAATATCACAACAAATCAGACATGCAAGACAAATTTTAGGCAATCACAGAGGAAAAAAGTTTCAATGCTTTTTAAACCCATCATTTAATGCTATGGACACATATATTAGGGAATAATAATTCAAAAAACAACTTTGGAGATACTCTTTCTGTATTTACCGGCATCAACGTGCTCACTTCACCTTTGCTTTTATGTTTTATTTGTTAACACGTTTACGAAAAAGTTACGTGCGGATTTTCATAAAATTTCTACCAGAGGTGGAGCTTTAGATAAGGAAGACTCCTTTAGATATTGGAGATGATCCCGATCGAATTCTATATCCAGGAATTTTTTTAAGGATTCTTTAGCTTTGTGAGATAGGACAACTTCTGTCATTTTGGTTCATATGAAATGGGTTTACTGGGCTTTGCCGGAGGTATACGCGCTCCTGGTGCTCTTGTTTTATAGGTAATCAAGACAAGAAATAATGTTTTGATGATTCACCTTGTACTGGTTTTATGTTCATCCAATTAAATGTTCTACAGAACTTCTATGTCCCACCCATAGAGGTGGAACTTGGTATACAGAAGCCACCCATTAGCAGCAAATGTGGTTCGCAATGCATTTCTAGCAGTGCGTTCTCCCAGACATTACGCCCTTTTCTTACGCTCCATTTTATGGGTTTTTGAACATCTTGCTACTTCAAAACTGACAGAACTTCTTTATATACTGTCAGCGCTTTCCATCAGTAAGAGTAAGTCATATTATTTTATCTACCATTCAGACACATCAGATGTCTTCTGGTGATGACCCTGCAGCTCTCTGTCTCCATCAGCACCACTGACAGTCAACCTCGAATTCAAACGTGTGCAGCATATTTCCAGAAACACATGCCACCCCGGTGTCTAGGACATCACTCATGTTAAAGTCGACAAGTGTAAGAGGAGGCGGCGGTGAGAAATCCACAGCTGGGAAAAAACCCTGTCTGTACTCCATATATCACTGTATTTCATATTTAGCTAGCTTGCTAAACTAAAATTCCAAGTTTGTTTAGCTTCAGCAGGGATAATCTGAAATCACAGAGTCAAATCACAGCACTGAAGCCATTTCATAGTGAGTTTA
>JBCNYH010000004.1:27997325-28007977 GCA_039654325.1 Tandanus tandanus
AGAGTCAAATCACAGCACTGAAGCCATTTCATAGTGAGTTTAATGACTGAACCCTTGTAAAAGCTAACTGAAATTACGTGACCTGTTTTTTAGCATTCTGGCTTTCAAATCTCAAATACACTCACCTTTGGAATGACAAATAAAAACATTGTGCTTTACAATTTTTATAACAGAAGCTGTCTTACCTAGGGATGGGAGTCATCAGGGACCATCTGATAAATTATTATAACAATTTCCAGGTGCCAACTCAATTTGTACTGCGATTCTGTAAGTATTGTGATTCAATAAATATTCCGATTTGATATTATAATTTTTTCTCACATTTTGGTTCCAATTTTAAAACTTTGAACCATGTAAAATATATATATTTTTTTACGTCTACACAAAGTTGTAACTACCTACTCATTTATGTTAAAATAAGTATCTGTATAGCTTAAATGTATTACTTTACACACAAATTATGCTGTAAGAATGACCAATACTGGTACTCTTTAATCCTATTAGGGTTGCGGAGAGGCTGGTGCCTATCCCAGCTGTTTCCAGGCGAAATACGAGTACACCCTGAACAGCTTGCCAATCCATCACACACACACACCCATTCACACTCACACTTAGGGTCAATTTGGAACAACCAATTAGCCTAATGTGCATGTCTTTGGACTGTGGGAGGAAATCAGAGTACCTGGAGGAAACCCACGTAAGCATGGGAAGAACATACAAACTCCACATAGAAACACACTTGCCCAGCTTGGACTTGAACCCAGGACCTTCTTGCTGTGAGGCAGACATACTAACCACTATGCTACTGTGTTGCGCTTCACCAAATTCAAACATCTTAAAAAATAAAAAATTACATTTGGGAGTCTGGCAACACATGAATTGCCGCACAAAAGAATCTCAATACATAAGTGAATCGATTTTTTCCTGATCAATCTCTAGTCTCACTCTGGCCAAATCAGAACTAGCTAAAGTGCAAGATGCAGTATGTTGCTGTTAGTTATTGCCGACATAAAAAAAAGAATATAAAACAACTTAAAAGATGTACGTGCAAAATGATACCATATATACTGAAAACAAATAGTGAACTACAGTACCTCTTACCCTGCACCTTTATTACGGTATCACCTTTTTGTTACTGCTGATTTTTTATTTATTTTTTTTACTAAAAACACACAAAAGCATAATCCACCTTTTTACCTACAGCAACCACATTTAAATTTCTCTTACTCACATCCACCCAGCCTTATTTTTGTAGCATTTAGACTAAATGATGTCATGATACCATCAAGTTGCACCCATCAGGTGCACAGATATAATGCACAAAGCAGCCATAAGAAAATAGCAAAGCAAAAGCCTGGTGCGAGCGCTACTTAATAATCTGCAGCTATTTCATTTTTTTTCACCCACCAAAGAGACCACAGTCCTGTCTTGTGGGTTTCTGTTGGCTCAAAACACTAAGGTTCATGAATTCACAGGTCAAAATTCACCCAGATAAAGCTGAAGTGACGCATGGCCATAGGGTTAATACAGCACAGCCCATGATTACTAACAGTTTTTTCAATTCTACAAATGTTTTTAGAACGACTGATCTGGGGGGGGGTTTGGTGTGTCTGTGTGTTTCTTCTGGGTTCTTAGGTTTCCTCGCACCTTCAATAAAAGCATGTATCTAGAAAACTCAGATTTCCTCAGTCCTCAGAATTGCTCATAGGTGTGAATAAGCATGTGGGAATGTGTACTGTATGTACATGGTGCCTTGGGATGGACATGTATCCCATTCCTCTTTTACACCAAGTTCCCCTGGGCTAGGCGGTGGATCCAAGACTACTCTGACAAGGATAAAGCACTTGCTAAAGACGACTGAATAAATGAAGGAACTAACATTCAAACGGATGATCCACAGAAATAATTCAAAATTTGAATCTTATTTGGAATAATGCAGGAGTACAGGGAATCACACTACGTGTACATTTATGGTATTTGGCAGACACTCTTATCACTTACATTTTCATACATCTGAGCAGTTGAGGGTTAAGGGCCTTGCTCAAGAGCCCAACAGTGGAAGCTTGGTGGTACTGGGGCTTGAACCCATGACCTACAGATCAGTAACCCAGAGCCCTAACCACTGAGACACCACTATCGCTTGGCCTCTGAGGTCAGTCCAACAGGAAGTGATGCCATAGCAGAGGGCTGGGTAGTTTCTTACACATCTCTCAAAATCAGACCACAGCTACATGTTCGAAACATAATTTTATAAAAATTCCACAAAAATTCTCTCTTCCAATCTCTGTGCTTTGTAAGAAAAAGGACTAAAAGAGAACAAACCAACGTATGAGGGAGCGTGACTCCTACTGCCACTCCGCTCCTGACATTCAAGGAAACAGGAAAAAAAAGAAACACAAGAAGGAAGGGGAGCAGGCTTGCATGGGAAGGGGGGGTGGGTGGTGTTTGTAGTGATGGAGAGACTGGTGTTGTGTGTGTGTGTGTGGGGAGGGGGGGGGGGGTAGTGACGATAAGAGAAAAATTCAGACTGGTCAAAGTTTCCCTTTTGCCAATCGTGCTACTGATAAAGGCAGTGTCTGCTCTAGTACTGATAGAACAGCTATCTCTCTCCTCCTCCCCTTCTCTCTCTCTCTCTCCCTCCCCATCTCCATCTCTTTCTCTCCTGGCAGTTAGTTTGTAAAGAAGAAAAAAAACTTTCACACTCCAATCATCAGCATGGCCATCAAGTCGCAACCGCACAGCAATTAATAATGTTCCAATTTCTACAATAGTCATGCTGCAACTCCATGATAATCAAAACATTGTCACAAAGAATAACAAAATACAATTTCTCTCGAGAAAACAATCATCTACAATATTAGGGAACCTTGTGTGTGTGCGTGCGTGCGTGCGTGCGTGCGTATGTATGCATTTATTTAAAGACTTTAAAATATTAGGGGACCTCATTTATCACTTATGAAATCATAGACTCACAGTTATTACCTCTTGAGCTGGTTTGGTTAAAGACACAGAAATGGACAATTCCAATACTTTTGAGGACTTAACACATGCAACTTCATACACAGCTTCGGATAAAGGTTAATATAACTGGGTTTTGTTTTTGTTTTTTTTAAATCCATGCAGTATGACTGATATTAAGACTCACTTTACACAGACAGACTGTATATGTAATAAATTATCCATTAAAACCTAAAAACCTAGTTTTCATAACATGCTTAAATTGAAGCTTTTGAAATATATTTTGATATCTGGCTTACACTATTATCTATTTTACTGAATAAAGTAAGTTTGAATGAATTGTAACTTTGACATGGTAGTACTATTCAATATATTTTGTTACACCATGGACTGTTAAGCCTGAATAGTTATAATTCTGTTAGAGAACTGATTACTGAAGTACTGGTTAAAGTATTGTTTCAGGATTCCATATACTGGACGGACACTCACATGCACACACCCACACACATGCCCACACGCACGCACGCACGTGCACACGCACACACACACAGCACTGAGTGACACTGGTGCACTCATTAAGCACGTCTTTAAATACACATGCTTATCATATATCTTGGAGTAAATTTAGATATTAATAATATACATCCTTTTACACTGTCCACAATTTGCGTTTACCAATATACACCATTCATTAATGTCCACATTACTACTGATGGGTAGATTTTAGACTGGACTGTCCAAACACACACACATGCAATACATATACATGCATACTTACATATTACATACACACATACATACATACACGTACGTGTGTGTGTATATATATATATGTGTGTTTGTCTGTGTGTGTATACACACACACACACACACATACAAAAATAATATCTGCTCAGCCATGTACAAACAGTAGTTATACACCCATAACATGACTTTAGTGGCTGAAAAATTGCAGTAAGTTTAGCTACAAGGTAAGTGTACATAATAAAGTACTAATAAAGTAGACAAAAGTCAGACAACGCCATGTTTCAGCACATCACTAAAGATGTGAAAAACAGCAGTGTATTTACTAATATCTTCTTCTTCTCTATGCTTTTTGGGCATTTAAAAGCTTTGCTAAAGAGAAAAGAAGACAGAGGGGGAGAAAAGATTTATATAGACATTGCTCTACTGCTATGCGGAAATTCATTTTTAGAGCGTCTAGCAAACATTGAAAACGTATCAACGTTATCTGGCTGTGCGAGTGGGCCTCTCCACTATTCCAAAGGGCACTGAAAAACCCCGCTAAAGAAATAAGGGTTTTAAAATTCAGCAGCGGAAAAGTTCTATGCATTATGTGAAAATCTCAAATATAGCCACTATATGATTGATATGGCACAAGTCCACCATGGTGATGGAGATCTTTAATCCATGAACATGTATTAGCCTGGGGCAGAGGTATTCAAACTGTTGGAATTGCAGTTCGGGCTGTGGGTGAGGGGCAAAATATGAAATACCAAATATATATGTATACCAATAAATAAATAAATAAATAAATAAATAATATTTTCATTTTGTTCGGATTTATTCAATTTTGATATCAAGTTAATAACAGGTAATAAAAGCCCTGGGGAAATAGGATGACTTTACTGAAATAAGCTGCAGTCTGAGTACTGACAAGTCTGCTTGGGCTGGGGTAGGATGGGGTGGGGTGGCAATGTGTCCTGTGGGGTGAAAGAAACAGTCGAGAGTTATGTTACGAAAGGTAATGGATTTGAACTATTTTACTTACAACTTCTCGTAGTTGGTAATAAGATACGCCAAGACTCACTAGGTCAAGCACTGTATAAATAATAAGCATACTGAAAAACGAGTTATTACTTTACGACTCCCCACCTATGACATCAGAGCATTGAGGACAGTGCACGCAATGACTGTTGTACACAAGAGACTGTAGACTGTGACTCATTCATCAATTATCAGGCAATAAAAGATAGACGGATCTGGGTAAACGAACGGCGGCACTGACCTGGGCCATTCCAATTCGGCTCCACTTCCTTCTCCTCCTCCTCCACCTCCTCCTCCTCCTCTACCTCCTCCTCTTCCATCTGCTGCTCTTCTTCATCACTGGCTTTCCAGCCTTTCTCATCTTCCTCATCAATGTCTGGCGTGTCTGGAGACTCATGTGTCCTCGGCTCTGTTGAAAACAAAGAATTTACAGCACCGTCCAAATGAGTTTCTTCTTATGGACAATTTATTGTAAGGACAATTACACAGAGGTACTTTACGAGTGTGGCGGCTCCTGTCTGATCATCAAAGATACGCTGTTTAAATAAAAGTCCTCATACACCAGTAACCTGATGCCTCCCCACACTCTCAGGTGCTTTTGATTCGCAGAGGGGAAAAAAAGTCTTCCTTCAAGGTAATGTGTGCCTCCCTTTCATTAAGGCAAATCCTTGTCATCAGTGCCCATCTCACAGTCATTGATGGAGGTGATTAACGAGTTCCTGTGATCAAAATGATCACCTTAGTGATAGGATTCTCTGGCTCTCTTTGTGTCTACCCCATGCACACACACAAACACACACACACACACACACACACACACACACACACAATCACGCATACACTGAAGTATCACTGAACCAACTGTGAGACTAATGATACTTCTAATGATGCTCCCTCAACACTGACAGAGGGCTGTCTTTCTCTTTTCCTTTCTCACCATCCCTTTTTCTTCCTCAAACCCCCAACCCAGTCACCCCACCCTGAAATAGGCTTATCCACATGCACAAAGGCCGCGTTTACCCTCGCATTCCCACAGCGATAAAGCAGTGATAACCGCCGATCGATACCAGCCATAAACGTCAAGCTGCGTGACTGCTATTATTAATGTAATCGTTCAGAGATTAGATCTGCATTGTCAAATAAATCTCTCTCAAACGCACACACACATACACACATACAGAAACCATGCACACCTAGACCACTTTCCTATACACAAATACATAGTCCAAACACACACTCTGTGCTACATGTGCTTATGACTTTCCCCCCCAGCCTAAAACAGTGCCATTATTTTCAGCTATAAATCACAGTGAATGGCACATTGATTTTATCCTGCAGTGCTCAGCTGGGATAGTGGAGCTGGAGCCACAGTTATTGCATTTAATATTATCAATATTATCTCCCATATCATCAGAGCTGAGACGGCAGGTATCGGGAAAAGGGGGGCCTTCACTGGCACCAACCCTGCTCCTCAACCCATTCGGCTTTTTCCAACACACTCACACACACACACACACACACACACACACACACACACACACACACACAAACACACACAAACACACACAAACACACCACATACATACATCTGATAAGAGCAACTTCCTCTGTCACACCTGGAGGGCAAAGTCACCCAGCTACAACTCCCCTGCCTCAATCCTCACTCATTTCTCATAAACCTGCTCGTTTTTACTTATAGTTGTAACAATTTCGATATGCACAGTACAAGAAGACAGGGTTAAGCTCTTCCCACCTGAGCACATATGGGTCAGTGTGTATAGTGTGCATGTATGTGGTGTGTGAGTCCTGAGTGATGCCTGAATTGAGTTTCAGAGCAAGCCTAATCTTCACCCACTGAAGAATAACTGAATAACTGACATATCCCTGTACTGTGAAAACAAAACAAATAAAAACCCTCTGTTTACTCAGTACTCGATTATCATACAAGGCGTCTAAGGGCGGCTTTATTTCCAAATTAAGCCTGAAACCAATATAACACTACATCCTTTCAGATATGAGATCACTTCTTCAGACATACAAATTGTGTAAATGTATCTTGCTCCCAAGATCCATCAGTATCATCATCAACATTGTAACCACCCCTGAAATTCAGCCCCTATTCCTCTGTCCCTTTCACTACAGTATCATTATCATGGATAATGGTGTACAGGTGGCCAGTGGGGGCCTGAGCAGCACTATGTATCCCGTGACTGGTTGAATGTTTTTTCTGAGGCAGTTATCAAGTGGTTATCGCCTGTGTCTTTCTCTCACAGATGGTGGATAAGAGAGTTGGCCTTTATTAGCCAGTGCTGGCCTGATAAAGACCTGGTATTGATCGCAGGTTGAAAGAGCAGGTTCGTCAAACACGCCTGATTTACAGAAGCCTGATAATAGCAACACCGGGCAACAGAGAAGCTCAAAAAGAGAGCGATGTAGAGAGATATATACAAATAGACAGAGTGCAGAATATGGTAACGTGGCCGTTGAAATTTATGGAACTACAAAATGAAAACCGAGGATGAAACCCTCAGACAGAGGATACAAATATCCTAAAAGATTCATCTCATGTAAATGCATAGGGTCTTCTCAGGGTAACTGCATTACTGATAAATGCCTAAAAACTTTTATACGCTCACGCATGAGAATAATCTCTAATCTAGTGCAGATTAGCACCTGACAAAGTTTCCATGCATTTATCAGAATCGGCCAACAAACAGGCTCTTATCACTGCGATGCAAAATTGCACAAAAAAACAGGAATTTTCCAGTTTAAAAAGAAACAGCATTTTTATCTATGAATGTATTGTCTGCATTAAGACTAGGAAAGCAGAATGTGAAGTGAAAGAGGACAAGCAGGGTACACAGAGTATCTTGTCCTTGGTCTCCTTATTTTGAATGTTCTTTTTGAAGAAAATAAAACAGAAATTACTGCACTACATCCTGTAATACATATTGCATATCAAATCATTCCATAGCATACGGTATCATTGTACCTATTACTGACGCTGAATTCCTTCTGACACAAAGTTTGCTATAACAAGAAAGAAGATGACCGCAGATTATATTATCCCACCAGGTACCTAAATGCCTCTTCTACACCTTTTCTACAAAGCACAATCTAAACTAATCCATAGTGTCACATTCTGGCTGCCCCTAATGCACTTAAGCAAATCCTCTCATTCAAACAGCCTCCAATGGTGAAGGTCTTAAATCGATCCCAGTCAAACATACAGATAGCACATGGGCAGGTTTAACGAGGCTGACGAGAAAGCAGGTCTGATTGCCGACAGTAGCTATTGTTTCATCATTACACATCTCTATCCATGTCGAGCTGGAAAGCGGAGGCTTCAAGCAAAGGATCGTTTTAGAGTAATTGAGGTGGCTGAGGCAAAATCAGGTGGTGATTTGCTAATGGTCTTTTTTACCTTCATTATAAAGAGGAGCAAAGGAGGGACTGGACTCGTCACACTCCGCCGAGTCATCCTGGTCCGAGGCCCCAGCCTCTTCCCCTGAGAGACTGACATCATCAGGTGGATTGTCTTCTCCACCATCAAGATCCCCAATAGAGCCTACAGACAGAGAGATAGAGACAGACTGTAAATAATATCCAAACATATACGGCTTATAATTAGTTCATAAATTAAAATTAAAGGTCTGCAGGTTGTGCAGATAGCTGTGTGTGTGTATGTACTGTATTCATAGTATATATATCATTTATTCACCAAGGACAAAGTGGATATTGCTGAATAATGTCTTTCTTGTGTTTCTGCATAGTTCATACTTAAGTATATATATATTAAAATTTTAAATGAATGTGAAAACACACCTGTATCGAGCACGGGTTACTTACTGTTCCATGTAGTATGTACTAAAATCTGAATGAGTATGCTCAAAAGAGCCGTTAGCTACACAGTGCAGCTACACTGTATGCAGAGTCCACCAGATCCATTTCTGTCGTGGTTAAAATATATAAATATAAAATCAGATTGATTCACTAGGGGTTAATTCAAACAATATCCAGAGTGGATAATACTTGACTAGGTTTGTGGTGGTCATCAATTCTGAAATTCGACAAAATGCTGCACCAAAATTACAAAGAAAGCTATGCAATGCAGCCTTTCCAAATGCTACTACACACACACACACACACACACACACACACACACACGTATATAGCTTTAAAATAAAGCTACTGAAAAAGTAAATATAAATAAGTAAATATAAAACAGAAGCATGAGCTCATAGAGTTAAATATGAAGTGCAGTTAATTAGAGTAAATTGTAATTTACTGTTACTTGTAAATTGCTATTATGAAACATTATTACTAGTTTAACTACAAAAATGGTTAAAGCTGTAACTGTGCTGTAGCTATTTTAGGCTAATTAAGAATAAAAGACATTCCCTTACTAGAGAAGAATGTTTTATTCCATTATACGTCACATTATTCCCTGAAGTCCGTACCCTGACTGCATATTAATTTATCCCGCAGCTCAGATCTAAGAGACTGTGAATAGTGGAGAGCAGAAATCACTCCATAAGGGTAGCACTCCTATATTTCCCTATTAATAGTGTATAAAAAACCGTGGAGACACTCGGGGTTTGGTAAAATGTCTAATTTTGACAGTGTTTGTAAATTAATTTTCATTGTGTCAAAGGAAGTGGGGATTGTTCAGAGCTAAAGCCGTGACTGGAGGCGTATATATTTACACCCCTCAAACAAAGAATCCTATAATCTATACAAAGCACGCAACAATACCCGTGAATAAAGAGCCTTGTAGAAAAAGGCAAAGGCAATTTTTCTAATTCTGTTAATTTCACTTCCAAAGCAATTAAAACGCGGTGGAGATAATGCTTCCAAACAATCGCTCCCTGACAAAGTGTTTCTGTCTTTGTAAATGAAACATCTTTAGGCTAATTCCGACTTCCACGCCTGCATGGTTCACTGTAATTTCAGATAAAATTAACATAGTTAGATTTGGACCTTAATAATGAAGGGAGAAAGGAGGAAAGGAAAAAGATCGATCCCATATGCAATATTTTTAGAATGCAGCCCGAGCCTCGGTCAATCTAATTTTCTATATCTGCGAAGACATTTTCATACAATTAATTTTCCTTTAATCATAATTGTACAAAAGAGCTTCTCTGTTTAAAAAAAAAGTCCAATTATATTTTGTGTTTAAATGTAAGTTTGAATTATGATTTTCTTTCTCATTAGTGCTCGGGTTAAATCACTGCATCACTGCTTTCAGACATCAAATGGTGCAGAAAGTTTTCGCTCTCCTCTATTTTTTCCCCTCTTTCATGAACCAGACCAACCCATATCTCTCCCAGCAGGCCAGGGAAGAGGATATTACTGCATGCATTCACCACCAAGTGTAATTTGTTTGTGGTCAATTAAAACCAAGGAGAATTGGTCCAAGGGACAAAAAATGATATTCAGTCATCTCAAAGCAATTCCACCCGGGGTATTCATGTGCTGTTATCATTTCACAGGAAAATTACACGAATACTCTTGCATCATCAAATGGCCATGTGGACCACGAGCTAGTGGAAGTAATAAATGATTCAAGAATGTGTGTGTGAAAGACATTTATTTTGCTGATAACTGATTTTTATCATATTTGCTCCAAAGTTTGTGAAGCCTTTTAAGTGGTGTTTGATATTTCAGATATGAGATATAAAAAAATAACTGATATTAAAACAAATAAAAATTGTTTTCAAATGTGCTCTGTACATGTATAGCAATAAATCCCCACAGACAGCAATAACTAATATTTACATATAATGAGGGGAGGCTTTCCCTACCGCATTTCAGTTTTACACAAACTTGCCAAAGATGTGAATGTGAGTGTGAATGGATGGATGTGTGTGTGTGTGTGTGTGTGTGTGTGTGTGTGTGTGTGTGTGTGTGTGTGTGTGTGTGTGTGT
>JBCNYH010000004.1:28027908-28042487 GCA_039654325.1 Tandanus tandanus
ACACGCACACACACACACACACACACACACACACACACACACACACACACACACACACACACACACACACACACACTCTGGAAAAAAGAGAAAGAGTGAGTCTTCTTCAATCAATCCCTTAGTCAAAATCGCAATCACAAACTCATCTATTTGTTCTCAGTGTACAGTCTCTTGAGGGTAAATCATATTAATACTTTATTTAGTTATTTCTAATACTGTTTATACAAAATGTATGTCACAAAAATAAATCCAGGCGGAACAGAGGTTAGCACTGACGGCTCACAACAGACCAGGTTCTGGGTTCACGTGACCTTAGTGTGTGGAGTTTGCATGTTTTCCCCGATCCTGTGTGGGTTTCCTTTGGGTGCTCCAATTTCCTGCAACAGTCAATGACTCTGAAAGCTTTGAATCAAATCAAAATGCTTTTCCAGAATAATAATAAGAAAGCTAGACAATATCTGAGGCTCTCATATTTGCAAAGATTTAAAAGATTAATGACATGAGCAATCTGATGGAGCAGGACGCGTGATCATACCAAAAGATCTCAAACTTTAAAAATAGGGGGGAAAATCTAGTTTGAATTTGCTTTTCTTGTGTTTCAGCATAGTATGTAAAACTTTGAACCATTTTAAGAACACATTATTGCCTAATGCGCTTACGTTCTGCTAGCTATGTGCATGGCGTTCACCTGAACCGCCTCGGTCATGGTTTCTGTATAAGTAAACTATAAAAGTCTTGATTTTGTTTGATTTTATGTTCTTGTGTGGTATATACTTAAACAATTATTCACCTCAGCCATGATGATTAACCATATGAGGTTGACCCTGTATCTGCAACATTAAAATTCACCTCCTTACATTTTATTTAATAATTTTTAGTGTATGCATGTATATGAGACATGTTGTATTTAGTGTTTTGCAGGACAGACTGTGCCCTGTGCCTTTTTAAAAAGCGAGGTCTTGTGTTTACTTTTCACACAAGCCTCCGAACTGCATATTAAAATCACATTTTTTTAAACCACTATTATTTTATTCGAACTTAGACATTTTTACAAACGGCTTATTCAGTCTGTGAAAAAATCCGATCTCTTTTTATTCCACAGACATGCAGTCGATGTGAAATCTGTCTCCACTGCATTAAAAACTATTCTCAATTTCAACAGCAGAGACCCTGTACATCCTGATCTGCACTGCTGAGGAGCGAAGTTTCTAGAGGTATGTGTGAACATAGGTGCTTCAAAATAAAAGTCCTGAAAGTGACAGGAAAAAAGCAGATGAACAAAGTATGTACAAATAAATAAACAAACACTCTCTCCCTTTACCAATTTTTCATACCACTTAATCCTACTAGGGTCATAGGGAGGCTGAAGCCTATCTCAGACGCGACACTGTGCAAATGCAGAGTGCACTCTGAACAGCTCACCAGACCACTGCAGGGCAAGCACACATACAACAAACCAAACTCACACCTAGGAGCAATTTGAAACAGCCAATTAGCCTAATGTGCATGTGTTTGGACTGTGGGAGGAAATCAGAGAACACGAAGAAAACCCACACAAGCACAAGAAAAACATGCAAACCCCACATAGAAACACTCAAACCCGAAACTCGAACTGGACCTCCTTACTATAAGGCGGACATGCTATCCACTATGACACCCTAACAAAGGTACCGATTGTGTTAGAAAAATTTTTTTCGGGGGAAAAACCTGCTAAAAATGGTGGGCAAATTCTACATCATTAGTACAAATGGTTCCAACAAATAAAATATGATCACATAAGTGTGATAAAATATAAGGCAATTATCATGATAACCATGGTAAATATTTAATACCATTACAATCCAAATAATACCCTCAGCCACTTCACCTGATATCAGTGCAAACCCTTCTAAACCATGCCTACTTCTAGGCTCAGGAATCCTTCAATTTTGCAATTACCCTTCTATTATTTTTTTTTTTCCTTTTTGGTATTGTTATAGATATTTACCCTGTACTACACAAGCGTTTACTGCTTATAAACAGATCAAAAAATGCACAAAAGAATGAAATGAACAAGAGAAAAGAAGAGCTGTAGTGAAAGAGACAGCAGGGGGAACAGGGAAAAACAGAAGAGGTAAGGGGAAAAGGGATAAACATATGAACGGCAGTTGAAATGTTATCTATCACTCATGTCACTTGAGCTCAAAAAAAAAAAAAAAAGCCGGAGATGGTGCGAGTGTGGCAGCGATAAGTGTCGAGCACGCAGAGAGGGGATGTAGGGCAGATAGAGGGGGCTTGTTAAATATAACCCACTGCGTGGCTGGCAGCAGGAAAGAAAGGGGGTATTTTCAAGAGGCAGTTCATCAGCGGAGCCCCGAGTACTCTGATAACATGCATGTTCATAGACAGAGAGAGAGAGAGGTGGGAGCAAATGAGAGAAGAAGAAAAAGAAGTAGAAGAAGAAGGAACGCAGCCAGGCAAAGATGCATGTGGAGATGCCGCTTACGGAAGGAAGTATCACCAGCACTCGAACGCAAAAGTCACTATGGGATTTCTGATGGGAAAAATGTGTTCTTTTCAGATGTGGAGCAGATAGAACGAGCACAGCCAAATGTCAAAGATGATAAATGGAGGAGTGCAAGGAAGCACAAGCGCTCTTAAGATCCACACACAAACACATATCTGTTTGTTACACTTACACACAGACACACACAAGCACACACACGCACAATGGAAAATTCAGTCCTGATTACTTAAAAAAATAAAAAGAATTACACACAAATGAACAACAGGAGAAATTCAGGAGATTTTTTTTGTATATATTTTGTGTGCCAAAGCACGTACACAAACACCTACCATTAATTAGCGGTGTTATCTACATACCCCCACTAAATCTAATTACGAGCAGTTTGTCATTACCATGAATAAAGGTGAGGAAGCGTTAATGAGAACTCATTGTAAAATACCAGTTAGTGAACTAGAGGAAAGATTCCCGTCTGTATGAGGTCAATGGTTGGGCTTAATGAGTTTCCTCCACATCACGATTTCACAGTGGCACAACTGCTGTACGTATAGAAAGAAATCATTTCAGCTACTCGCGCTATTCTGCACCCACTTGGTGTTTATTTTCCTGCTTTAATGATGTTCAATTCTTTCTCCACAGCTAAAACAAATGGAACGATGATTCGATAGGAATAATAATGTGACTAATGATGCATTAGTGTTTATTTGTGAATAAAATAACTAGCAATATTTCAGACGCTCTCAAGGCCCATCTTGTCTGAAGATCTGTGTGGCAGGGTGAGGTGTGTGTGTGTGTGTGTGTGTGTGTGTGTGTGTGTGTGTGTGTGTGTGAGTGTGTGAGTGTGTGTGTGTGTGTGTGAGAGAGATTATTTTAATATCAGGGCCAGTGTGGATTGCTGATAGTGTTTTAAGGCAGGGCCCAGTGGACTGAGAGCTGGTAGTACCTATCTGTAATTAGTAACCATTCGGTATTGCTGATAAGATAAACTCACCCTGACCTTTTCCATTTGGTCGTCATGGTAACGGGCCCTCTCCCCCCTCCTTGATATTATTTTAGTGATTAAATAGCAAATAACAGGGAGATGTGAGAAACTGATAGGGATGATTAATAATGGGGTTTGGTTGATGTGAATGTGTGTGTGTGTGTGTGTGTGTGTACGCAGGCGTGTGTGTATGAGTGTGAGTGAGAACATCGGAGGAGGGGCCCCTCGGTGTCAGGGAGGGAAGGGGAGGTGTGAATAGACTTGGCTTGGCTTTTTGCAGTGAATAATGGAAATTTAAGATGAGCGAAAAGGAAATAAAAGCAGAGGGTGAGAGCGATAGATGTCTCACTTCTTTCCTTCTTTTTCCCTGAGATGCACTTTTAAAGGAAAGGAAAGAACATTAAGCATATCCGGCTATCCTTCTGCTAGCCTTTAGCCCATCATCACGACATTCTCATCATTTACCTTAAGGACTTATCAGGGCTGTGCATATTAATGATAAAGTCCAGTTTAAAGAGGAGGAAAACATGCTCAGCATGACAACGCCAGACTTAACGTGAAAGTACTTAATAATAAGAATATGGAAGGGGAGGTTGAGGAGACTTGCTTAGGAAATTAGCTGCGAATGTAATTATTACGTTTGTTAAGTTGTTAGCAGCAGAGTATAAAAGTAATCATTTTAGGATCACATTTACTCTTCTTATTGCATGAATTATTTTTCTTTTTATTTCTAAACTGCTACGTCCTTTATTAGGGTCACAGGGAGATTGAAGCCCATACCAGCCGACTCCAGGTGAAGGCGGGGTACACACAGAACAGCTTACCAAACCGGCACAGGGCCAACACATGTAACCATTCACACCTTGGAGCAATCAACAATATCCAGTTAGCCTAATGTACATGTCTTTGGACTGTGGGAGGAGACCGGTGTACCCAGAGGAAACCCCCACAAGGAGAACTTGCAAATTCCACAAAGAAACGCCCTCGCCAGGCACGGGACTCAAACCCAAACCTTCTTTGTAGTGAGGTAGATGTACTTACCATTACCCCACCGTGCCACTCTGTGTAAATTATTTAACTACAGGGTGACCCAAAAAAAAAAAACACTCCGACATTTCAAGGGTAAATAAAAAAAAGTTTAAAGATAATGAAATTATTATTTGCACCCATAAAACTAAGTGAAGCAGGGAAGGTGGTGCTGAAGTCTGGTGGTAGCCCAACCCCAATCTGAAGACCTTGAGCTTGAAGAATTCGATGTGTGGTTTCAGTAAGACGGTGCTCCGGCACACACAGCTCGAAGATGATTGGAAGTGCTAAAGGAAATGGTTCCACATGGGGTGATCTCTTGCATGGCGATGTTGGGTAGCCGGCCCGTTCCCCTGACCTTGTCCCTTGTGATTTTTCTGCTGTGGTACTACCTTAAATCATAAGTGTATACTCATCAATCCCAAACTCTTGAAACTCTTAAGGTTGCTATTCAACAGGAGCTCACCGCTGTTCCACCCAACATCACCCGTCAAGCCATAGCAGCCTTCAGAAATCCCCTTCAAGTGTGTATAGACAGTGACAACCACCATTTGACTCATGTATCACCACACTGGCTGCAAAATCAAGCTTTATTCATTGCATTTGGAATAATTTTGTATTGTTTAAATGTCACTGTTAGTTTATGAGAGGAAAGGTGATGTTCTAAAGAGAAGATTTCATTTAATTACTCATGTTAATTTAGTTATGAAGCTCTTGAGTAAAGCTTTCAAGGTTTAAAGCTTTAAGATGAATGACTCAACTTTCTTTTACATGGTCCAAAAGTGTATTAATTAAATAAATAAATAAATAAATAAATAAATAAATAAATAAAGCCATAAAAAATTGTAATACTGAATTGGGATATTTATAGCATTACACACTTACAAATTACAAATTGAATCGGCATCTAGATATCATAATATTGTATTGCGTGGTCCCTGGTGATTCCCATTCACAGTGAATGATATACATTCTACAAAAAGAATGGACATGAGCAATATAATATGATTATTTTTGCAAATACTGTTATATTCAATTATAATTAAACCCACTAGGTCTATACTATACATATTTTATAGACAGAATGTACAGTAGGCAGGAGGTAGAGGTCTAAAGTACAGAAAGCAGGAAGTGCAGATATATATATATATATATATATATATATATATACATATACTATAACAATAAATATTCATGGAAAGTACATGTACAAGAATAATGGATATGTGCAATGTGATTAGAGTTATAACTATGTTACTGCATACTCACTTATTGAGCCACCTAATCCAATAAGGGTCAAAGGGAGACTGGAACCCATCACAGCCGACACTGGGTGAAAGCGGGGAACACCCTAAACAGTTTACCAGACCATCACAGTGCAACACACACAACACCTAGGGGCTATTTGGAACAGCCAATTAGTCTAATAAGCTTTGGACTGTAGGAGGAAACTGGAGTACTTGGAAGAAAACCCACACAAGCACAGGGAGAACATGCAATTCCGCTCAGAAACGCCCAAGCCCAGGACATCCTTGCTGTGAGGCACACGTGCTAACCACTACGCCACCAACAATGGCACCTTTTTAAAATTAAAATGATTGTTTTTATACTGTTTTTGAAAAACCTAATGTATTTAATTTGTGGTAAAATGTTACAAATTTTAGAGACTTTTCTGTACAATGTTCAGTGTTATTTTTGTACAAGCTTAAATTACATTTTTAAATAGTTAACTACATCTACTGTAGTGTTATCAAACTGGGTACTACTACGTAGCTGGAAGTCTGTGGGCAAACCTATAGATCGTGAACCACTTGTTTCCAGGAGGCCTCTCTGAGGAACCTCTTGGAGAGAATTTGCATAAAAAGGAAAGAGAAGGAAGGCATGCAAACGGCGTCCAGTTGACTGAAAGGTCAGTGTGAGCAAAGCTATACTGAAGCAAACTGCACTTCCAGGGCAGTCGGATCTCCAGCTCACCTGTAGCATGAGTCACTAATGTAATCAGAATAATAACATATTGTATTAGACTGATTTCTACTATTGTAATAATTTATGCAAAAAAAAAAATTAATGCAAGAATAGCTGTTAATACTAATTCCATTATTAAAAAGTATATCAAACACCACAAGGAGTGCATTCCTTCCCCCAAATGGTTTCCATCAGGAGCCTATCTAGTGAACTCTGAGTCTCTGACAGCGTTCTCCTGACTGTAACCATTGGCCAATCAAAGCTGTGGAATGTGGCTGCCATGAAGCATTCGGACAATCTGATGAAGGTTAGCCGTCCCAAGATATTTCGGAGATAGGCCCTTCCACCGTATCTGTGCAAAGAAATTCCTCGCCTTCTCTGAGAAGATAATGGATCCAGTACATCTGCGAGCCATTTTAAATTTGTCCGTGACAGACCAACACACATACCCTAATAAAGATAATCACTCACAAGGACAATTACCTTTTTTCTGCACACTCTCCAACAAAAACCTATAGCCTGAAGATATGTTAGAACGCTAAGACAAACACTCGTTCCCAAAGTCACGTGACACACACACATACACTAAGTTCCTACTATTGTCTAAGTAAGCAAATTAGCCACAGTCATGGCTGTGTAGGCAATAAGGCTACAGAAAAAAAAAGATGATAATCTTTTATCGCTCAACCCAAATGGTTTTTATAGTCCGTATCACTTCTCTGACAGTTCCACTTTTTTCCTTTTCATTATTTATTTATCTATCTATTTTTGTGTGAATTCAGCTAAAATACTTTCACAAGAGCTTAATAGTGCTATCGAGTGTTGAGATCTGCTGCCATACGCTTGCCTGCCGCTTCAATTTGAGATATTCGCAGTGCTGGTCCTAAAGAACTTCGGAATTATCAAACGTTTAACAAGACCGACACGGCCAATTATTGACAAATTATTCTTTTCAGAATGGCTTGGCTCTCTTGATGAGCTCATGGTCCCCCATTCTATCCCCTGAGCATGGAGACTGCAGCCTATCAGATCCTATTAAATGTTCCACACTTCCATAAAAAAGGCATCCTGGGCCTTGTGTAAAATTAAACCTTTCTTAGACATTCAAGAACTTGGGCATGATTGTTTAGCCTTTAAATCCTTGTTAGAGGATCTTTCCCTCTAGTTTTGTCTGTAGTATTAGATCTGACAGATGTCTTTGCATAGGTTATTAAAAAAAACTGATGACAGCATCACAATTAAGTAGCAACAGATTAAGATGATGCAAATCAGTCTTTTATATTACATAACAAAAAAATCTGCAAAAAAATATAGCTATTAGTCTAAAATGTGAACTTCAGCACTTAATATCTGAAAAGGAATTTATCATGATTGGCACTGTGCACTTTTCAGAATAACTCTCTTATCATATGCATCGTCATCAGGGGACTTTGAGGCATGACACATGGCTTAATAGATCTGAGCAGCTGATAGAAGCCATGCTAATTGGATAAAGTGGAATGGACAGGACAGATGAAAAAGCAGGACACACATGCCATAGTTAAAAATTAATTAATTAAAAAATAAAAAAAAAAACAGGATCTGCCCAAGTTAAACAGCTCCGGAAGATGGCTACTCTGAGTGTAAGAGTGAGGATGAGTGTAAATAAGCAGGGTCCTGACCTTGTGCTTGGTGGCCTGTTACAGTAAAGGCTCTGGTTTGTTGTGTGTGTGTGTGTGTGTGTGTGTGTGTGCGGCCCCCCTCCCTCTGTTGGGCCTGCCGAGTCCACATCCTCTCTAACGAGGGTGCAGTTTCTTAACATTCATCATCGCTGAACTCTGAAACTTTATCAGCTGCGGAGCACGGCGCCATGGCCCCGGCCCGGCTCGCTCTGGCTCTCAGATAGGGCTGATAACACACTGATAGATTACAGCAGATTGTTTTACTTCAGGGGACACTGCTGCCTCTAATACTAATACTCAGACAAGGCTCACCGCAGATACAGGGAGGGGACAAGAGGCACAGAGTACAAAGAGGAAAGGGCAAAAGGAGCCAAGAGTGTGTGCAAGTACGTGTGTGTGTGTGTGTGTGTGTGTGTGTGTGTGTGGGTATGTAAAGGATATTCAGAGGAGATTCTTATCATAATGGGCGCTAGTAGTCTGACCGGTTTAATATGACAGTTTTCCCGGCAATTATATAAATATTTCTTTAGTTCACCATCGGACTTAATAATATGACGGAAACTCATACAAGCACATAATGCATTGGGGTAGAGCTAATAAATCTCACCACACACAAAAAACCTCTCCTAAATTAAGAATGGGCATATTTGGGATATTTAATCTTGATCCAAACAGGGAAACTGAAGCAGAGAGTATTATAAATTCAAATGAGATAGAGAGAGGCACAAAAGTGAAATTATGAACACGCAGGATGAATGTGCACCAGTCTAATGAATACTCCATTACATACTGCACGTTTACAATGTACGTACATTAATTTCATACTAACAGTGGGCTTTCTCTGAATTGAAAGAGATAACGGAAGAAATGCGGCCATATAATGAAGATATCGTGGCTGGATTCATGTGTGTTGAAGAAACTCAAACACACACAGTTTGAGAGTCTCAAAGAGCAGAGGAAACTTGAGGCTGCTGTTGGGCACAGGGATGGAGTGGCAGCTGAAAACAGGGTCAAGTGTGAAACACGAGGCCTCTGTTCAAAGGCCATTGGCTGGCCCAACAACACCGAGAGAGCCAAGAACACACAGAGGGTGGATTAAACTAAAGCAAAGAGGTGAAAATTCTGTGATTGCAAGCACTGTCAGACAAAAATGTACAACGGTTTCGTAATCTGTATCTTAAAATCGCTGTTTAAAGATCCGGGATATGATTACAACCTCGTGCTCTTACATCAAACCCGATACCATAGTGAAAAGGGATATAGTTCAGGAAAAATCCTGGTATTTGAGTAGTATTTATGTTTAAAGTTAAGATTTCACTACAGTTTGTATTAACTATTTATAATGTCTAGTCAAAAGTCATCTCATCTCATCTCACTCATTTGAACTGCTGACTCGCTTACTCCTTCTAGGGTTGTGGGGAGGCTGGTGCCTATCTCAGCCGACACTGGGCCCAAAACAGCTCACCAGACAATTGTAGGGCAACACACACACACACACACACACACACACTTGGGGCAATTTGAAACAGCCAATTAGCCTAATGTGCATGTCTGTGGACTGTGAGAGGAAACCAGAGTACCCAGAGGAAACCCACACAAGTACAGAGAGAACATACAAAGTCCACATAGAAACGCCCAAGCCTGGGAATCGTGCCCAGAACCAGTACGTGTGAACCACTATGCCACCGTGCCCCCCTTTTTAACAGTATTTTAAAAAGATTTTAACAGTAGCAATTTATCAAGAAGGTAGAACTCAGTACAACGTAGCTAGCCCGATGCTATAAAGTGAGTGGTGGCTTCTTCAGGATATACTCTTGGTCAATATTCATTGTTTTGGTTAAAAAAACTGGTACATAAAAGCAACACTGCAGTCAAATTGATCTCCGCCCACGGCATAATTTTATCTCCGGGGAAATTTCAGCCTATATTTCAAAACAAACCCATTTTCACAGACGTCCGCTCAAAGGCCGTTGGACGTGTGGCACCCACCTCTCATTAGAGGTGTAGATTTCTTTCCCTAATAAAAAAATATCAAACAATCAGCATTTTAATCAGTAGATAGCGTTTTAGGTCATTTTCAACAAAAAATTGTTTATTAATTATTATTTTGTCAATATGAACCCTGGTATTGATGTTTGCCATCAAGGTACAGTAATATTAATTCATTTAAGTGTGTGATACCTCTTTACAGACGAGTTGTGCATAGTTTTGTACATCTATCTAAAAGCATTAGGTCATAACTAGCTCACATAAATAAATGTGAATAATATAGAGTACAACAGGAATGAATTACATGATCTAACTGTTTTATATAATAATTATTAATTATATGTTATGTTATATAAACACAGGTGAAAATGTCATGACTATATAAAATAGGATCATCCTTGCAACTCTTCCCGCCATGTTGCTCTCCGTTTTTTTTTTTTTTCTGGTCCAACTCTCAGGAATCGCAACATCCTGAAGAAAAGCTGTTTTCAGCGACAACCGAAGCCTATCAACCCAGCAACACATGCCTGTCCACTGTGTTTGGGGCTCTTTATTTGTCAGATTGAGGCTGGGCTTATCTGATTCCAGCAGCTATGGACCAGTGTGTGTTTGTGTGTGTCTGTTTGTGTCACAAGGGTAGAAGTGGAAATAAAATAAATAAATAAATAAAATGTATGTCTGACACGAGACCATGGAGGAGAAAGGGTTAACTCCGTTCCAATCATTCAACCTCGAACAGAGAAAGAAGAAAAAAAGCTGCACAAGGATTTCACCCTCCTGCACTCAGCCCTAAAAATAAAGCCGAGTGAACAATTACTACAGAAAGCACCAACCGCTCCATATATTCTTAATTTTCACGTCAACATTTTATCAGCGGGCCCCATGAATAATCCGTGCGGTAATTTCTTTCTTTCTCCCTTTTTGTTCCTGGCATTTTGGTGGAGTGAGATAAGGAGTAAAAAACAACAGAAGGGCTAGGAGAGTGAAAAAGAGATAGATAACATTGATATCAACTCCTACACAACACAGTCATTCCCTTATCTAGGCTTTTTATCATGCTTTCAGTTTTTTTTTTTTTTTTCACCTCCACTCCCCGTTCTTTGTGGCCTAACTGAAAAAGGTCTACTGCCCTTAAAAATAAAGTCAAGTATTTTGTCTGAAATTTGCTTCAGGCACGCTAACGTGAATCACTCAGTGCGCGAAGAAGGATGTAGGTAAATGTGGTTTGCACGTCTAATGAGGAAAAAAGGAGGGATTAAAAAATTTTCAATCTGAAAATACACACACTTTCCCACTGAAACAGACCCATGTATCAAATGAGAAAGAATTTACAGGGGAAAAAAAGGAATTCATGCACAAACTTATCTTTTCTGTCTCACACTCATATGGCCCCAGAGAGAGAAAAAAGGTGCTCTCTAATCTATCAAGGTCAGTTACACTGCCCTGAACAAATAGCGCGTTGTTCCAGCAGGCAGCTCTCTATGTAAGCAGAGAGGTGACACACAGTCAGACAGACAGGCAGATAGACAGACAGATAGACAGGCAGGCCATAAACCTGACAGGGACATGGAATTTCTCTGTAAAAGGTAAGTCAAAGGTAAGGCGGTGGCCAAAGTTACAGGGTCATGCTGCTGCTTGGGGTGGGGGGTGGGTTCGCTCAGGATAGAAGGAAATAGCAGTCACATGACTCAACTCATAAAACACATGATGTAGCTGCAGCTACTAAAGGAAGCCCCTGATAGCTCTGCTGACATCAATGCAGTGATCCAGGAAGGTGAAGCACGGAGGGAAAATCTCCACTGAAGGAAGTTCATTGCGTAGAGGAAAGAGAGGACACAGAAAGAGAAAGGGAGAGAGATAGACGGCAGGCTTTAGTGTAAACACGCGACAGCTTCATCAATGAGATCACTCCGGTATCTTAGTAGAGCAATCAGAGATTTAAAAAAAGCACCCTGGAAAAGTGTGTAACTGTAAATGAGAGGTCATCGGTGCTCTGATAGGGCTAGCATGAGCTTTACCGCTTCCTTTAGTTGCTACGAGAACCCAGAAGTTAGTGTCTCTGCCTCAACCTTCTCACCTCTACCCTAATATTCAGTCTGGCTGAAATAGGAGTCAACCAAACAGGATGAGCTCTGGCATTCGCTGGAAGGGGGCCGGTGTGCGCGTGTGAGCGTGTGTGTGTGTGTGTGTGTGTGCGCGCGCGCGTGTGTGTGGGGGGTGGGGTGTTTATGCACAAACGTGTTTATGCAGATAAAGTGATAGCACGTTGTTGTGTATTAGTCGACATGATTCCAAATGTAATAGTCCCCGAGAGGCAATCGAATGGAGTCGTTCTCCCCCGGCTCACCTCAAGCGCTCACACAGCCCTCACAAACTTTCTTATTAATGGGCCCGTATCCCGATCTCACTCAAATTCCCTCGCTCGCTATCTCCCTTAGCCGCCATTCCCTCTCAAATAAACCTACAAAGAAAGAGAAATTAACAGAGGAGAGATTTTCCTCCCTGTCCCCCCCTCGCCTCTTCTCCCACCCTTTCTCAATAGTGGAACAGGGAGTAAGGGGGGGATAAAGAGAAAGAGAGAGGGAAGAAGTGAGGGAGGGAGAAAAAGAGAGAGAGAGAGAGAGACAGAGAGAGAGAAAAAAAACATAATTTATCTATGTATTATCAAGAAAGGCAGACACTTTAATCAGTCAGCTATGAAGTCAGTATTTCCATTCTTATCTGTCGCAGGAGTGGAAATGGAGAGCAGATAGTGCGCTGGGAGCCCATCGGTGGGCAGGAATGATAATGGGGGAGAGAGGGCTGGCTATTGGACCGCTGTGTCAGCTCTATCTGCACCCATTATCAAGAGCCTTATCGGCGCTGCCATCAGCCAAGCTGTAATGGGGCCAGTTCAACTTTCCACATTATCATACGCCAAGACCTGCTTCAGTGAGGCTAGAGGTCTGACTGGAGACAGAGGGATAGAGGGTGGAGAGGGAAAGAGTGGGAGAGAGATACACAAAGCAAAGGGTCAGCATAGATGTGTTTGGGAGCATGAGAGAGGAATGGGGTAGAAAGAGAGCGATATAGTTAGAGATTGAAAAAGGTAGGGCACTGGAGCAATGGAAAGACAGACAGACAGAAATAGCAGAAGACGATAGTAGGCCACTGAAGGAGAGATGAAGGTAAAAAAGGATGGGAGTCAGGCATGTAACGGGAAAGTCAAAGGAGTGTTCACGATCCAGCATTTTTTAGTAAAAGTAATATAACATACGAACTGGGCAAGAGACCAAAAGGGTCAAAAAGGGCAAAGTCTACACCAAATAAAAACACTGCCATCAATATTCCGACGGTTATCAAGAACGATAATCTAATCATTAGCATCTTCAATCAGTACGCACTCATTCTTTTGGTGATTTAATCTTCTAATAGATAAGAAAATGACAGGTGACCTTTGGTCAGCTGCAATATTTTACTGATATGGAAAAGCTAAATTAGGCCAGTATGTATTGCACAATATTGCACTGTATTTATAGATTTATTTAAAAGAAAAGTCAAATATTCTAGGGAAGGAACAGTGACGTAGTGGTTAGCACATCCGCCTCACAGAAAGAGGCTCCTGGGTTCAAGTCCCAGTGTCGGTGAGGGCGTTTCTATGTGGAGTTTTCATGTTCACTCCATGCTTGCTTGGGTTTTTTTCCGTTTCCTCCCACAATCCAGAGACATGCCTTCATTCATTCATTCATTTCCCGAACCACTTTATCCTTTAATCGGGTTGCGGGGAGGCTGGAGCCTATCTCAGCCAACACTGGCTGAAGGAGAGGTACACCTTGAACAGCTCTCCAGACCATCACACATACAACCATTCACACTCACACCTAGGGGCTATCTGGTACAGCCAATTTGTATGTCTTTGGACTGTGGGAGGAAACTAGATTACCTGGAGAAAACCCACACAATCATGGTGAGAACATGCTATCTCCACACAGAAAAGCCCGAGCCCAGGATGTCAACGCAGGACCTTCTTGCTGTGAGGCAGACGTGCCTACCAGTACGCCAAAGACATGCATGTTACGCTCATTGTTCCAAATTGCCCCTAGGTGTGAGTGTGAATGGTTGTGTCTGTGTTGGCCGAAGGCGGGGTCTACCCTGGGCAGTTCTCCAGTCCATCGCAGGGACTGGAGAACTGCCCAGGGTAGACCCCGCCTTCGTCCAAAGTTGGCTGAGCCGCCATGAGCCTTGTAGAATTAGGCGGATCGGCAAATGAATGAATGAATTAATAAAATATTCTAATGTAAAACAATCAAGACATAAATAATCCATGGAAATAAAATACCCTTCCTATGCAGTTAATATTCAATTATTTACTTCCAGAGTTGTAAAGCTCTGAAAGACTTCTTTTGTGTGTGTGTGTGTGTGTGTGTGTGTGTGTGTGTGTGTGTGTGTGTGTGTGTGTGTGTGTGTGTGTGTG
>JBCNYH010000004.1:28148909-28181036 GCA_039654325.1 Tandanus tandanus
TTGTGTGTGATTTATTTGTGTGTTTGTAGTATATTTGTGTGTGATTTATTTGTGTGTTTGTAGTATATTTGTGTGTGATTTATTTGTGTGTTTGTAGTATATTTGTGTGTGTTATATTTGTGTGTGTTATATTTGTGTGTGTTTGTAGTATATTTGTGTGTGTTATATTTGTGTGTGTTTGTAGTATATTTGTGTGTGTGTTTGTAGTATATTTGTGTGTGTGTGTAGTATATTTGTGTGTGTGTGTGATATTTGTGTGGTTGTGTGTCTGTGTGTGTAATGTATTTCCGTGTTTGTGTGTACTGTGTGTGTGTAATATATTTGTGTGTGTTTGTAGTGTGGGCAAGATGTGTGTGTGCGTGTGTGTAATATTTGCGTGTGGTTGTGTGTCTGTAAGTGTAATGTATTTCTGTGTGTGTGTGTTTAAAGTGTGTGTAGTAGTGCGTGTGTGTGTATAATATATTTGTTAGTGTGTGGGTGTGTGTGAGCGGTTATGTGTGTGCGTGTGTGTGCGTGTGTGTGCGCGTGATGGTACAGAGTGGATGTGAACATTATAAACATTTCTCATTATTGATTTTTTTTTTTTTTTCAAAAACATATTTTCAAATTATTTCTAAGTGTATTTCTGTATTTTTTTTTTACACTTTCATGTATTTCTAAGTAAGTGCTTGTATTCACTAGCAAATATTTTCATGTAAGCATTTATAAGTATGCAGACATTGTCTCTGATTGGACAGCAGAGTTAACATGATCACGTTGGACCCATTTCAGGGAGCGTGTGTAGGAATTTGAACTCGAGCGCAAGGTTGATGTGGCCACTGAGAGACGTACGGCTGAAACTGACGCTTGTGTTCCACGAGTTTTAGTCTGTAGTTGGTGAGAGGAAAACTCCAGCTCTGGCCCAGTACGAGAAGCTTGCTGACAACCCAATGCTGGATCTGGAGGTGGTTCCTGAGCGCTCTTTGGGAAATGAACAATGGGAATTCGCATTAGGTAAGATTCAGATTAATATGCAGCTTTATAAACCTGGAGGATGGTTCAGGTGAATTTAAATCCTAACACTACACAGCTACCAAGAGTTTGTTCCATCAACAAGATCTTTCCTTAATCATCAACTGCTCTTTACATGTAAATAAAGATTGTCATCCCATTTTACACTGCATGTAGTTTGTACACTTTTTTTTGTAACGAATCCTTCTTCATTTTTTGGAAGCCTGTGTCATCACAAACAAGAAGTGATGATGCCTCAGAGAATGACTTACCATAAAAGCAAATTAAAATTGTATAATAATAATCTGAATAAAAACAATAGGGGTTGGACCCCTACAAATAGGTCTTCACAATGTATGTCATTATGAGATACAAAGTAATCACTGAGAGATTATGTTACCCTCAATAATATGACATGCTATGTGACATTATCTCATAATTATGACTTAATGTCTCATTATGAGGTAGTAGGATATTATGTGATCTTAAGTCCATAGCAAGTGCACTCAAAGCACCCAAGCCCATCTGAACCAAAATGTCAAAAAATTGTCCTATCTCACATTGTTCCTTGGTCTGGAATTCGACCCTGATCATTTCCAAAATCTAACAGAGTCTTCCTTGTCCAAAGCCCCACCTCTGATAGAAATTTCATGAAAGTCTAGACATAACTTGGAAAAAAAAAAAACTAAAATAATAATCCTATAAATAATAATAATAAATCTCAATATTTATGCTGTTGCAGAGATAGAGGGCTACAACAGCATAAATATTGAAAAAATTAAATGACGTTTACAGCTCAGGGCCGCAGTGCTTCGGGAATAGGGGAGCTTTCTGGCGTGGGCTGTAGCCTGCCTATCTATGTCCATTCCCTCCTCGTCCCTCAGAAACCTACTGAGAGAATGGCTGCCCACTCTCAAGACTTCCTGCTCTTTGCCGAAAAAGCAGATAAAGTTTAAGTTTCGTCATAATAAATATAAGTTAACATAAGTTTTTACAATTCTGCCCAATATCATGCAAGTCAATTATACATAATGTGGCGGGCACCTGCGGTCACTGGACAGGAAGTGGCACAACCATTCAAGTCATGTTCCATGACTATGGTGCTCCGCTTGGGAATGCCGCAATTTACCCACAGATAGTGAACTATTCAGATCACAACATTCCTGTGGAGTAATGTCCATTATCCAGTGATTGGTTCACTGTCAGATCAAGCTATTCTTGTGGAGTTTATATTAATATGTAGTACATTTATCATACGTCATAATAATGAGTTAGAAGGTAATGATCATGTGATGATCAAATTATTTCATTATATTGGTGGAAACAGGCTTCCATATTATTAATTGTTATTTGGCTAAAGGATTTATCATTTAAAAAAGTTGGTCCAGCTCGGCGTGTCCATGTCGATGTTCATATTGAGTAGGCGCTTGCTACTTTAATTAAAAGGATCATTTTTACTTCTGAAAGGAATGCCATTGGCCCAGGCCATTTCCATCTTGCAGAAGCACTGCCGAATTATCAAGAATGTCCAGGTGCTCTACAGCGAACAGGTAAAGATTTAACCAATCATCACAAAGCACACTGATGCTAGATCCTGTTCCTTTAACATCATCCTCTTCCTTACAGATGCCTCTCAGTCACGACCTCATACTCAACTTGACTCAGGATGGAATTAAACTGCTGTTTGATGCCTGCAATCAGAGACTGAAGGTTGTGGGTGTGGATGTGTGTGTGCATGTGTGCATATTAGTTGGGTTTTGTGTGTACTGTTTTCTGTTCACTTTTTTTTTTTTTTTACACTTTTATGTGAACTGTCTCCACTGAGTGAAGTATTATTGTTTACAGGTTATTGAAGTATATGACTTGAGCAAGGTGAAATTGAAATACTGGTCAGTAATATTCATATCCATTTTCTTGTGTGTGTGTGTGTGTGTGTGTGTGTGTGTGTGTGTGTGTGTGTGTTTGTATGCATATATATATATGAAAGAGAGATATTTTGCCCTTTCTTGTTTTCTTAAAGAAGCCTGAACCAGTGCTTTGATTTGAACATTTAATAATTTTAATACAGTGGTCTGTCCTGAGCTGATGGTGTCCATGTACCACTTTTCATACTATGTATATTCTGTTGAAACTCCTGCTTTATACAGACCAGTTACACATACTGTCACATTTTCCATAACATTCAAAAAGAGGTTGCCCTAAAAATACTTTCATACACTTCCCCTTTCCCCTCGTCTCTGAGGGTGGTATTAAGTGACTGGACTAACAGGTAGCTTTTGATGCTGCCACCATCAGCTCAGGATTCAAAAATGAAAACAAAACAAAAACCCTTTATTGACCAGTTCTGTCACACATGTCGATAGTATCACTTCTGATAGTCTTGCGCACCAGATGATTGTACGTGCATGCACTGTGTAGATTGCTGGATTCTAAACAGTGGCTGGGCGAGGTGACACTTCCGATGGCCAAGTACGCGTGCGCAGATATACATGATGCATGAGAGGGTGACAAAAGTACCGGCTTGGTGCAAGAAAATTCCAAATTCATTGTGCACTCCGCAAGTTAAGACCGGTGGGAATAAAAAAGGGAAAAAAAGCTTTTCCCAATTACCTTTTTTTTTTTTTTTTTTTTGGCCTAACTACACACAAGAAGACTTTAACAAGGCTTAAAGATTTAAAATTTGATGCTGTCTCACATCTAAAGACGTGTACAGAGTTTTTAGTCACCGACTATACCGAATTTTGTAGAGTCACTATTTACATGACTGCAACTAGATCCCTTTTGAGATTTCCCATCATGCCCCTGTTTGGCTGGAGAAAGCTCACCTATTGTTTGCTGACAAATTTCCACGTCACTATTTACAGAACAGGGTTAGAAGTACTAGTAATATGCTTGAGTTGTCCGAGCACCACACAGAATAAACAGAATCTCTTCCTCTTCTTACAGTGGAGTACATTTTAACTCTCAGGCAATAGCACCCACCATAGAGCAGATCGACCAGTCCTTTGGCGCTACTCATCCAGGAGGTACAGCATACAGCCTTTTCTTTTCCAGTTTTATATAGACTGTAAGTGTACTGTCTGATGAAAAATGGCAGGAGGTACATTGAGTAGGCAGTGACCTTTTAAAGACTTCCTCATGGTAATCAAGTGATTGTCCCTTCATTCTCAGTGTACAATGCTGCAGAACAACTCTTCCATCTCAACTTTCGCGGTCTCTCGTTCTCCTTCCAGTTAGACTCATGGAGTGAAGCCCCAAAATATGAGGTAAACTGACTGTCTGTTTTGTTATGTAACAACAATGATGTATTGCTGGGTAGAGCTCTGAAATGTCCATGAAAAGGTCATTTTTAACACCTCTCACTTTATAGCAGCTATGAACACAGGGTTGCTACGAGGTGCTTGAGGTCATGGAAAGTGCTCGAATTGAAAAAGTACAATTCCAGGCCCTTGAAAGTGCCGTGTAGTGTCTTGAAGTACTTGAAAGTCATTGAAAATACTGTGCATCCCTTGGCGGCCGCCACAGTGATTTATTTTTTTTATTTTTAATACACACACAGCTCACCCATCTCCTATTTTTTATTATTTTTTTATCTATTTATTTTTTTAGCTCTCCCCTCTTCCCCAGCACCCACATGCGGTGGGTTGCATGTAGTTTTTTTGATTGGTTGATGCCAGGAAGGGGTTGATGTGAGGAATTTTTTCAAATTTTCTTCAAATGCCTTTTTTCAAATGCTTCACTTGGCTATAGAAAAATTACAACTTTGTTTGATTCTATACTGAAGTCGAAGCAATCTCCGAAATGAATAGTTAGTTTCCTTCCTTCATGGGATAAATACAATTCCAATTCAAAAAAGTTGGGACTCTAGGTAAAATGGAAATAATATATGGATTTAGGCACTGCCTAAAGGGGGGTCTCTCCATTAGATCTTTCCTGAGTTGTGTTTTTTAATTATTGCATTGATGTTTTTATTAAAAATAAGTAACAACATTGAAAAATATTCTGTGATCAGAAGATTTAACTCTGCAAGGGCAGTTGTGTGCATTTCTTTTCTGGCAAGAAAAGATTCTGTTGTTGATTTAGAAAGAAATTAGTATTTTACAGGATATGAAATTATAATTTGCTTTAGTTTGTTTGCTGTTTTTTTTTTTTTTTAAGTACTGCTTCAAGTGTTGTTTTCCATAGTCCTCCTCTCATCACTTCACTTATAACCGTCATCCAGCGGCGTCATGATTTCTGTCTCGCGCACACACACACACACACACACACACAAACACATTTTATGAATATCAGGTTGTCTGCAGTGCTTATTGGTTGTTTTGGACAAACGGAAACAGGCTTATTTTGAATGTTGTACATACATTCATTTTTGCTCGGAATGTATTTTATATATGTTAGCAATTTAGTATGTAAATATTTAGGCACGGCCTTTTCAGTAAAGAAATATTCATAGTCTAAATTACTGTCTATTCAGTGGTATTTCAAAACTTTCTCCTCAAGAAGAAAAAACACTGACTAAACAGGTACAATTTCTGCGAAGTGCAAGGGCACGGCGCGTGCTCGAATCGGGTTGCCTGTGTGGGCATGTGAGCACGGACACAACAAAATCGAGCTCATGGCTTTATGACATTTGCGTAAGTATGGAGCTCCAATAAAAACCAGAATGCAATAATTTGCAAATCTCATTTTCACGATAGAACATAGAAAATATTTTAAATGTTAAAAGGGAGACATTTTACTATTGCATGAAAATATTAGCTCATTTTAAATTTCACAGTGATTTCTGGAGGTGTTCCTCCGATGGCCTGGCGAGCTGTCCAGGGTGTATCCCGCCCTCGCCCAGAGTCGGCTGAGATGGGTGCCAGCCTCCCGCGACCCTAATTAGGATTATGCAGTGATTTCCATGACAGAATCATGCCTGTTTTTAATGTAGTCCCGTCTGAGGGCCGAAGACCAAAAACCTCCAATGTTGATTTTCCATCTTGCTCTTTGCACACCGAGATTTCTTCAAATTAACAACTTTATGTTGAGGAACTTTATTCTGAATTTGTTCCACAATTTGTAGATGCAGTTTGATGCAGATTGGTGAACCTCTACCCAGATGCTCCTTTTCTATCTCATGTTACAGACCTGATGTAAATTAACTGCAAAATATTTCTCCAGTTGTTGTTTTTTTTAGTAGCACTAACTTTTCCAGCTTTTTGTTGACCCCATCCCAACTTTTCTGAGATGTGTTGCTGTCAAATTCAAACTAAGATATATTTCATAAAATAGTAAAATGTCACACTTTTTTCAACATTTGAAATTTTTGTTTATGTTCTATTGTGAATGGGTTTATGAAATTTGCAAATCATTTGTATACACTGAATATTAAGAGAAAAAGACGCGATTGCATTGCAATTCAAAGAAAGAAATCCCCATGTGTTCGGTTTTAGTTACCCCATCCCCACTCAGACATTACCTATTACCTTACCTTATCAGGCCTGAGGGGGAAACCGAAACACCGCACATAGCCGAGTGCTCAACAATGTTCTCTCTTTATTTTATGATTTTTCAGACTTTTATTAACATTCACTGGGGGTAAGCCAACACAGGATTGGTCAGTTCGACGGAAGCATTACATGCAGTTCACACAAGATTATGGTGTGGTAGAGACGTGGCTAATTACAATGCATTCACTCACACAGGTGCAGAGTGTCTGATTTTTGCATGTGTGCCTTGGATTACTGAAATAAAAAGAATAATTTTATTATTTAAACAGATATTTTATGTTCAAGATTCCCTGTCAGTGTTTTTTTTTGCTTGTTAAAGCCATACCTGCATCCACATGCCAATCAATTCCAAGATATTTTACTTTGACAGCCTAACTTTGCCCATGGCTTGGCCTTCCTGCAGATTCCTCATGGGGCTACAGTGAAGAGGATGTACATTTACACTGGAAACAACCTTCAAGAAACCAAGTAAGAGATGTGTGTTTGTATTTGGGTGCATGCACACGTGCCTGATAAGTGATTTAGCATTAAGCAGAAAATCTTTTTAATTATAAGCAGGAAGATCAAAAACTAGTTTTCCCACAAAATTAGTCTATGGACAAACACATTTGTCAAGTATCATATGTAAAATGTAATGCATTAAGATATTTTCCTTGAAAAATTCAAGTTTTTAGAAAAATTCTCTCAACACTGTCAAATTTTCTTCATTTATCAACTAAAGGTTTTCAACACGAGAGTCAGCTGTAATCTGACCTGCATAACTAATCGATTTTAAAATACATCTTTAGCTAAAAACCCATTAGGCAAAATCAGAGACTTAATAAAGTTTCAAAGGTCTAAGTTGGTCTAGACAGCTTAACTCATTGTAGCTTTCCAAATGCAGTTGGAGGTGTTTGGTGAGGAAGGAGGGGAAAAATAAGTTTCAGACTTGCGCTATGTAGGCTCCCAATTGGTGCAACAGAAATGTATTGTACCCAGCATCCAGAAAGCGCAAGTTTGATGATCCGGTCTGTTGCTAGCAGCTGGCCTGCTCTCAGGGAGTGGTGGCATACCTTCTTTCCCCTGGCAATTGCAGCAAGCTTATGTGGATAGCACTGTCCTCCGGGTGTGTAACGCCTTTGTTGACACTGCACGAGCACACAGTTTGAATAGATGCAGTCAGCTGGCTTTCATGTGATGGGTAATGGATGTTATGGTGGGTGTAATTTGGCCATGAGAAAATCAGGGGAGAGAATGTACTATGTAGAACAGGCTGTTTGAAATTAAACCTCTAATATAGCCGTATCAGGATCTTTTTTATTTTAAAAGATGGTTCAGTTCAGAGTTGGCTGTAGATGGATGGAATTTTCAGCAGGATAAAAAGCTCTGTGTTCTGAAAACATAAGTTTGAATTAAAGAGGAAAGTCATGCACACAAACTTAATATAAAAGCAGTTTAATTTTTTCTGCATGAAAGACTGGAACAAAATCTCTCTACAAGTGTCTTTAACATGGTTAACCATTTCAATGCTGGTGTCCTTTACAGGAAAATCCTAACCAACTCTAGTAAATAGCTAAAACATTTGTGGAGACCTGAGCATCACATGTGGTTTCAAAACATCCTATACCAGATGTATTGCCCTCTAGGCTATCATATTAACCTCCATTCCTCTGGGAGGGCTTTCCACTAGATTTTCGCAGCATGGCTTTGGGGATTTGTGGAGATTTAACCACAAGAGCATTAGTGATTAGTGGGCACTGAGGAGGTCAGGCAGGAAGAGCTGGAGTCTAGTTGGCATTTCAGTTCATTCCAAAGGTGTCCAATGTCAAGGCTTTCTGCAGGCAGATCACCAACTTGTACTCCATCCTCGGCAAATTAAGCCTTTTTGTTCCTAGCTTTGTGCACGGATACATTGTCGTGCTGAAACATGTTTGGGTCTGTTAGTGTCAGTGAAGGAAAGTATACAAAGGCATACTGTCTTCAGCTTTCGTCGGTGACGGTCAGCCGCAGCAGCAGTCTCCCTCGTGAAGTTTCGCCACCTCTGTCAGTCCCACGCCTTCACTTTGAGTGTACTCCATACTGCCATCTTAAGACATAATCCCTAAGGGATTTCTGTGGTAGTCTGCCATTGCTTTCCACAGCAGCAGTGCCATTCTTCGATGGCATGTGCCCTCCACCATTTGGAAAGTAGGACTTTCCTTCCGCTGGACGACGGCAGGAGTTTCGCCAGAAAGGAGTCATACTCGTTCCTACTGCCTCGCTTCCCTCATCAGCCTGCTTTACCACTGATGTGCCATGACCCTGGATAGGGGAGCCTGGGGGTGCCTTTTAACTTCTTGCTCCAGGACCAAAAAGACAAAAGACATTCTAGACAGTTTTATGTTCCAACTTTGTGGCAAAAGTTTTGTGGATGAACCACATATGAGATGTGATGGTCAGGGTTCCACAAATATTTGGTCTTATTGTGCAAGGTCTACTACAGGTGGGGATTATTTTGAAATCGGTGTTCTGCAGAAAAACAGGGCACTTACAAAAACTTACGTTTGACACATAATAATAATAATAATAATAATAATAATTATGTGTGAGACCCTGCTGCATTATGCTCAAAAATATAATTATAGGCATTATTTAAAATATAAATTGTTTTGTATCATTAGTTACTTTAAGATTCATGTAGCTTTTAGAAAGAAAAAAAATGACTTGCTGTCTTCATGAAGTTGCATCCTGACGAGTTTCGTTCTTACAGAGAGATAAATGACTTTAATCTCAACACATTTGTGAGAGTCTATAAATGTAACCTTGTTTAGTGTGAGTGCAAAGAGAAGTGTTGGATATGTTCCCTAGACATGCAGCTAATTTAATGATAAGTGCTAATGCATTCTTTCTACAACACATGAGCTGTAGAGTTGAGAATAGGATTAAATATCATTTGCATTGAAGTGCTTAAAGGACTCCAAAACTACTTTCCTCATGCACAATCTCTATTCTCTGTATTACACATCTCTCTGTCTCTCTCTCAGGGCTCCTGGAATGCCCCTGGCCTGTTTTCTCGGTAATGTGTATGCAGAGTGTGTGGATGTCCTGAGGGATGGAACAGGGCCTCTGGGTCTCAAACTTCGGATCCTCACTGCAGGTTTGGAATGATGATGATATTAGGCTGTTTGTCTCATCTCCAGATTTTACTGTAGTGATTTAACACAGAACTGCAGCATTCCCATTTCTTCATTAGTGAAATGTAATTATACCACAATACTGTTGTATTCTTGAATAGGATTGGTGTTGAAGCAAAATGAAAGAAGTGCTGGCTGTAATATAAATCACAGGTTTATTTTAAAAGCACTCATTCTTAAATGTTTTAGTAACCACCAAATACCAAATCCACATGGATTTATGTAAGGAAAAAATATACAATAAGCCGAACATTATTGCAAAATAAACCCTGACAGGGTGCTATAGAACAAAGACGCAAAGCGAGTGGGGTTTAAATCAACCTGAAGGGGTTTATTATGTAATAATGGCTGGCTTGTTGTATGTTATCCTGCTTATTACATGGCTACGTACCAAACAAATCACTAATTTGGCAATAATTTAATTTTAAAAAATTTACCGGCCTGTTATACATGGAAACGGTCTGTTATACATGGAAACGGTCTGTTATACATGGAAACGGTCTGTTATACATGGAAACGGTCTGTTATACATGTTAGCGGTCTGTTATACATGTTAGCGGTCTGTTATACATGTTAGCGGTCTGTTATACATGTTAGCGGTCTGTTATACATGGAAGCGGTCTGTTATACATGGAAGCGGTCTGTTATACATAGCAACGGTCTATTATCCATGGAAGCGGTCTGTCACGCGTGGCAGCGGTCTGTATTACAGAAATGACACACTCTGGAATGCCATAATTTATTAGTCAGAATTGACTATTTAAATGAATCATGTTAAAAATAAGACTAATTATAAGCTTACTAATAAACATAATTGTTGATGATAGTTTTTGCAAGGGTTTTTTTACAGTAAGATTTGCACTACAGGATAATCTTCAGGATGGAGAACATAAACATAAATTTATTTATCTTACTAACATCAAGAGAGCAAAGAAAAAGTATTGAGGCAGTGACTGTTTCTTTTTTTCTCAGGCTGTGGTCCAGGAGTGTTGGCTGATGCGAAAATACGAGCGCTGGAAAGGAACATCTACTTTGGTGATTCATGTCAGGATGTTCTGAGTGCGTTGGGCTCCCCACATAAGGTTTTCTACAAGTCTGAGGACAAGGTAGTGACAGTACAATAATTTCATATTTTCAAAACGCTTGTTGAAAAGCGCTTTATCAGGTCTCACTGAAAGGTGGTCTGTACTTGCTGCCTTGATAAAGGTTCATGGCGTCGCAAAGCTCCTTTTGTTAAGGTATTTTATTAAGGGACTTTACACCAAGCAGTTGAACTAATGTTATATCTCCTTGTGAAATAACATAAAACTTGCTATGTTTTTAAAAGTGTCTTCAACACACGTCTACAGGTCACGCTGCAAAAGCACATCTGCTGAATGCTGTAAATGTCTTGCTTCATAGTGTTGTATGAATCTCTCATATCATCTTTTAGATGAAGATCCACTCTCCTTCACCACACAAACAAGTTCCATCTAAGTGTAATGACTACTTCTTCAACTACTTCACCTTGGGAGTGGTAAGTGCCTATAGTAGGAAAGCAGCTGTTTTCCTTCCGCTCGATCCAGCTCAGTTCACAGTACACGCAATGTACTAATGCATTAAGTAGGTCTGGATTTATAGTCACACAGATCTTCAAGGACATCTACAGTCATTATTATACATCCATTTAAATCAACCCTTGATCTATTCAGCTCTGTTGATACCTGGAATTAACATGCATCATGAGTGATTGGGTCAGTGTATTGCTCTTAAGTACATCAGGTTTACAACTGGCATTGTAAGGTATCTTTACAGGCATCTCAAGTGACCACTGATTGGTTCTCACTTCCCCGTTCTATTTGTAAATCAACACGCACTTAATTTCCGTTTGCGATATTAACATAAGTCCTGGGTGAAGCGGAGAGCCCTGAGTATTGGTGTGAAAGGGATTAAATGCATCCCAACGAAGCATAGGGATCTGATTGGTCAGTTCACATTTGGAGCCAGCCTGGTCCACATACCGCCACATTCTTTTAGCAGTGTATACACAAGTGTGGCTGGGCCGCATTATAGGACCATAACTCAACTGACTGGCAGATTAGACATCAGAACTTTACTGTAGACTGTCCTGAGGGTTAGTATTCTTCATGAATAAACATTTGGCATCCATCCATACATCTATACTCTTCCGCTTATCCGCAGAGGCAACAGGTCTAGAAGTGAAACCCAGGCATCCTTCTCCCCGACGACAGCCTCTAGCTTCTGGGGATCTCCAGGCCTAACAGGATATATAATTCTTCCAGCGAGTTCTGCGGCTACCCCAGCCTCCTCAACTGACCCCTTATTGTTTCGAAGGAGAAGCGGCTCTAGCCCGAGTTTCCCCGGGATGTCAGAGCTGCTCATCCTAATCCCAAGGCCTCAGTATTTGACAGAAAGAATGAGATTGAGGTTACAGGCAGTCAAAATAAGTTGTCTTCGGAGGATGTCTGGGCTCAGCCTTAGAGATGGGGTGAGCAGAAACCTTAGCAGCTCCTTGTAAATGTCACAAACTAATCATATCGGCCTCTACAATGAAATCAAATGTTGTTAATTAAAATTCGCCTATGGATGTCTAATTTGACATTTTAGAGTCATGCTTATATGCAGCAAGTTGAGCCAAAGCAGAAGTCAGGCTATGGACATTGGATCATGTGTTTAATCACATGTTTGAGCACTCTGTGAATTTTTATGCTTTCCTTACAGCAGAGGCAAAACCAAACTCTATAGCATAATATAAGTTGTATTTAAGTTGACCTGGACAGCAACACATGATACCATCTCAAAGGTTTGGGATGCGTGTCGCCTGCTCTCACTGGTTAAAAAAAACAACACACATTGTAAAAGAAAATGATGTACATGGGTTTTTTTTTTTTTTTTTTTAATTTACTTATTTGTTTATTTTTTGCGTATATAGAAAAGCGAAGGGAGATGTTGTCACTTGAGGTGCATGTAGAGACCCAGTAAATACCAGGTGTGAATTGGCACTGAGTGATTGGATCACAATGTTTCTTAGGGATGGATTTGAACCCATACTTTGTGTGACCTAATAACCCAGGTGCATGTTATTGCCAGTTGTGAACATGGTCTTGGACATATTAGGCCAATTTACATTTTGTATTTATTTAATGCTGTGTTAAGACTGTTGTGTTTCTTCATTGTTTGCCTGCATGAGCCCAAAACTGTTACACTGTGTGTAAAATAACACGTATACTGATCGCTGACCATCAGACTGCTTTAACTTAAACCTGTTCCAGTGATGAGTTAGTTACTAAACAAATTTAGAAAGAATTTAATAGCAGTTGATCTTCACTGCGGACATTATTATCATTAAAATAATACATTAGCAGACTGTATGTCTCTGGAACCACACTGGATACCACATGCTTTAGAATGTCTGGTTGTAGTAGTACAATTGAATGGTGGGAAATTCCCCAGCCCACCCCACTGTCCCCAAAAAATAAACACATGCACTAGTTAAATGCCTGGGAATTTCCTATCAATCATGAGACGTATCCAAATTTTTTACCCTACTACTAAACATCACATTGTAAAGAGATGCATGGATTTAATTGTATCTTTGTGAATTCTTAGCACTCTGATAGAGCTTTTGCGACCATTCTTTCTGAACCATATAAAGAACTTGCAAGTGGCAACAAGTTTATTTAGATATTTATACGAATAACTTTCTTCCTGTTTTCACTTCAGGACATACTGTTTGACTCCACGACCCATCTGGTGAAAAAGTTTGTTCTTCACACCAATTTCCCCGGCCATTACAATTTCAACATGTGAGTGTTTTGTTTAACTCTGTTGAGCAGTACACAGGGAATAACACTGCAGTGATGATCATTTCCTCAAACAAGAGCTTTAAAGTGGCTGCTTTAGTAGTGTGTAGCAGAGAAGTGTGTGAAGAGTGAATTTCTAAATGTTTTTTCCTAATGAAATATAAACTGCTTATTAATAATCAAGTGCGAGGGCTGTGCAGAGACATCTCAGCCTAAAGCCTTCAAGTACCCAATGAGTGAAAGCATAATCCTGCAGTGTGGAGCATCCCGCCTTTCAGCAGCCGTCACGGCATTAGCCTTGGTTTTCTTTTTTTGAGATCTATTTTTCAGTATTTTTCATGTTCTTGGTGTTTTCTTTGCCTCATGCTTGGTTTTGGTTACTGTATTACCCAGCTACACGCATACATGTATATGCTGCATGTATTTTTTCTTTTTTTTGCCAGTCCACAATAAACTCCTCAGTTAGCGTATGCATCCTGTCTCCACATGCATTCGTGACAGGTAGCATTCAGCTTGTTTCCCTTCCTGTGGGAGTTGCTAAAGTTCATAGCGCACAGTGCAGCTTGCTAACGGCTAACTTGCAAGGTGATTCGCAATGTTCTATTGGTGAGTTATCGCTCCCGCACCAACGAGTCAGATTGCGTGTACTGTCCTTGCCATAATTGCTTTAGATAACTGAGGCTTTGCATTAGATATGCAAAGACATGTACGTTACGCTACACAGGTCTCTTTTTGGATCTTAGTATGAAGTTTCCTCCAGGTACTCTGGTTTCTGACTACAGTCCAAAGACAAGTACATTAGGCTAATTGGCCACTAAGTGTGAGTGTGTATGGTTGTGTGTGTTAGCCCTGCGATGGACTGGTTCTGAGTGTACCCTACTTTCACCCAGAGTCGGCTGTAGGACCCTAGTAGGATTAAGTGGTTTGGTAAATGAACGAGTCTTGGTATTATTTGTGATACTGTTGCTTCAGGTTCATCTGGATTTTATAGCAAGTGATACATTAAATTTGTTGTGTTAAATTTTCTGATTTCAGATACCATCGATGTGATTTTAAGATTCCGCTCATCATTAAAAAAGGTGGGTGAAAATATCTGTCAGGTTTGTGCACCTTTTTTCATCTCTGTTAATCCACTGATACAATACACTAGAGGCTCTGCCTTGTCTGAGAGGCCTTTGTGTTATTCAGACGGACCTGATGCTCAGGAGGAAGATTGTATCCTCACCACGTACAGCAAGGTGACTGCACATTACATACACCACTGCAATAAAATGCTAATATGACTCCGATTTCAAGCTTCTGTGAAAAATGTGTTTAATGTATTTCTTCTCAGTGGGATCAGATCCAGGATTTACTCGGACACCCAATGGAGAAACCAGTGGTGCTTCATAGGTGAGAGAACCAGCTTTGAGTTTGGAATAATGTCACTTTGATTCATTATTTAAAATAATGCATAAAATAGTTCTCAGTCTTTGAGTGTGTTTACCTTGGACAAGAATTATGACGTGGTTTTCCTTTACTGGGCAATTCCAACATTACTCACTTTTTATTTTTCACAGTTTTATGTTCTGTAAATTATTCTGAATTGATGAGTTATAACTTGATCATGGCCTTTTTAGCTCCATCAAAGGCATGAAAACGGCTATATATTTTGATTTGGTTAAACCCGCTAAACAATCAGTAGATTAGCTCCTATAAAGCCACCATGTGGGAACACTATCTCTATTCTTTAATTCAGCTGATGGCTAATGTTCCAAGTAATTGATGAAAAGGAAACACTTAACTAAATGTGAATGAAATTAATTCACCTTTACTGTTGTATTCTTGCATTCATGGTGTGTAGTTGCATATTTTAAACCTTTAAGTTAATGCCTGCCTTTAGTTTTTTCTGTGTGTTTTCTGTACGTTTAATTTTTATTTCTTTCTCAGCACAGCTGCTGTATATTTGGAAGATGAAGAAATTAGGCTGTATCAGACTGTAATAAACTGTTTCATTTATATATTTATAGCAGACGCCCTTATTCAGAGAGACTTACATTTAACATTTTTATACACCTGAGCGGTTGAGAGTTAAGGGCCTTGCTCAAGGGCCCAGCAGTGGCAGTTTGGTGATACTGGGGCTTGAACAACCTTTTGGAGTAGTAATCCAGAACCTCAATCAATTAATGGATAATCAATTATCCACTTTTCCGCAGGTCATCATCAGCCAATAACACCAATCCCTTTGGGTCGACATTCTGCTACGGGCTGCAGAGGATGATCTTTGAGGTATTAGTCATGCTGTTGTATGTGTGATTGTTACTTGTGTTTTAATTCACCTTCTTTAATATAAACATCTGCTCATTCATGCATTTAGACAGCCAGCCAATCATGTAGCAGCACAATGCATACATTTTTACATATAGAGGTCAAGTTACAAACGAGCTGGTATGGGCATTTGAAAATCTGAGCGCAGTCTTTAAAGGTTTCATGGAATAGTGCAAAAAAACATGGCGTGAGCAGAAGGTCTGTGGATGGAAATAGGAGAAGGGCTAGACTGCTTCGAGCTGAGAGGATGTCTACAGTAATTCAGATAATTGCTCTTTATAACCCAGCTGAGCAGATATATGGATCTAATATGGACATGGGAAATGGTGACATTCAGAAATGATGAGATGGTCGCCATGACACTGATGGAAGTTTATACTCAAGATAGCAAAACAGACATGACGGGGAAATGCACTCAGTGCTGCTCTCACTCTCAAATTTGCTGATCTATCGTCAATCACAGATCCATATACTGTATCATACACATGCACTGCTCCAATGTAGAAGACTTTCAAGACATTAATACTTGCTGTGCTTAGGGGGTGATCACACTACAGGTGCGATAGAAAAGCTACTGACACAAATGGCAATTCATGGCTGTCGCTTTTCATTCTCGAATTTGTCGCTCGTGAAGTCATCACAAATGAAATTTCTTTTTGAAATTTTTGCAAATGTTGCAAAACGAGGCTCTGACTCGGAATCATCTCAAACTCTTTTCAAACAGTCCATACATGTTGCAAGGAGGTCGCAAAGTTGTCGTTGTGCTCGCAAATTATTTGGTTTTTTTTCACAAGGAAAAGCGACAAGTTGGAAACTTCCACAGAAAGTTTGAGACTTGCTGGCATCCACCATACAGTATTTCATATATTGTCATAATCAGTATTTTTTTTTTTGCATTTTGTTTGCGCTTATATCACACGAATTGGTTTGAGAACAAAAAGTGACTTATGACACGAGATTCGCTTTTTTTCCCCGCCAAACATCCGCAAACCAATCGCATATTACTCGCATATCAGTCACAAAAATTGTCACTCAACCGTCTCATGACTTTTTTGCACATTATACGTATTTAAGCCACAAAATATTCACTTGTGTGTGGAGTCGCAAAACATCTTGATGCGAATGTAAAAATTTGCAAAAACATCGCAAAAAATCTATTTGCATCAGTCACTTTTCTATCGCACCTCTAGTGTGATCACCCCTTTAAGAGATGGATAACGCTCATTTTAGAGATTTTGGAGGTGACCTGCCCGAATAAGTAGCTGGTGATACAATTTCGTGACTCAAGTAGTCATCTATCATCATCTCATTTATCTGAGGAGTGGCGAGAAAATTTTCAGAGGTTCGGAACCAGCCTGGACCAGCGCAGTGATCTTAAATGAGCTCCTGCAATCAAAACGGATTGAATTTGAAGTGGTGTAACAACAAACACTAAACAGATCTCACGGAGCGGTGAATGCTGACGAATGTAACAAATTTTGCGTTTCATCTGGGTTCGTGAAAGGTTTCTAAACAGGTCGCGAACAGTTTTTCTTGTATTTTTCCACAAACAGTTGCAACATGGGTTGCTAAGGTGCTTTTTGTTTTACCAGTAAGTGAACACTGCTGGGGAGGGTTTGCTCACCTTTTTACAGTGTTGGGTCCATCTTTCCTTCTCTTCAGTCAAAAGAATTCTTCCTCAGGGGCAGCAGCACGCCGGGCTCTGTCCTGACAGAAATCCATATTCTGGATGTCCATCTTCTATATCTAGGGAAGGTTTGCTGACCCTTTTTATAGGGTTGGGTGGTTAAGTTCCCAGATGCATCTGACATTCGGCTGGTATTTTTACCAAGAGTTGGCAAAAAGTCCCAAAGAGTGGCAAATAGTTGCTGATCTTCGCAAACATTGTCTAATTTGCTAACAGTCGCTAATGTTCACCAACTGTCTTTTGCAAACATTCGCGCAAATGTTGCTAATTGTCAGTAATGAGAGAGGCGAACCCTGATTTTCATCAACATTCGGCAGAAAAGTTGGCGAGTCCAGCGTTCATCATGATTCGCGGCTCCGTGAGATACAGGATTGAGGCATTTCAGCATTTTGGTGTGAATGAAGCACATTTGTAAAATATTATGAAAATGATGGTGTGTACGGAGGACGTTTTTACACCAGGTCTGCGTTTGCAGATTTATCCAGATTAGTGTGGACAAAACCTACGATTGTTGTATACAAACAATTCCATAAAATCAGGAAATTTTGCAGGTAATTCTTGATCAATACTTGATACACACCCAAATGTGTCCCCTCTGTCCCTATTCTTTCAGGTGATGCAGAATAACCACATAGCATCAGTGACCCTGTACGGAGCCCCTCGCCCTGCCAGCCTTTCACGTGCTGAGCCAAGTGCTCACTGAGAGTTCCGTCCTGCCCAGTAGGGCCCACCAGCGCAGTCTGCCTTCCCTCACTGCTGCCATCACACAAGCTAGAGAGCCACGTGCTGGAAGTTCCCCAGTCATCCTCCCTATTTCATCCTTCTGCACACCAGGATGGTGTTTTCCCCACACCCCGTTTATAGAAACACACAGCAGACTGCATTGCTTTTTATTTTCACCATTTTCCTCCATCTGTGTCAGTGTTAGCATAGCACAGGGAAGCATTTCCACACACACACACACACACACACACATTTTAATTCATATGTTCTTAAGTACTGTGCATAGATTAAAGGTACAGTTTGTAAGATTTTGGAGGATCTATTGGAAGAAATGAAAGTCCTCTCTGGAAGGCTAACCAAATTATATTATATGTACAAGGCGAGTGCGGTCCCCTCTCATGTAGGCCGCCATCTCGCAGCGCCATGTTTCTACATTAGCCCAGAACCATACAGGCTTTGAAGGAAAATGGGTCAAGAATGAAATTTCAGTTAGCTGCAGTCTGGAAATTCTCCACTAGATGCCACTAGATACCACTAAATCTTACACACTGTACCTTTAATAGGCCTAGAGAAGCTGTTCTAGATTTCTATTTTGAAATTTGTCCTATGTTCGACACCACAGGGCAAATATCACCTGCATTTCATCACCGGTTGCTTTCCTGCACATCACAGACTCTTTAGATACACATTCAGTTTATTTCAGTTCAGCAGTGACGGCACAAACAGCTAACTCACATGATGCTTTAGCATTCACTGCATGATTTAAAGGATTGTTGGATTTTTTTTTTTTTTTTTTAAGGGTTGTGTGATGTACAATACTACAAGCACAAATCAGTTGTACAGTGATGGAGTGTGTCAGTGCTGTGAACGTTTTCTTGGCACATGGGTTTCTCACATACAGACACAAATGTATGCGGGTGAAAGGTCTTGTCCCTTTGCCGTGCCATGCAGTGCAATCTTTAGCTTAGAGTTAGGTTGGTTACTGATCTTTTTTTTTTTTTTTGTGCTGTTTTAAGGTAAAACATTGGTTTTTAACAGTTGCACTAAACATATACCATGGTTACTTGATAATTGACATCTTGATTCTCTCCACTGAAGACGTGTGATTACGGAGTGTGGGAGGGAGAGATTATGTGCGAGGAAAGGAAGGCAGAGAAGCGTTAGCTTTTAATGCAGCCCTCTGGACTTTCTGCATCTCAAACATGTTTTTCTTTCTCAACTTTCTACACTCCCGTTTACCTCGACTGAGGATTTGATTTCATACATTTTCCGTTCTTGATCTTTACTTTAAAAAAAAAAAAAAGAGCCAAAACTTTAGCCAAAGAAGGAAAAAAAATAAAGATGAGTTTAATTTAGTAAAATTGGGGTGGTGTAGTGGTTAGCACATCCACCGCACAGCACGAAGGTTCTGGGCTCGGTTGTTTCTGTGTGGTGTTTGCATGTTCCCTCATTGTGTGGGTTTCCTCTGCGTACTCCGGTTTTCTCCCACGGTCCAAAGACATGCATATAGAACACAAATTGCCCCTAGGTGTGGGCCTGTGTGATTGGTTATGTGTGTTGGTCTGGCGAGATGTTCAGGTGGTACCTCACCTTTGCCCACTGTTGGCTGAGATAGGTTCCAGCCTCCCCGCGACCCTAGTAGGATTAAGCGGTTCAGCAAATGAGTGAGTGAGAGAGTATACAGTTAAAAAGGTTTTTGTTTTGCTTACTCCCCAGAAACAACCCCCACCCCTGGATTCTGTTTTACGGAGAGCTCTGGTGGTGTTTCTGTACCAGACAGACGTGAGGTTTTGCACAGTGTTTGCCGCTGTGTCCGTTTCTGTACAGATCTGTAAATAGTGTATTCTTAAAGTCTTGTCCTATTAAGCTCATGGTACCATGTGGGTTCAGTTCAAGTTGAACTCTGGAAATCTCATGTCAGATATGCTTCTTATCGTCCTTTTTAGTCTGAAAGAGTTTGGACTTTTGAAGCCGAGTACTTCAGATGGACACTAGTAGAAGCAGCAGCCCATGGTTCATCACGGATGTGAGGATGTGACATGAATGCAGTGTGTATAAGAGTGCTGGAGGGTTTTTTTTTTTTTTGTTGTGTGGGCGTGTGTGTGTTTTATGCTTGTTTATAGTAAGTGGAGTCTCATTGTCCAGCACTTGTTGGTGGTTCCCTTGCTAAATAACACCCCTGATTCATCTCATTGTTTCATTAACAGGTTTAGAGTTACATTTAATGAGAGAAGTCGTAACCCGTGTCCCAGTCTCACTCTCTACGACCCTTATTATCAAAATGAAAGCTGCGCTTCATAGTGTCGGGTGTTTTTAGGTAGAACTGTATACATTGTTCTTTTCTGTAGCCGGAGTGTCCGCCTCCACTCAACAAATCTTTGCAGCTCAGCCTTGTGATGCAGGCGTATGTGGGCATTGATTGGTCTCCTGTGCATTTACACAAGGAAAGCTGTGGTTTATATACTGACTTTCACCCCTGGCTGAGAGCAAGTTCAATATCAAAAGTAAAAACCGGAGCTGCTGTTAATGCTGTCATCTCCCACCAAGCTTGAAAATGAAATTATTTAAACTGCTTTGTGTATGATTGAGCATGTACAGCTAAAAAGAAAAACCCAGTGGACTGTCTGTTACAGCTGTCTTGCATCAAAAACAAACAAAAAAAACAAGCTGCATCATTTATGTATTAATGGGGAAAAAGTCATAAAGGGCTGAAGAAACCAAGTCACAATTTCAAGTTTGGTACACGCATGGATATGGTGTTTACCTGTAATTAAACATTTTTACTTCAGTTGTATCAATTTATTCCCGGAAGGTCATTCAGCTCTTCATGACGCGACACTGATGATGGTTGTGATGTTTCCACCGAGACATACTTTCACAGAATCTAGTTAAAGTTCTTATGAATAGCTTTTACATTCATACAAGGGTATTTTTTTACATGAACAACTGGAGTCTCAAGTTCAGTGCTTCGTCCTGGAAACAGCAGCACAACCACTCGGTCGTACCATTTAGAAAACCTTATGTTAGCAGAGAGTAGTGTGATGGGCTGGTTGCCTGCCCAAACTCAGGTGGCTCTTTTTTGTAATGCTGGGAGCAAGTGAATGCTTTGTTTTCATTAACATTCTTATATCCTGTTATTGATTTTATGCTAATGTTGCATTGGAATGACTCAGAAATAGACCTTCTGTTCAGTGTAATGCTATGTATTAAAATCCTGACATGTATGTTTTCACCCCCCAATCCTCCAAAGTGATTATTTTTTTTTGTGGATTCAGTGTATTCCACCCATTTCTGGAAATGGGATTCTTAATTAAACATTGTGACTCATGATTCTTTGCAATGTGGTGTTTTGTATTTTGCAAGTAACACTTCGAAAATTGATATTTATCTCCTAATTATATATTCTGGGTTTTTTTTGTTGTTGTTGTTGTTGTTGATTTGTTTTTAAAGCAATAACTAGCTGTGGTGAATAATATACTGAAAGGCCAGCTATAAGCTTGACAAGGCCTTTAAACCCATGCAAAAATGCTGTGACTAGTTTTTCTCATCTAGTCTACTGAAAGCATGACATTTGCAATTTTATAAACTGTATTAAGTTTTGTTCATTAAACATTGTTACACTGTGTTCAGCAAGAATAACATTGGAAGACTGGATGTAATAAATATGGACAACGTTGGTGGTTGTTTCTTTTTTTATATAATTAATTTTATTTTTTCTAATTATAAACATAGTGCAAGCTTAACTTCAGTGCTTTCGCTTTAGTAACATTTATGTACAGCCAACTTGCCCTTACTAAACAACAAAACAGCAACGTAAAATGATGTGAAGTCTAGAACCATGTATATTTAAACCCAGGGGCCACGATTTCCACATTTTGAGAGGATGATCTTGAGGGGATTCAGTGGGATTGTGTTGATCTTGAGGGAACTTGGCGGGATTGTGATCTTGAGGGAGCTTGGTGGAATCGTGAAGATCTTGATGGAAATCAGAGGAATCGTGATGATCTTGAGGGAACTTGGAGGAATTATGATCAGATTGAGGGAACTTGGTGGAATTCTGAAGATCTTGAGGGATTTGGAGGAATCATGATGAGATTGAGGGAACTTGGTGGAATCGTGATTGTGACAATGTTTTTAACTCAAAAATTTTGCCACGATTATTACAATTTGATGCCAATCGTGATAGAACGTGGGAATCAGTAAACACAGTAGAGCTTAGTAAACCTTAACAGAGAGTAAAAGACCTTAATTGTAACCCCATTGTAGGGGATCTTGATGAACATGGAAACACGATTCATTCAAGTTTCATCTCTTGGATGCACCCTGCCTCCTTTTTATATCCCAATCATGCTCCAAGCGTGCTCATGAATCTTGGAGCTCAACACATTTTTGAATCATGGAGATTGTGGACATCGTGGCCCCAGTGTAAAGCCAGGGTAACCTGTATGATAAGTGGTCCAATGTAAGTATCTAAGCTATTCCACATTTGTAGCACTACCATTATAATTAGCCATTGGGCTTTGATAAAGCAGAATTGGTTCTCTTCCACTGGGCTTTCACTGTCCCTAGAAACTTATTCATGATGTCCTTGGCTCTGCCATTTATGGATTGTAACAGTGCCATCGGTAGACAGGAAAAAATCGCTTTCAAACACTGGGAAATTATGACTCTTGCACAATCCCGAACAGCAGGCGTTTAAAAATCACTGGGTTGAAAGTGTCCATAACAAACCTTTACCATTCTTCAGTCTATAATTCACAGCATGAACTTCTCAGTGCTTCACAAACACTTGCATGTCATAGTCGGCTTTAGTAGAACCCCGAGTCTTCACTTGATCAGGTGTGTTCTTTATCCACTGAAAGGGTTCAGCCGTATGAGCTTGATTAGTATGACAGCGGATACCGGTGTCATGTAGGAGGTTCCACATAAGCCAGATCTGTGGCACATTCAGGCTGTGCACTACCATCAACTCTCGGTAGAAACATGGGTCAAACACCTGCAGGTGTGGCGCCGCCGATGGACGCACAATACCAAAAGTACGGAAGCCCTCGTGGCGGCTTGGCTTAAGACCAATCCTGAGCAGACACATTCCCAGGAAGACGTCATCTATGGGGAAGAGTTCGACTTCCTTGCAGGCCAAATGCAGCCTCAGTGCAGTATGGCCTGACATGACAAATCCTCCGCCTCCTGCATATGAAGGATAGATCCCCTGGCCATATATATATTCAGGCACATAGTATTTACTGTTACGTCTGCGAATTGGTTTTGCATGGAAGATGATGTCTCCGACAAAAAGATCCTCGTCAGCCCGTGTATCGTCGAGCATTTCCAGAATGTTCTCGACGTTCACGAAGACATCAGCATCACCTTTGAAGATGAATGTGGCGTCTGAACAGCTTAAGTTGACCCACTGGAGGAAGTGAGTTTCTTTAAGCGTCAGATTAAAGAACGTGTCCTCGAAGTCCCAGAGTAGAATGTCCTTAAAGATGTGGCTCTCGTATGCCAACAACCTGTTCCACAAGGGAAGGGCTGTAACGTTCTGGGGCACTCCAAGAAGAAAAACAGTCATGATGTTTCTTCCTTTTTGGGTTACACCTTCTCGGCCCCAGGTGTGTCGCACAACCTGTCGCTTGTCAAAGTCTACTGCTACTGACTTTATGGCAATTAGCAAATACGGTGCACCTTTAGGTCCTTTACATTTCTCTGGCTGGTCAATAAGCATCTCGAACTCCCGATGGTCCTTCTTGCGAAGATAATCCTCAAAGTCAAACTGAGGAAGAGTGGGAACCGTTTTCGCTGTATCTTTTTTCTTTCCATCTTTTTTCTTTGCTTTAACTTGGCTTTTTGGAGATTTTAATTTAGTCTGGGGTTTAGATTTGGTTTGTGCCTGGACCGTAGTTTCCTGATGAAGTGAATTTGAAGGTTGGGATGGTAGCAAGATTCCTTTCGTTGGGGCTCCTAGAAGTGCTCGAGAGCTGCTCGAGCCATGTTCAATATGCACCGTTTGCCAGACAGGTGTTAAACTTTGCTGGGCATACCACAGTATACAGATTAATACCAGCAGGATGAGGGTGCACAGCACATCTCCCTTTATGTGGATCCTCCTCATTCTGTCAAACACTGAATCCTAGCATTTAACAAACCTTGTTTTTTAGGTTGCTCACAAAGCATGGATCCTGCTGATTTATCATACTGTCACAGTTTCCTCACTGCCGATGATGAAAACCCAGCCACACTCCATTTGGAGCAATGGAACCCAACTGGGAAGGATATTCTCTCAGAACTATAAGGAAAGTCATTCGAGAAACTACAATTCTGAGGGCCAGCCAAAGACAGTACACAGTGTACTTCAACACACAGTGGCATTTCCCATGTTGAAGGCACCTCCTAAAACCAGAAATACAGTATTACATTACATACACAACCAGAATTATTTCCACCATTCAAAAAATGAGCAAGAAACTATTGCCATTAAAAACTAGAGGCCCCCTATGTTTGGAACAACAATTTAGTCTAATGTGCAAGTCTTTGGATTGTGGGAGAAACCTGGAGTACCCAGAGGAAACCCACACAAGCACAGAGAGGACATGCAAACAGCACACAGAAACCCTCTTGCTGAGCCTGGGACTTGAACTCTTGCTGTGAGGAGGACATGCTAACCACTATTAAAAATGTTTAATTTCTTCCTTAAATTACTTTTACTATGTAAAGCTGCTTTGTGACAATGTCAATTGTAAAAGCACTATACAAATTAAACTGAATTAATACTTCATTTTATATATATTTCTGTATGATATATTTTATTTCTATTTTATTTTATATATTTTTATTTTATTTTATATATTTTTTATTTTATTTTATATAATTTTACATTTTTATATTTATATTGACTAACTATAAAGTCCTATAAATAGTTATTGTTATTGTTCTTTTCTTCTTGATATTGATAGGTTTTATTCTTCAATTTTTAGGACAGTCGTAACAAGCATTTCACTACATATTGTACTGTGTATGATTTTGTACGTGACAAATGAATTTGAATTTGAATTAGTAATTGAACTACGCCATTGTGACACCCTTAAATACATACTATGTACTGTATGTACACCAATCAGTCATAAACACCACCTTTTCACTTTCTAACATCCCACTCCTCTCACATCCAACTCCTCTCACATCCCACTCCTCCCACATCCCACTCCTCTAACATCCCACTCCTCCCACATCCCACTCCTCTCACACCCCACTCCTCGACCCTCCCATTCCTCTCACATCCTACTCCTCTAACATCACACTCCTCTCACATCCCACTTCTCGACATATGCCACTGTAACAAGATAATCAATGTATTCACTTAAACAGTAAGTGCTGTGGTGTGTTCCTGGTGTGCAATGGTAAGAAGTACCAACCAAAGCTTGCAAAGTTTCCCTCAGGTACTCCAGTTTCCTCCCACAGTCAATCGATATTCAGACTGGATCAATTGGCTACTTTACATTGCTAATATCTTGTGAATGCGAGTGTGAATGGGTATTTGTGTCTGTGTTAGCCCTGCAATAGACTGGTAGCCTGTTTAGGGTGTACCCTGCCACTCAGCCAAGGTGAGCTGGAATTGGCTCCATGAGATAGAAAAATTGTATGTCCCCTTTAAAGCTTAAAATTATTCACTTATTGCTGAATAAAAGACTCTTCATGATGACAACTGGTGAGGAAAAAATCCTAAAAATCCTAAAATCTATCACTATACATAATTATTAGCCAGAGGCAAATGAATATTGGAGGGAATATTCAATGGTATCCACTGAGTCTGAGGTGAATAATTCTTGTAGTGTATACTACATGGAAACATAAGAAAAGCAACCTAAAATGAGATTTTTATGGTGTATTTTTACAAGTTTTAAGCATGGTAATGGAAGGTGAGTTCAGCACACTCCACAATCAGTGCAAGCAGAGCAGAAGCACACTCTGAATAAGGTTTTTTTTTTACCTTTAGAAAACATGAGGGCCCTATTGTGTAGCTTACTACGTATTTTGGGGGCCGGCATTTTGCTGAATTTCAGGGATTTCAGAATCAGTGACTGTGGCAAACCATGAGTGTCTGCTTTTTCCATTCAAATATTATCATTAATAATAATGTATATTGTCTCCCAGATAGCAAACCAATAAGAACAAGCTGTTCTGTTATAGTATATACAAAAGTTTTACTAGTTTATACTAGTTTTAAAGTTCATATAGACAGTGTGAATGGTGTGTGTTGCACTGCGATGGTCTAATGAGCTGTTCAGGGTGAACCCTGCCTTCGCCCAGTATTGGCTGAGATAGGAAACAGCCTCCCCGCAACCCAAGTAGGATTAAGCGGTTTGGCAAATGAGTGGGTGAGAGTAGATGAAAACAAGAAACTAATATGTATTTTTTTTTTGTTTATTTTTTTTCCGTTTTAAGGCAGGAAAACGTTCATGGCACCTGCTCCATGGTAAGTCTGTCGGGCTTTATATACCTCAGCCTAATGGCTCACCACAGCTGGGTTTCTGTAGCGTGAAGCGACTAGGAGTTTAATTCCTTCTGGATGCACGATCCATCGCATTTTACCTTCCCGGGATTTTTACTGGATCCCATTTATACGGCTGGCTGGACAGAGGCACAGTTGTGATTTAGACCTAGCCCAGTGCAGGGATTTGAACCCATGACCTCTTCATTTCAAGCCCAGCACCCCAAAACACTATACCACCAGCGCCATATAGACAAAGTTGTTTCTGCATCTCACAATAATCTTTTATATCAACACGTAAACCCATAATTAATCTTGATATTGATATAAGATATAATCTTGACATTAAAGAGGGATCTCTGCATCTTACGATACATGTTGAATGATTTTAAAAGCTGATAAACCACACAGATTATATGAAAGTTTCTATGAACATTCCTTGATCTGTTATTATAATCTGTACATTCATCTGTACAGGGGGTGTGGCAGGCATGAATAAATAAAGTTATAGAGATAAAAGAAATGAGTATTTCTTGTCTGGTTTGAATTATTCTCTGAATTCTTTTCAGTTTAGTCTGGACCTTGTGCATGAATAAGAGAGAAGAGTAATTTCCTTTCGGCTGTTTTGGTTGAAGGAGTCCAGATGTAAAAGATATTTCTTGAAAATAAATCTCTTTTTCCTGAGGCCAGAGTCGGGTTACAGTCCTGGCACTAAAGCCCTGCATTCAAATACTTAGAGCTCATGAGAAAAATATAGCTTCAGTTTTTATAACATCATTATAAAATCAGAACAATGTCCATTTCAATCTGTTATGGAAAGTTTTCAGTTTAAATCTAATGAAAATTTAAAAAAAAAAAAGAAAGAAAAACTTACCCAGAAGTATAATCTCAGCAAAAACAGATTAAAACTCAAGAAGGAAGACGTTTAACTCCATATCAAAATACCCGACGAGTAGATCTGAGTATACATGTTCAATTAAATAAATCAATTCAGTGTGCAGAGCCTTGATGCTTCTTACTTCACGCAGTAGATGGAAAGTAGATTTTTCTTTTCTTTCTTTTTTTTTTAAGTCGTCGGGTTGGTCACATGACTGCCAGATGCCAGCACAGCATGCAGTAGAGGAGGGTGAGCGACTGGAGTTATTTACAAAAGTTATGCTGTTTTTATTATTAATGAAGATAAACACAACTAAATCATACATACTAGACACCAACATCTAATGAAAACCTGAGGGTAACCTTTTCATCATTCTATTTTTGCGTCAGTATCAAAAAGAAAGAAAGAAAAGAAGAATTATTATTATGGTGAGATCATGAAGACTAAAAGATAAGAGTGCCATTTATTACAGTCTCCTATTTGATGTCTTTTTATAAAGTATCACCTTCCCTCCATTTATTAAAACCACTCCTTTTAATAAAGTTCTCTAGGGGTGACTAGTCATGGAACACTATCTGCCTCAGGTTGCCCACATTTTGTCCTTGGGAGTCATAATCCTTATGAGACTGACACTTTGTCTCACACTGGTATTTTTACATACTCACAGTCATTAATTTCTGTAAATGTAATACAATTTTAATGTATAATTTAAAAAGAACTGATATTTAGCTTCTTCCTTTCAGACATATTAAAACATTATGGCTTTAAAGGGGAGATATGATGCTTTTTCCAATTTTTTTGACCGATAAAATGTTAGTTTTGAATTGCCAAGTGTCAGATAACGAGGTAAGCGCCCGTTTATGTTTTTCCTCTGGGCTGTTTGATCTTACCATAAATAAAATGTCTTCACCTTTTGATGGTGGTGGTGGTAGGGGGTTGGGGGTGTTGCACACTAGTGCGCCATTACGTACGGGGCTTTCTGAAGAGCTGGCCTTACACCACTGTCCCCCCATGCATCTTGGTATCTCTGGCCATCCCAGGTCTGCCCCTCAGCACAATAAAAGGAAAACCGACCAATCAGAGCAGAGTAGGTACACAGAGTGGCAAGAACATAAATTTACATTTACAGTATGTCATTCAGAGTTTGGAAACAAACCGCATGCTGTATAGGTAGGTTTTTACACTCATCTGAGGTACGTATTGGTATCTTTGGCCATTCTGGTCTGCCTCTCAGCATAATGAAAGGAAAACTGACCAATCAAAGCAGAATATGCACAGAGAGCAGAAAGACTGTAAATTTACATTTACAGAATTTGGCAGACCCTCTTATCCAGAGCAACTTACAGAAGTGCTTTAACTTATCCATGTATAACTCTCCGTGAATACATTCTAATACTGGTTCACTAGGACCAGGCTAAGTATAGTATCAATAAAATAAATGAGGAGGAGGAAGCTAAACTTCCTGAAGAACTGTGGAGTATTTTGGAGTAGGAATCATACTTTGGTGCTCCACCGGTTTCTGAAATAAGAAATAAAAGGTCTGAAAATGGGTATAATATGTGAGCTTTATACTGCCATGTAGGTTATCATCACAGTAAAAACATTTTGTTTGATGTTCAGACACCACAACTGTCATATTCAGCAGCACTGAAACCCAGACCACTGTTGATTAAAACCACATGAAAGGTCTTGCTACCACATCTTATATCATTTTAACCTACAGGGAGGATGACTCACTGATATATTTCCTTCACAAAGGCCCCTTACCGTCCCACACAATCAGCTGTACTGTATCTTGTCTGACTGAAAAGCAAGAGACTCTGTCTTATCAAATCTTTCAACTTTCATCTCTGTATTGTTTATGTAACATTTTTACATTTATATAAAATACAGCCTCAAATCAGATGAATTTTGCCTTTTTTTCTCATCACTTTTTTCTTGATGGGCCAAAAGTTAACCAGCAAAAAAGATTCCAGCTTGCATAATAATTATTGTTTGCACAGTTGTCTCTGTTTAACATTTGATTTTTTATTCTTGCTTTAAAAAATTATTTTAATGTGGCATAGTGGCTCAGCGCTACACAACAAGAAGGCAAGCGATATTCTAATGCGAACGTGGGTTTCCACATAAATACGTGGAATATTCTGGGTATTCTGGTTTCTTCACAAAGTCCAAGATTAGCAGATTAAGTTAACCGGCTCCTCTAAATCGCCCATAAGTGTGAAGGATTTTTTTGTGTCCGTGTTAATCCTGCAGTAGACTGGCGAACCGGCTCCAGATTCCCCCACGACCCTGACAGAAGAGCAGTATAGATAACAGATGGATGGACATCTGGTAAGATAAGCGCCTTAGAAAAAGTAATCACTGAATGTTCCATCTGAAGGAAAAGTGATGTTTTGAAGCCGAACTCATCTTTTATAGACCATTTCAACAGTACAAAACACTGGCATCTACACTTTCTCGCCCAATTACTTAATACTACTGGGATTACAGTGTGGCTGGTGCCTATCTCAACCGACACTGTTGCTTTTAAAATATCTAAAAATATTTTAAGCTGTAAAGTTAAACTGAGAAAATATGGCATGTAATTACATTTTCATTAAAAATTTTCAGTTATGAATTCATGTTGCTGTTTAATCATCACACACTAGATGTGTCCATGCACTTGGCTGTATGTTGAACCAAAACCCAAAACACATTCAGTGATCTACAGCATCGCAGCACTTGGTCCATGACCAAACAAGGATTTCAATAATTTAATCCAATTCATTTTTACTTGTACACGATATGTGCCTATATACACCTATAAAAACTTTTCTTTATACGTTCCACTGTTCGTTGAACACAAAAATTCTTTTCAGCTGCCACAAGAACCAACTAGTCCTCTACATACACCTGCTGCCACAATGAGGAAGCAGGCCCGGAGAAGATATTCTCTCCTGCATGTCTTTCCATGACCTGAAGAGAAAGTGCTGAGGTTTCAGGAATCTCTCTATGCAGCACTGTTTCTGTCTCTCCCGATGACTGGCGCTGTAGCCGGTGCTCCAGCCTGAAGGTAATATAGATGACCAGCAAAGGGTTTCCTCACAAGGAAGCAGTTCCTGCTCGCATGATCTTAAAGAGGGCATTTATGTTGTTGTTCTTGATGGCATCCCTGCAAGCAGTGATGACCTGGTTCTTTGGTTTTCCCACTGAGAGAGAGAGAGAGAGAGAGAGAGAGAGAGAGAGAGAGAGAGAGAGAGAGAGAGAGAGAGAGAGAGAGAGAGAGAGAATTATATTTATCTGGGGCAGCACGGTGGCGCAGTGGTTAGTACGTCCGCCTCACAGCAAGAAGGCCTGGGTTCGATTCCCGGGCTTGGGCGTTTCTGTGTGGGGTTCTCCCCGTGCTTGTGTGGGTTTCCTCCGGGTACTCCGGTTTCCTCCCACAGTCCAAAAACATGCAAAGTACACTAATTGGCTGTTCCAAATCGCCCCTAGGTGTGAGTGTGAGTGTAAATGGTTGTATGTGTGCTGCCCTGCGATGGTCTGGCACGCTGTTCAGGGTGTACCCCGCCTTTGCCCAAAGTCGGCTGAGATGGGCGCTAGCCTCCCTGCGACCCTAATAAAGCGGCTTAGAAAATGAATGAATGAATGAATGATGAATGAATAACAATTATCTGCCAAAGGTGAGGTGAATGTTGCTGAATAGTCCCTGAGACGGAACGTCATGTATTCAAATCAGTGACATCCACCGAGTCGGAGGCGAATAATTGTTTAAGAATATAATACATGGGAACATACACAAAAAAGCACCCTATAATTAGATTAGATTTTTAAATTATGATAGAAGCAGGTGAGCTCCGAGCGCATATGCAAGCAGGTACATGGCTTCAGAACAGTGTACCAGTGTCTCTTTAAACTCTATTCATAGTTTAAGTGCATACTACATGAGAACATAAAGAAAAGTAAACTAAAATGAGATTTCATAGTTTTCCTATTATAATTATGACAGAGGCAGGTCAGATGAGCTCTGTTCGCTTCGAGCTAATGGCGTCTTTTGTATTTACTCATTCAGAGTGTGTGTGTTGTATAGGTAGGTTTTTACCCTCATTTGAGGTATTGCTAAATGGAAATTCAACAAAAAACAACTAAAACAAAATTTTATATTTATTTTTCCATTTTTATAGCCAGACAATGAAAACGCCACCTGCTCCAAGTCACCATGACAGATTTTAATTGTCTGTTCTTTTGATTCTTTTATCCACTCAAAATGTTTTTTAATCCCCAGACAGTGGACTATCAAACTGCAGTGTTCCCCATGCAGTACAAGCTAATTAAACATTCTCGTTTCAAACACATATGTTTGTTGGTCATTTTGCACAGAAACCGGAAAGTGGCTGAAATACTGACAGAGGGTACTCCTTCCACAGACAAAACCTAATAAACAGAATGTTTCACCATATCAACAATTATATTTTTCTCTGTAAATAACCAAATTTTTGGGGGGTTTTATTTTTTTTTTTGGATTTTCCCCCCATTTTTCTCCCTAATTAAATTTTTTGCCTTCCCTATCACACGACCACCACCGACCAGGGAGGGGCGTAAGCAAGCACATGCCCCCTCCGTGACATG
>JBCNYH010000004.1:28205948-28220443 GCA_039654325.1 Tandanus tandanus
TATATAAAATAAACCGATTTAAATACCAATCTAAATCCGTCTCTTTATCTGATATAGTAGTGTATGAGGGAGTGAACTAGCATGCAGGTTTTTACAGCAAATTTCTCAATAGCACGCGCATGCCATTAAAGTTCAGGAGGAATTCTGGTGGAAAATACCAGATCTTTCACTCGGTTGTACTGTGTGCTATTTGGGGAGGGGGGCTCGATTAAGAAGACATTGCACTCGGTACACCATCCTCATGCTAATTTTCAAAACCCCCTTTATCACCATGACTGAGTGCAAAACTCGTATTTTGTTTGTTGGACTGTCGCGCGTTAGGACTGGTCCGCGTGCACACTGCGCGCGTGGCGGGCAGCGGAAGTACCGTGTGCAAAGAGAGCCAATGGAAAAGCACAGGATATTTTAATTAATTATTTTATAAAGTTAAATTATATACAGTATGCATAATGTGTGCATGATGTTTGCAAATATATATATATATATTTAAATGTATTTGCTATTACATTTAGAAAAAATGAAAACATTATTTTAAAGGTGTGTTTGTGGGTTAAAAATATATATATATATATATATATATAAATCTATTTATTATTACAGTTAAACATTTCATTCAAGTTTTCTTATGTCCCTAAAAAAAGAAAGATAGATCCTTATACATAAAAATCTTTCTCCTTATAAAAGGCATATTAAAGGAATTAAGTGTGGTTATATAAAAAAATAATAATAACTTAAGGTTTGTGGTTTATTATAGTTTATTCCTGTAACAAATCAGTGTCCAACGAGTCACCAAGGCAAAACACATAACCTAACCAAAATAACTATAAATACAAATATACAAGAACTAATAAATGAAGCCTTACAATGAACTTTTACATTAAAACTTTTAAAAGTTAATTATTTAAGCACATTTTTATATCATTGTTTAAAAGTTTTTATCATTATCTATTTATTTATTTAATATGATCATTAATTACAGAGTTGTTTAAATAATGGACTCCTTAAATACATTAAAATCCTTTCTTTGTAAATAAAGACACATTTGTGACTTTTATGAACCCGAATTAATGGAAACTGAATGTGAAAGGATACCTTTTTAAATATCTCGGGGTTTTCTAATCTAATCTAATTGCCTTGCAAGCACTTGTGGTTTGGTTTTTGCAGTCAACCGCACATTTAGAAAGTGTCGTGTGCAATGAATGATTTTTTTTCCCCCACCCATTACAGAATTCTTTCAAACACTGGACCCTCTTAATTGCATGAATAACCTTTTTTTAAGTGACTGATCTAATCCCACCACAGCCCTCTCATAAACTGCCACAGTAATAACAGTCTGCTGTAAGCTTTTTTGAGAGAAACCAATTAAAAAAGGGTTCGAAAAACAGTATTTGTGGAGAATTAAAGGCTAAAAACAAGGTGCTGATTTAGGGGAGGGGTGTGTAATTATTGTTTAAGGGTTTGCACCCAGTCTAGATGGCGTAATTGTGTCAGTCAATGAGTGTGAAGCCGTGTGCAGTGAGTCTGGAGGAGGAGCCGCTCCTTTTGCGCGCATCCTGAACACATGAGCGTGTTATAAAAGCACCAGCTGGAGACTCCACCAGCATTACTCAACCTTCAGCCGCAACAAAGACTTCTAGCAAGCTTCAGGACTCTTAACCAGGTTTTCCTTCAGAAGATAATAATGGATCCTTGTGAGTGCTCCAAGAGTAAGTAGTGCAGGATCTTTTTTCTCTTTTATCTTATTTGTTTTAAGTCGGTGAATAATTATTTTAATCCTACTTGTCTCTAACTGTCTTATATTCCCTGTTTTACTTTAGCTGGAACCTGCACCTGTGGTACATCCTGCAAGTGCTCCAACTGCCAGTGTACATCCTGCAAGAAGAGTAAGTTTAATTTATTTCCTTTTTAGCTGTAACTCCTTCTTTTCACTGAAGGAGAAAGGCTTGTTTTAATCTTTTCAATTTATTAGAATCTTTCATTACTTCATCTCGTGTGTGGGGTGGGGTGTTTTTTTTTTTGGTGTGTGTAAAGAGCTGTATAACTAAAGTTGTTTTGTTTACACCCCCCAGGTTGTTGCACTTGCTGCCCTGCCAGCTGCAGTAAATGTGCCTCAGGATGTGTCTGTAAGGGGGACTCCTGTGACTCCAAGTGCTGTCAGTAAAGACCCCCAAATACTGATCACCATGTGACTGTCTTCTGTACTGCATTTAGCCTTACCTGAGGTTTCTTTTTATGAGAATTCCAATAAATGGAATCAGTGGTATCTATGTGCCCTTGGGTGACTTCTTTTTGTCAAATTTGTTCTTGATTCTAATTGTTTTCTCATCAGTGTTCTGGTCTTTTTGTGTAAGACTTCCATTTCTTATTAAGCTGCACATGAGTAAACTCTATATAGCATTTTTCCATGTGTAAACAGCACAATGTTACTTTCTAACAAATGTCATGCAAAATAAATCTTCAATTATTTGCATGGGTCTCTTTTATTTAAAGACTCCCTACTCTAACCACATGTCTACCCTGTGTTGTAGCTTCTACCATTTAGGTGGTCTCAGGGTTGTTTAAATCTAACTGTAGAAGTGCTCCTTACTTTGCATTAGGCTTCAAACCAAAGACTTTTTGCAACAGTGTTCTGTTCAAACCTATACTTGTTCACCCTCCTCATGAGTGCATTCCATCACCCCCCACAGCTTGGCGGAGGAAAAGTCAAGTTTAACATTTGCTACAAATGGCTGTGGCGGGGGGTTTGGTAAGAATACAAGTAGCTGAGAGAAGTTACCTGACTTTTTAAGCTGCATTGTGACTGTAATCTGGCCTGTGTAAGAGGTTTTTATCCACATTTGTGTACCTGTCTCATCATACAATACATGGCAAAGTAGTTAATGATGCCTGATCTAACAGTAAGGCCTTTCCTAAGCTGTTGTCACAGGTGGAAGTACCCTGTTACCTCATCAGTGCCTGTGGGCCCACCAAGATTCTGCAAGTCTGGCTTGGGTGTTTGCCATGTACAAAAGTTGTGCGAGCCACTTTTTATCAGTGGTTTAAACAGGTCTAGCTCCTGCTTGGTTGGAATGAGAACCTGCTCCCACACCAATCATTTGCACATAAGATTGGACACCTGTGGTCTAGAGCAAAGACCACCAAGGCATTTGAGGGTTATAAGTGCGAAGAGGGACTACATCTGGGATAATGTGGTAAAGCACATAGGTGTGACAGGAGTCCGCATCCGGCCACATAGTGTATATCAGAGCAGTTATTGTTCAAGTTCATCCCAAAGCTGCAGTTGAGGTCAAAGGTTTGTGCTGGGCAACTGATTTCTTTTTCTCCACTCTTGGCAATCCATGTCTTCATGGCCCTTGGTTAGCATTTTTCATGCTGGAACGGGTTTGAGTCATTTGGATATTTAATTTCATATTCGTGATAAGATACTATAAGGCACACGGCAAGTACAGTAATTCAGTTTCAGGGTCAGCAGACAAATATCCACACACTATTTAGGGTAAACATTGGTAAAGTGGGACACTTAAGCTTGATACACAGTATCTTCAGGTAGTTGTATTTGCATTTATTTGCAAATATACTGGGCGGCACAGTGGTGTAGTGATTAGCATGTCCACCTCACCGTGAAAAGGTCCTGGGTTCGAGCCCGGGCATTTCTGTGTGGAGCTGGCATATTCTCTATTATTGCATTTCCTCTGGTTTCCTTCCACAGTCCGGATACATTAGGCTGTTCCAAATTGCCTCTAGGTGTGAGTGTGAATGGTTGTGTGTCGGCTCTGTTCAGGCTGTACCTCGCCTTCGCCCAGAGTCAGCCAAGATAGGCTCCAGCCTCCCTGTGACCCTAGAATGATTAGTTCAGCAAATAAATGAATGAATGAATAATAGTAATATAATTAGAATCCCTCTCTGGGCTCAGCCTATAGGGTAGGGGTGCAAAATTCTGTTCCTGGTGATTTACCTTCCTAAAGATTTTAACTCCAACACTAATGGGGCCCATCTGACAAGTCTATTCATCGCGTTAAGTCTTCATTTTCAAGTCTTAACTCTTGATTAGATGATTGGATGGGCATTATTGGGTTTAGAGTGAAAGTCTTCGGGAAGGTAGATCACCAGGAACAGGATTGGGCACCCCTGGCCTCGGGTGCGGAGCTCAGACATCTGCAGGGATCTTGGGGTGGAGCCGCTGCCCCTCTACATCGAAAGGAGTCAGGAGATGGTTCAGGCATCTGATTGGAATGCCTCCTGGTGACCCCCTTTTAGAAGTTCCAGGTACGTCCAACTGGGAGGAAGCCCTATAGGGGTAGACGCAGAACTCGCTGGAGGGATTATACATCCTGTCTGGGGACGCCTCGGGATCCCCCAAGAGGACCTAGATTGTGTGGCTGGGGAGAGGGATGCCTGGGTTTCCGTCCTAGACCAATGGAGGGAATCCTAAATGGATGGATAATCCGAGACCCGATCCACACTCCATACCGATTGGTGGCGGTAATGCACCACAACGTTGTTTGCCGCCCGCATTAAAATTAAACATGAAGAAGCGCAGTCACGTGACGCGCCGGGGTGAATGAACCAATCAGCGCGGGCGGTGTAGAGAACCCGGGAGTGAAACTGTAGTGATGTGAACGCGGTGCTTCTTGTATTTACCAAAGTGTTAAAACAATCACTTTGAGCGCGTCAGCGTAACTGTGTGATTTTTTTGGAAATAAAGCGGTAAGTAAAAGGGTCTTCTGACGGTGTGTGTTGGCACTCAGAGTGAATATTTGGTCAGGGACACCCAGGACTTTCTGTCTGACATGAAACGTGCTGCTGGTGAAGTGCTCAGCTAGCATGTAGCTTGTAGATAGCTAACAAGCCGTTCATTCATTAATTCATGCAGTTATGTAGATAATTTTTCCTTTTTGCCTTTCTTTCCATATTTAATCTCAGTATTATAAACGGATGTTTCCCTAATATCTTCATTAGTCACCAGGTAATGTCTCCATGTGCCTAGCTAACCTTCTTTAGCCGGTTCAGATGCATATTAATGCTGAAGCCTGAAACTCGAATGTTTGTTTGTGTAATAATCCTGTGTGTACAGACTGAGCTGAACAATCATACACTGGACTTTCTGCACCACATCAGAACCGCTGTTGAAAAAGAGAATTAGTTGGGTACAGGAGCTGGGCGATATGATAAAAAAATACTGTATCCTCAAAGGCATTACTATGACAACCGATATATTTTGATGTTCAAGATTTCAATGGGTTTGTTTTATATACAGTATGTGATCATCCCAGGGTAACATTGTATCTGTGAAATTACTAACCTTCTCATTTCTCCATAAATATAACAAAGAATAAACTAATATTAAGAATAATATATGGGTATATACATACACACACACACACACATTTGTAAAATTGCTTAATGTCCAATCTGATACCATTGCTAACTAATGATAGAGTTCAGTGGCCTGATGGTTTGTCTGATCTGGACTCTCCAGTACCTCCTCTTACACAATAATCAGGTAAAGTAGCTGGGATCCCTGATATGCTGCTCCTCTTGATATTGAGGACTTTGATAAACATTTAGGGCTGTGCAATGTGATGATATAAGATACAGATAAAAAAAAAAGTATGTCATAAAATTGACTATAAATATCTCATCCTCTTCAGTACATAATATCATTTTAAAAGATTCTGGAGAAATTTCACTGTGCCGGGGACAAGGCTAAAAATCAATATTGAATGCCCATGATCTTCAGGTGGCACTGCATTAAAAACAGGCATAATTCTGTCATAGAAATCCCTGTATGGGCTCAGGAACACTCATCATCTTCCTTGAGTTTTAGTTTCAGTTTTGACCTTATTAATTCCACAGCCAGGTCCTGAACAAATGCATCTTAAGCAAAATGTTCACTGCACACAAGGTGATTGTGATTTGGCTGGAACTTTCGGATATAACTAACACCAGTCCATTCTCGCTTCAACCATTCAACCTTCAGATAATTGAAGTAATGAACATCTTTATTCCTTCCTGAATGCTTTGAACGACCAAAATCTATACAATGAGGCATTGCCGGTCCTTTATTATACAACTCTACCCTGCGTGTTCCACAATGGATTATAGACACTATTGGTGATGTAACGTCATAATCATGAACTTTCTTATAGGATCATGTGTTTTTCGTAGCAGATGAGAGCTGATTAGGGGCAATAAAATCCTGGTTTATTTTCTTATATAAACTTATATAAATTTATAGCCTAATGCAGCATGTATTAAAATAATGTTAGTACAGTAATGAGGTTCCTTTGGTGAGCTTTTACCAAAAAAAATAAGTAAAGCTTTTATTGGGTATGAGCTTATGTGCTGAAATAACTGGATTTTTATGAATAGCAAAATGTGTTGGGTAAAAGACTTCTTTACACATCAGTGTGAAAGAATACATTTGTTTAATAAATGTTGTTGTTGCACTGTAAACAATAGAGAGTCAAGTGAAATGAAAGCCAAGCTAAACACTCCTGTTCCACATGAACATATATGTATATTTTCATTATCAGGTGATTTTTACTTACATTTTCAAAGTTGCACTCTGCTAAAATCTGCTTGATAGTTTGTATTAATAAATTTGCCAGTTTGAAAAGGCTGCCATTTCACTTTTGTGAGTGCGCGAAATTGTGAGAATAAGATGTGAATCCATCAGCTCATATAAGGAAAGATAACGGCAAAAATAACAGTATACAGATAATAAACTAATAAGTCGGATACAAACTAGTGAACTTAAGAATAAAATAAAACTAGGCACTTCTACGAATCTGAGCTTTCATTTACATACATTAGACAAATTCTGGCTTATATACATGAACGAATGGAAAAATCCACTGCACATATGCAAATTACTTCCATATTTACCGTTGGATACACGTGAATCACGTTCGGCTTTTCGCAGTACAATGTTGCCCCCGTGTGCGGATTTATTACTTGTATTATATTGTTTGTAATAACAATAATGCATTTTAACGTATAAAGACGTATACGATGTGTGCTCACTTTTATTAAGTTTGAGTTTAATTTCCCTTTTAGTAAGCCTTTATTAGTCTTAATAATACTGCCACTGATACTAAATTGAAATAAAATAACAGTCCAGATGCTCTGTTTTTTTAATTATTATTATTATTATTAGTGGTAGTAGTAATAATATATAAGACTATGACGGGGTAAACAGTTACATGCTTATAAGCTCTGTAATCTTTTTTTGTGTGTGTTTTAGGTGCTTGGACATGGATGTGGAGGGTTTCGGGGAACTGCTGCAGCAGGCTGAGCAGCTAGCAGCTGAGACCGAGGCCGTGTCCGAGCTGCCCCACGTCGAACGCAATCTTCAGGAGATCCAGCAGGCCGGAGAGAGACTGCGGTCTCGCACCCTCACTCGGACCTCACAGGACACAGCCGATGTCAAAGCGTGAGTGTTCAGTGCATTATTTACCTGATGTTTATTATTTTCCTGCTGCACACATGGATTTTTCCAGTCATCAGTTTTTTCTTAGGGTTTTTCTTGTCCCTCTTTTGTCCATAAGCAATTGTGGTGTGAAAGATTTAATCCAGAGTTAATTTCTACACACCAGTTCCACATTCTGTAAACACGATGTATGCAATCGTAATTACCATGAGAACTGAGTGCAGTGGCTACGCTGCAGGTTTTTCTTGGTGTCCTATTTAAAATGATGTATGATGTACCCAACAGATATTTATTGTCAATTTTAAAATTAATGCAACTGCTAAATTTCTAAAGATGTTTTGAAATCTGTAAATGCAATGAGAAGTTTTTGTTTTTCTTTTACATTTTCTAAAGTAGACTTAATGACCTTCAGTATTTAAAGTAAATAAAAATAAATTTTTGGACTTCCCTGCAATGTTTCTCCTTGATTTAGTCATGGTTAATTCTAACCTTCAGACATTTCTTTCCTACCAATCAGGGAGGGCCAAGGTCACCACCTGTTTCCTTCGATGCATGGGGTGCCAGCTGACTGCATTTTTTTTAATTTATTTTTTTTATATCAGTTCTCTGCACATGCACCGTTAGTAGCATTTGTAACACACTCAGAGGAAAGCACTATTCTGCTATCCACCCAACTTTCACAGATTGTCTCGGGTCATTGAGAGTGAGTGGGAAAGGAGCGCATATACCGTTAGCTGTGGGATTTGCCAGTTACAAATTCCCTGTGTGTAAGTCAGCTGTATTAGAACTTATTATGCAAGTCAAGTCAAGTTTTTATATTTTTATTTATATATATATATATATATAGATATAAAAAAAACAAAATTCATCCATTCATTTTCTAAGCTGCTTAATTTTAATTAGGGTCGCGGGGAGGCTGGCGTCCATCTCAGCCGACTCTGGGCAAGGGCGGGGGTACACCCTGGACAGCTCGCCAGGCCATCACAGGGGCAACACTCACACTATATATATATATATATATATATATATATATACACTCACACACTCCTGAGTGGCGCCTCGACAAGGTGCGTGACTATCACCCAGGAGATCGCAGGTTTGAATCCAGGTCGCAGCAATCTGCGACCGGGAGTCCATGGAAGCTAATTGGCTGAGCTCTCACAGAGGGATGGAATACATTCCCCTGTCACTCACAGCGATCACCAGCCAATCCACGGGCATCTGTGAGCTCATTCGCGCAAAAGGGGGCGGATAGCGCTTTCCCTCCAAGTGTGTTTGGCCGCCTCCAAATGCCCTGTTTAACACTTGTTTTTGTAGAAACCTTAAAAAAAAAGGTGTTTTTTAAACACTGTAGTCAGTAGGGATGAGAATCACCAGGGAATACCCGATACGATATCTAATTTGTATTGTGATCCTGTAAGTATCGCGGCGTCGATATTACAATTTATTTCTGTTTTTTTTTTACAATTTTAAAACCTCGAACCATATAAAAGAAAGTTTGTAAATTGTTAGATCCTGCTGTCATCAAAGGTGGGTGGAGCAGAAGCTATAGAAATGGGTTCCGTCGATCCTTCTGTCTGTATGAATTTTCAGTCCCATAACTTTGGAAGAAAATGACACAGGATCACCAAATTTGGTGTTTGGCTCCCCCTCAGTGGCCAGTAGTGTGGGATTGTATATGGCTCATCTTGACTTTGTTTCATGGTCACTTTTCTATGTTTGGCTTGGCAAGGCTTGTTAGTGCGATCATTTTGGAAGGAAAGGCATCGGATTACCAAATTTGGTGGATGGACTCTCCTCAGGAAGGTCTTTCTCTATATGCATAATTATGACATGGTCCTTTCGGTGGGAGCATCGTCTATTTTTATTTCTACACAGAGTTAGCAAATAATTCACTCCTACCACACAGGATCATATGACGCTTGCCAATATGTGAAAAGTTCAGAGTGCGCCACCTGTAGGACTGTAGAGGAACAGCAGTGTTCAACTTGAATTCACACATACCAATTAAAAATTAATTAAAACTTGATTTTGGAGCCAGTGTGGTGGTACATTAATTACTGCACAAAGGAATCGCTATCCATACCCTCTAGAACAGAACCATTAACTACAACAGTATTAACATTGCTGGGAAACTGCCTGTCCTGTCATTTCACATAAGTGATAAATATACTAAGAAAATCAAGTGAGGATTTCATATTAGGTAAGGATGCAATGACCTGCTGAAAGTTTGAAGCACATCACTAAACTCAAAACCTCTTAAATGACTTGAAATGATGCTGGCTCCTGTAAAATCAGGTATCAGTATTTACTTATCTTTGTTTGTCTCACCAGTTCAATTCTCCTGGGCTCCAGAGGACTGGACATCTTTCACATCTCGCAGCGCCTGGAGAGTCTGAGTGCAGCCACGACCTTCGAGCCTCTGGAACCAGTGAAAGATGCAGACATTCAGGTGAGGCAAATGAGAGGTGAGATGTTGTAAGCTCTGAGATTATAAAAGTTTACCTGTCTTGTGTAAGCTTTGTGTATTGACTGAGACCCGGGAAGAAAGACTTTAATTCTGTACCTCGCCCCATCATTTGGAGTTTGTGTCTATGGACATCTTTCTTTTTTTTTTTTTTTTTACCTGATTTCCATGTCACAAGAATCAAATTTAGTAAAAACATGATACCAAGGGTGCCGTTGATCACACGGGGGATAGACCTAGTGTTCTGTGACAAGAACAGATTTCTAGTTAAAAATTCAAGTTTATGTAAAAAGGTGTGCTGCAGCCAGATAAGATATTTTAGATCAGATATTATGAAGTGTTCTATGAATTCCTGAAGACCACCTACCTACTGTATAGTTTCACTGATTTTCACACATACTACAGTTATAGAATAAACAAATAATATGGGTGGGACTAAGGCAGGCAATGATATTTATAGCTATTAAATAAAAGCCCCACAGTTGTAAATAAAACTGATAAAATGTACGTCTTTAATAAATAATAATAATTGTAATGCGTGATGGGGCGGCACGATGGTGTAGTGCTTAGCACGTCCGCCTCACAGCAAGAAGGTCGTGGGTTCGAGTCCCCGGCTCGGGTGCTGTATTTGTGCTTGCATGGGTTTCCTCCAGGTACTCTGGTTTCCTCCGACAGTCCAGAGACAGGTGCCCTTAGGCGTGGATGTGAGTGTTAATGGTTGTGTGTGTTGGCCCTGCAATGGTCTGATGAGCTGTTCAGGGTATACCCAGCCTGAGCCCACTGTCGGCTGAGATAGGCTCCAGCCCCCCCATGACCCTAGTAGGATTAAGCGGTTCGGCAAATGAGTGAGTGATGGATGATGTTTTAGCAAAATAGTAAAGTTATTACCAATAGTCTTGTTTTGCTGTCCGATATCGGGAAATGGAATACTAGACATCCATACATAAATGTATCGTTTCTTTCCTCATGTCTCAAGTCCTGGTCTTTCTGGAAAAGATGCCTTGTTTGTTTTAGTGCACTCTTCTACTGAGTGGGTACCCGATTTGCTGTTTCATCGTCTATTCCACACATTTTCCAGGGAATCGAGCTCTAGTGATTTTGCAGGTCAGACACAGTGACTCACTGCTCCATGATGTTTGTCAGTCAACTTACACACAGATTTAGTCCAGTACACCCTGCATTTGTCATCCTGGTTTGTTGGAGTGTCTGTGTTTTCAGTTTTTTTTGCTGAGTAATGTTCATGCGGGTGTACAATAAGGCACTGCTATTGGTAGATGGACTTTTTTTGGGGTTTCTTTCTTATGTCTTTGTTATTCTTATTATTTACTGAGCACACTTATTATTTACTTAGCTGCTGCTCAGTCTTTTGCCTCAAAATATTAGATATAATTTAAGTCTATTTTGGCACAGGTTATTTTTGGTGGTGACTTTTGCGGCATAAGAGCAAGGACCCTCTTGCTATCCTTCAATCAGTGCTTGTGTTATCAACTGTATGTTCACCAGAGGGCGCTATTGGACGGAGCACCAGGGTGTGGTAGTTATTGCCTTATTGGTGATCTTTTGCACATGCTCCTAAAGAACATGCAGGATCTTGATCACGTTGAATTGGTGTATACAGTGTATATCTATCTAGCAGTGTGTTTTAATATAATGATGGGATACGAGCCCTTCTCTTTAAGTCTGTAGACTTATTAATACCATGGATGGGTGGGTGCTTTTTCAGCTCCTTCATATACAGTTATACTTGGTTTTTGATATCCAGATGCATTGCGTGCTCATCGAAGAAGTAACAACTGATTCATATGTGGTGATGTGTATGTAGAGGTTGGATTCTAAACCCACTACCTGGAAACTGAGTCATGAAATGACACAATGGTGACCGAACAGAGAAACTTAAGTCATCCGGGGAAGATTTTGGTCACAGCTCCTGAAGTACATCATAACCTGAGGAATTTTCCGGAAATGTAATGTCATTCGTTGTAAATGTAGTTACGGTACTTAGGGTGATGTGTGGATTAGTCAAGATTGGAGCCCTAGGAATTAAGTGGATGAAATATGGTAATCTCGTCTTCCCTTTTTTTTTTCTTCTTTAAAATAAACATGCCCTTATTCTTGTCCATGTACCCAAATCTTTAAAATGCTTTAATTAGGTTAACAGGTATTTATTTCATTATTTCATGCTGTAGTTTTTCCTGCTATTCCATTCCGCAAAATGTTTACGCTACCTCAAGAGTGCCTTCAGTGTCCTGATTTTCTTTGTTATGCTAGTTAGCTAGCTGGCTGGTGTTACGTATGAGGTGCGATCAACAAGTTCTGAGACTGATCCTGTTATGAATGAACCGAGTGCAGCGTAGTTATGCACATGTAGGAGGAGTGAGCCGTATGCCACGTGATGACAAACTGACAAGCTTGTGTTACATGTGTTTTTGTGACATGCCCACACGCATTGGCCGTTTAACTCAGAAAATATTGGGCGGGCAGTTCTATCCATCCTGAAGCACAGTGCACTCGATTTTTGGACCGTTACTAGGGTTCTGCTCAGTAAGCCTGTCAATGGTCTCCATTCCTGATTTCCAGAATTTGACAAAGGTTGACGTCCGTAGCAAATGTGGACGTTGCCACAAAAATGTGTGTAACAGGTCTTGATGTTGACACTGCAATGTAGCACTGTGTTAGTAATAAACTCAATTTTGGAAAAGCTGTAGCAATATTTGTTTTATTTACTACATTTGTGGTCATTACCGGTTTGTGCATTTGTCAGCAGGATTACGCAAAAATTTACGTGTGGATTTCATGACTTTTCTACCATAGGTGGGGCTTTGGACAAGCAAGCTATATACAGACTTTGATTTTGGTGGTTATCCATTGGTGGATTTTTTAATTTAAATTTGTTTTTGGAAGTGTAGTGTTACAGCAAGTCCAGCAGGGGGTACTGGGTTACCGATCCGAAGGTCAGCGGCACTGAGCAAGGCCCTTACCCTCAATTGCTCAGTTGTATAAAATTGATAATTGTAAGTCGCTCTGGATAAGAGCGTCTGCCAAATGCTGTAAATGTTAATGTACTGGAAATTTCTACCAGAGGTGGAATTTGGAAAAGGAAAACTCCATCAAACTTTAGAGATGATCCAGATCAAATTTGGACCCAGGAATTTTTAAAAGGAATTTTAATTTCATGAGAGGATGATTTTTTTTCATACTGGATCAAATTGCTGGGCTTGGTGGAGATTTGTGGTCTCTGAGTGCTCTCGTGAAGTTTTTTGGAGGTACATAATGTTCTATTGCTCCCAGTAAACTATCTGGCTATGCTGGGCACTTAGTGGATTTTACAATTTTTTTTATTTTATTTTTTTAACAGACTGAGATGTGCGTGGAGAGACTGGTTGTTTGGGGAGTGTTTGGGAAAAGCCTGACAGGAGGCCTATAGAAACACGGGTCACGTTATATATTTTGTTAATATCACTGCGCGAACTACTTAATATTATTATTATTTTAATTATGGTCTACATATTTTCCAGATTATTTGAATATATTACTATACTCTTGAGGCTTTAAATATGGGATGAGAGATTTCAAGAGGGAATATTTCACTGTATTTCAATGCAGCACGTAAGATGTCTCCCTTCTTCTGTCTTGGAGGCTATTTGTGTCCTTCTAACCACGTAGCTCTGAGACTCATTTTCATTTTCCCACAGGATCTCATCCTATTATTTCAGGTAGGATCACAGACCGTTGTCAGTCTTGGGCTTGCATGTTTAGTGTAAATGTGTTGATTTTTGCTAAGGGTCGACCTAGGCGTGCATTATATCGATGCAGCATGATAGAGACGGGATTTGTCGACTCATCACATTAGCGTATCGATCCCCAATGTTTTTGTATCGCATCCTGAAAGCTCAGTGTGCCCCCCTCCCTCATCCAAGTCTGTATCTTCCTCCCTCCCATCTTAGCCTAGATATTTCTGTGGTGCGGCCTGCTAGAGTGTTCCTCTTACTGGAAGTGCACTTAGCATCTAGCAGTAAAGCTCTTTCTCTCTCTCTCTCTCAGTCTCAGTCTCGCTCTCTCTTTCTCTCGCTCTCTCTTTCTCTCGCTCTCTCTCTCGCTTTCTTTCTCTTTCCCTCTCTCTCTCACATTTGCTGTCTCAGTGTCAAATTCATTTTTTTTTTAAGGGTGGATGTAACATGTATCTTTGATCCACCAGCACTTATAATGCTTTGATTTGATGTCTTTCTAATAATAACCTGATTATTTAAATTTATAGTAGTTTGAAAATCTTTAATATATAAAATATATGGAATATAAGTTTTTATATAGATACCATGCTCAGGAGTGTGTGTGTGTGTGTGTGTGCGTGCACATATGTATGTTTGTTGGGGGTTGTTTGTTACGGATGTCTTACAGCTAGGGTTAGCTATTGTGTGCAGCATTTATGTTAAGTTATTGTTCTTTGTGCTGCTTTCTCTAAGGCTGCTGAGCTGCTTGTCTCAAGACAAAGAAAGCATACACTGTTGATAAGGCGTAGCCGGTTATATCTCTGTGTGTGTGTGTGTGTGTGTGTGTGTGTGTGTGTGTGTGTGTGTGTGTGTGTGTGTGTGTGTGTGT
>JBCNYH010000004.1:28238079-28263737 GCA_039654325.1 Tandanus tandanus
TGAGCCTCGACCTGACCAACTGGAGCAACAATGCCATGGAGATTACATGCTGTGATCAAGGCTAAATGCACTGCATGAAAATATTAGTTTGCTTTTTTTTTTTTTTTTTTTGACCGGGCAGTGTATAAGTACATATCTTCATGAACAGATCAAAAGTTTAAGCTTGATCCGGGCTGTTATCATTTAAAAAATAATAATTAGCACACCACCCATGTACTAATACCCCAGAGGGGTGGAGGGGTGGTTTTTCAACCAGCCCTGTGAGATGATTTTATTGGAGAATTTATGTATATTTTACACTTTGGTATTACTTTTATTTCTGCTATTGTTATTAGATCTAATCTAAGAGCCATATGTACAGAGACCGGACATAAGTAAATAGACACCCAAAATTTCACAATGAATATCTGCTGGTCGAAGAAGAGGCTTGCGTCTTGCTACTCAGCCATAATAGCCCATTTGATGAAGATAGCGCGTAACAATTTTTGAGCTGGTTTGGATGTCTTCTGCAATGTCTCCAGGCCTTGGAACGGGGATTTTTCTTCACTGCTCTCTTCACGGAGCGAAGGCGTCTTTTCTGAAGGTCCAGGTCGACCTGGTCGTGGATCTGTGTTGGTCTTAAAATCTGACAATTCACTGACACTTGGGTGTCTATTTACTTATGTCCAGTCTCTGTAATTAATCGGAGATCTTAAGAGTAAATCTAGCTTTATTCTGTAACTGAACAAGGATATGAATGAAGAAGGCGTTGATAATGTTGCCTGTTCTGCATGATGAGAAAAATGTATTTTGTATTATTTACTCGATATTTGCGACATTATTGTTGTTCATTGATCCTGTTTGTCCTCTCAGTGAGTCAGGAACCAGGAGATCCCCCCATGGTACGGCGCCTAAACTTCATCCGCCTCCTTATGCTCTATACTCGTAAATTTGAGGCCACAGACCCACGAGAGGCCCTGCAGTACTTTTACTTCCTGCGGTACGTACATCCCGCTACATCGAAACAAGCCCCTGCGAGCCTGACCTTAGTTATATGTTTGATTTGAGTGTTTTTCTGAAAAGCTATTGGTTCAACTAGAAAGCTGATTCACTTTCTGTGCCGAAATCACTCTCTTTAACAACGGATGAATATTTCATGAGGGATATTAGAATCCGCTCAGACTTGCGATTGTGAATAATTAAGCCATTTTCACGGGCCTGTTTGGCCCTCTTATCATGTTTCTTGTTTGTGTGTGTTTGGCAGGAACGAGAAAGACCACCAAGGAGAGAACATGTTCATGCGCTGCGTCAGTGAGCTGGTGATTGAGAGTCGTGAGGTAGGGTGGGGCTATGCCTCAGAAATCACAGACGATTTGTACTTTATTGCACTACTCCTCTGAATTCTTAACTTGCCTTTTCCTGTTGTAGTTTGACATGCTTCTGGGAAGGCTTGAAAAAGACGGAAGCAGAAAGGTATGCCTCTAGGGACTGTGCTCTACCTCCTAGCGTTATATAACTCGCAGGGCGGCTAGAACACTTTCAGCAATCATGCTTCTATTCAAAGCTTCTCCGGGAGCTTTATTTCAGCACATTGTACTCCTTGCTCATTCATTATTGTACCCATTCATCTCTACACAGGCTGTGAAAATGTTCTATTGTTTCAGCACTCATGGAGTACAATGTTTGCTTTGTTCTTTTGGTGGACAACATTTTTAAAAAATACAAGCGTGCATCCCAAAACGCTGCCCGTCTCTAAAAAGGGATTGTGTGAATCCTTTCAGCCTGGTGTGATTGACAAGTTTGCCGGAGACACGCGAGCCATCATCACCAAAGTGGCCTCAGAGGCTGAGAACAAGGGCCTGTTTGAGGAAGCTGTCAAACTCTATGAGTTAGGCAAGGTTAGTGAAACCATGACTCAGGAAATGAACTTATATGTCAGCATGAGGATAAGAGCAAATTAAATTTCTCTATCTTTTTTGCTTGCTACTGATAGAACCCTGATAAAGTGCTGGAGTTGATGAATAAGTTGCTGAGCCCAGTAATTGCCCAGGTCAGCGCACCACAGTCGAACAAAGAGAGACTCAAGAACATGGCACTGGGTATTGCTGAACGGTACGTTTCTCCTCTCAATGAACCTGGAAAACTATTGTACGTTAAATATGATTATTGCCTCCTCCCAAAATTAGAGTTATTGGCTGAGGTATTGTATTCGCCAAAGTTTCTGAGTCAGTTTGTCTGTGAACAAAATCATGACCACACCTGTGCACAGATTTTCATCAAACTTAGTGGGGACACTCCCCTTCCCTGAGTCCCAGAGGAGATTTGATATTGGAATGTCTGGGTCAAAGGTGAATGTCAGAGCAGGGTCAAAGATTTTGGAGATAGAGTGCTTACAACTAGAAACGAGTGCCAATAGACATGCCTATACTATAGAATCCTATCACAGAAAAATGGGTATTAAGTTTCAAAATTATTAAATGCTTTGTTGAATTTTGAACTTGAAAAATGCGAACAGAGTTGCATGTTTAAAAGGCTGAAAACTCCTGCCAGATTTTGGTTAGTTACTCCAAAACAAGCAACATATGTTAGAAAAAAATGGTATCATTTAAAATTTTTGGATATCAGTTACAAAAGGGTACCAATAACTCGAAATTAATCATTTCCGTTTTAATACTTTGCTGTGATGGGTCACAAATATGAACTTAAATTAACATATATGAAGAGAATGTCCTTTAATCAAGAGTGACCTTTAAAAGTCAAACCCCACCAACCTCATAAATCCTTCAATCAAGAGTCTTTTTTTTTTTTTTTGTTAGCTTGGTCGTTAGAACAAAGTGTAACACAACCACACGGGTAATTAAATCCAGTAGCTGTATAGGGCCTTTATTGCTACATTATCCATGCTATGGGCGGAGGTGCCTCACACTATGTTTACCCCTCCAGTTTTTAAATATTGGTTGGTTGACACTGTATTCTCATTATTCCTGTGATGCACATTTCCAGTTTCAGTTGCAATGATGCTTAATAGGAGAATAAATGTCATCAATCTCAGTCAAGTTTTGCTGTTAGCTCCTAAAAACTAAATAAAAAGTGCCCTTTTCTTTGCTTACCAATTTCCTGCAACTTTAAAAATAATAATCATGAGAAATCCAACATGGAAGTGGTGAAGACAACAAATGTTGACCAACAAAAATTGCTCAAAGACCCAGAATGCACTGGATGTATTTAGAGTAGAACAAAGTTGTCCCCGCACTGCTAATTAACAATCTGTGAGATAACAGAAATTTAAATGGTGAGATCAGCATGAAAGTGAAACTTTGAAACCTAATCTGTTTGAGTGTACAGATAAGCAAAAAGAGACCTGGAGAGAATTAAAGTAAAAAGTAAAGTACTAAAGCCCTGCCGTATTGCTCTCTGTAGGTAAAGATGAAGCAAGGGCTAAATAGACTGGTACTGCTGCCAAAAAGTAGTCACACTGCATTGTGTGTTATTTAGGAAAATATTACACAAGTTACTGTGGCTCACCTTTGGTGACGGCAGGAGCTAAAGACAGTCCACTGATAAGAGATGTTTGAATATAAAGAATATATTTTTAAAAGTATTTAAAAAAATATTGCATTTCATTCAAGGTGTCTTTTTCCATTAAGCCTCCTTTCATAAGCTCCCACCATCACCAAAAGTGGGCGGAGCAGGACCTATAGAAATTGGTTTCGTCTGTACAATTTGTTTTATTTATTTATTTTGAGACGAGTGCAATAACTTGGGAAGGAAATGACATAGGATCACCAAATTTGGTATATGGGTCCCCCTCAGAGTGATTGATTGTATATGGGTCACCTTGACCTTGTTTCAAAGTCACTTTTTATATTGTGATGTAACAGGATGGAAAGAACATCTATTGCGTTGTAGTGATGATGTCACAGATAGTTACATTAGCTATATAAGCATAAAGAATGTTCTGCAGTTGTTGAACGGACTTCGCTGGAACCCGGACAATTGGACATTTCTCCAAGGATTTTGCCGGGAGACTCAAGACTCTTCACACCACAAATTGTCTTCCACCTTATTCTGCCGGCCTACGACTGCCTGTCCTGCGACTACCTTATTTAGTTTATTGTTAACTGATATATTAATTGGCTCATTTGTAATAAATCATTAAACCAGCTTCCTTTACCTGAACTGAATTGTTCCGAATACTTATGGAACTCGCGCTAGTCCGTCACAATATATTGGACTGGTCAATTCCTGTTAACATAATTTGAAAATAACAGTCACCACCACATTTGGTGGATGGGTCCCTTGCAGAAAGGTCTCAGGTGGGATTGTATATAGGTGACCTTGGCCTTGTTTCAAGGTCATAACAGTCAGCTTGGTGAATTTCTTTTAGCTCCCGCTGCAGTTGAAGGTGGGCGGAGTGGGAGCTAAAGAAATGGGTTCCGTCCATCCATCTGTACAACTTGTTAGTGCAATAACTTTGGAAGGAAATGACAGGATCACCAAATTTCGTTTCTCTCGTTTTGTTTCGTTCCCTCAGGGGCAAATCAGTTGAGATTGCGTATGGGTCACCTTGACCATCACAACTATTAATGTGAAATGGTCCTGCTGGTGGGAGCATCTTGACCCCTGTGATCTGTTTTTGGATATGTTGCTCATTCTCTATAGGCTTGAGAGGGGGATGTTATTGTGTTGTTTTTGCTGTAGGTACCGCACTAATGGCATAAGTGGAGAGAAGTCTGTGGATAGTACCTTTTACTTGCTCCTGGACCTCATGACTTTCTTCGATGAATACCACAGCGGCCACATCGATCAAGCATATATCGTGAGTTAAGATTGTAGTCAGTTTTAACACTGCTCAATGTGCTATTTATTGAACATTAATAATATTGTTTGTGTGTGTGTGTGTGTCAGGTAATGGAAAGGCTAAAGCTGGTTCCTTTGAGCCAAGACCAAGTAGAGGAGAGGGTGGCAGCATTCAGGAACTTCAGCGATGAGGTGCGAGTGCTCATTATTAGTACACTCTACTAATCTTTTGTATGAAATTCAGCTGTCATTTTAATAAGAGATCACTGGTCTCAATGCTCATCATGCTCATTCTCATTTCCTGCAGGTCAGACACAATTTATCTGAGGTGCTTCTTGCTACTATGAACATTCTGTTCACACAGTACAAGCGCCTGAAGGGGACGACAGCAGGAACTCCGGGCAGACAGCAGCGCACATTGGAGGATCGAGACTCGGTGGGGAAAAAACTGAATCGGGGATACATGCAGAATTGTTTTAGTGCACGGAGACATATGTATAGTTCTCACACACTCGTTTTAACTTTAACCCAAGGGTTACTTTGCAACATAATACTGTATATCAAGTCTTTTGCACTTGGAGGGCACAGTGAGATATTGAATAGAACTTTCGACTCACATCAAGAAAGTCCTGGGTTTGCATCTTCTCCCCATGCATGCATGGGTTTCCTTCGGGTACTCGGGTTTCCTCCCACAATTTAAAACGTGCATATTAGGCTAATTAGATATTCTCGATTTCCCCTAGGTGTAAATGGTTGTGTGTGTCCTGCGATGGTCTGGCAAGCTGATCAAGGTGCACCCACCTTTGCATGGGATGAGCTCCAGACTCCCCACAACCCTAATTAAGGATAAAGTGGATTGGAAAATGAAATGAAAAATCTTTTGAAATATTTTTAAAAGTTATAACCAAACTCAATTAATATATGCATTTAAGTACTGCCTAAAAGTGGAGCTCCCAATAGATAGCTTTATTAATAGGAGTCCCAGGCTGGTGTTATAAGAGTAGCATGACTCCTTTAATGGTTGAATCAACTTCAGCCCTGGAGGAAGTAAACAAATAAATCTTTCCTGCATTTCCCGACTATGGTTCAGAGCGGTTAGCACTTTTTTTTTTTAGTTCACCACCTTTTACTGGCCAATTCATTTGTATCATCTGTCCTGTTAGTTTAACTATCTAACAAGGGTCATGTTCTGTGTTCCTGTTCATGTGTTTTGCTTGGTCTGTCTACCGGAGTTAGATTGTGTGGTTTTTATTCTGTGCGAGTCTGAGCAGTGGTGTATGAGCCTCTATTTTTTGGCTTTCAGTTTCGTTGTTATTAATAAATCTGTTTTGTGTTTAAAAAAAAGTATTGCTGCCTGTAATCATGCAAGTCAGCGATACATAACAGCCAGTCAGCAACAACTTAGACATAGTCACGGGACAACCGTCCATGTCATGATTTATACCTTAATCTACTTAATGTTAAATATTATTGCCAAACATTTTACAATGGGGAAACAAGTTCGCACTTTGATTCAGCACTATGCACATTTTTCTTTGTCTCTTCTCTCATTTATCATAGTCTTGGGTCATTTCGGCATCTTAAAATTTTGGCCACGGCCAATGAGTGTGTAAGCACTCTAATTACTAAGAATACAAATTGAATTGTTCAGGATAATGTCGTTTCACTGCAGTGTGTGTAACTGTCCAAAAACGTATTATAACTAATAGCAGAGTTCCATGCCTATTTAAATGTCGTAAAGCCATAAGCACGAATTTGTTGTCGCATCTGTGCTGATGTGTCCACACAGGCAACCCAATATATCAAGAAAATGGTGGGAAAATATATTGTGTGCCACCGCCATCAGCACTGAGTTCACTTGCACTTTGCAGCTTATTCTCTTACTTTACCTGTAAACTTACATATGCAAACATTACTTTAAGACACCTTTAAGCAGACTAAGTAGATTAAGTTGTGTTAAACAGAACAATTCCTTTACATTTTTTTAAACCTCAAACTTTGTTGTGGATTTCATTTTGAGTACAATGGGACAATCTGTGCACATTTTAATGAAAACTGGAAAAATCAAGGTGTTCTAAAACCGATAGTGAAAATAGTGTAACAACCGGTAGTGTAAGTGAAATGCAAACTAACGGCAGATTACTGCTATGAATGCTCTTCAATAATCAAGGGTGTCTTCTGTATTTACTTCCACAGATACTGCGCAGCCAGGCTCGGGCACTGATCACCTTTGCTGGGATGATCCCATACCGCATGGCCGGAGACACCAATGCCAGGCTGGTACAGATGGAAGTTCTGATGAACTGAGAGAAAGAAAGAGAGAAATTAGAAAACAGTCCGTGCAGTTTCACATTCTCTCGTAAGCTTCCAGCTCCCCTCCCATCAATTCTGTTGGTTTTTTTTTTTTTTTGGTTTGTTTGTTTTTTTCATTAATCATACCTCGTTGTGTGAATTTATGTTTGTGTTCGTTTTCATAATTTTGAAAAATAAAAAAAAATTCAGTTAATTTTGTTTTGATTTGACTTTTTTCCACCATGTTTCATTTACGTTCTCCTCTTTTACCTTTTATGATTTATCATTTTAAATCCATTTAATTCATCTCTGGCAGCACGGTGGTGTAGTGGTTAGCACGTCCGCCTCACAGCAAGAAGGTTCTGGGTTCGATTCCCTGGTCGAATGTTTCTGTGTGAAGTTTGCATGTTCTCCCCATGCTTGTCCAAAGACATGCATATTAGATTAGGCTGATTGGCTGTTCCAAATTGCCCCTAGCTGTGGATGAGAGGGTGACTAGTTGGGTGTACCTGTTGGCCCTGCAATGGTCTGGCAAGCTGTTTAGGGTGTACCCCACCTTCGTCTAGTGTCGGGTGAGATGGGCACAGCCTCCCCACAACCCTAACTGGAGTAAGCGGTTCGGTGATTGAATGAATGAGCTCATGTCATTAATTTTGGAATGAAATCTTCTTTCATGCACTTTTTTTTGTTTATATGTTCATCTAATCATAATGTTATAATAATAATAAATAACTGTGTAAATTACCATTAATATATTCCCACACACTGCTGCAGAATAATAGGAGTTAATTTTGGGGCTCACTTGAAAGAGACCACCGGTGGTAATTTCCTTGCCGAGATGGTTTACCACAAACCATTAGTACTGAAGGATGAGTTTACTGTTTCACTTGATACACCTCCTTAGTGAAGTTGTTTCATATGTGATATGCTCCTAACAGATGGAGAGTTATTACAGAAATATGTCTTTGTTCTGGTTTTAATGTTAGCATCTGGAGCTGCTTTAGTTACTGTTGATCACTTTTTGTTATTGTGGTACTGTATTTAGTACTAAAGCCAAACATTATAGAGAACATGGACATGGCCATTATAAAAAATTTTTTTTAAATCATCTGCATGAGTAACTGAGTGTGTCAGGATCTGTTGCGATTGTCAGTACTGCCAATTGAAACCCAGAAGACTCGAGCAAGAGAAGCAGATGGGAGGATGAGGTGTGCGTGCTGCAGCTGGTGTTGTGAATCAGGCCGATGCCACACGTCCGCGATAACCCGGCTATTTCACAACACCAGGGTGGCCCCACACCGCTGCCAGCATCATGATGAAGAACATTACCTCTGGCTGCTCTCATTTTTTATACGAAGTCAAGATTTCTTTAATTAAATGTTGAAATAAAACATTGACAAATCCATTGAAAGCTACTGTGTGTGTGCACGTGCATTGATCATTTTTGTAAAACAAACTGTATTATTGGCCAACAAAAATGTTCTAACAGCTACAACTGTTCCATGAGACTGTAAATTGAACACTTTACAGAATCCTTCTTATATGGCTAATTATAGAAAATTCATCAGAAAGCTGAAAGGAAGACAGCCAACAGGGGAGCACCTGTGGACAGATTTGTGAGATCTGCTCTAATTGCACAATGAAGAGCCCAGCAGTGAGCCTTCCAGAGCAATTTCTGTAGAAATAATTACTTAACCTACAGTTCCACCTTGGATCACATGTATTTGTGAACTGGAATATGTAAGTTAATGAGGAACTGAAAGAATGATTATTCAGTGCCTTAGGCAAAAGTCATTCAGCTGAAATGCTAATGATTTGTCTAAATGTTTTACATGGCATTACTTGATTAAATAAAGTGAAGGTCATCAAGAAGGAATTAAAATGTTATAAATCTGTTGAGTATTTAAGTTGGTTTGGTGTTTCAAGTTTGCTTTCTATACCTTCCTATACCATCTATATCTCTTGTTCTCAGTCATTACATTTGCATATATATATATATATATATATATATATATATATATCAATACATACATACATTTAATATATATGATTTTGGAATTACCCAAAGTTTCATAGACACTCAACACAAGAGAATTGGTCACAATTTCAAGAAGCAAAAGTGAACTTCAGAGGCTGTAGGGAAGGGGATCCTGCTTTAGATCTCAATCAGCATGTTGAGATACTGTTAACAGGCTCAAGAGCAAGCTATTGACCCCGCAGCAACTTGTTAGGAATTACTTACCGTTACAAAAATAAAAAGCCAAATGGCTTTGTCAAGAACATTTCCAGTAACCCCTTCACCAGTCCCTCGTTCACACTGAATTCTACTTACTCATGGAGAACACACTATGCAATAATCAGGCAATCAGCCTCACTTTATTCAAAGGCCAGTACTCTGTCTATCCATTTACATTTATGGTATTTGGCCATGGGTGTTATCCCTTGGACGGAAAAACGAATTTCCGTCAATTTAAAAGTTGCCCTTAGTGATTTTTTTTAATCAATAAAAAAAAAAATCAATATGCAGACATATGGGTGTTAGTTCCTGGACGGAAAAACGGAATGTCGGCAAAATTAAAGTCCCCATCTCAACATAGCACCTCGTGTCCACAAAGTCATTACTTGCATTCCTTTTAGTAACACTTTTGAGAAGTTCCAGTGTTTGAGAACAGTGTTTTGAGCCAACTCCAGTGCCTCAATGTGAAGGTTTGACAATGATCATACAACCAGCACTGCTACAGGTGTTCACATTAACACCGCGACGTTCAGAAGCTGTCAACAAGCTTGAACAGAAAAGCGTAAGTAATCAAATCTATTCAATTAAAAAATAAAAACGCCCACAGACATATTACTATACACTGGAGCTTGGTAAATAAAGCGTGCTGCTTAAAGTGTGCAATATGTCTCTTCGAATGCCCTTAGTGTAGAAAGAAGTTTGGAGCGCATCCCCCCTGCAGCACGCTTGCGGCCACCTCCACTCCTTATATTTTTCCATCAGTCTTGCTCCAACTTGCTAACATCCATGTATTTGGCAGACACCCTTATCCAGAGTGACTTACATTTAGCATTTTTATACAGCTTGGTGTCGCATCAGTAACCTAGAGCATTAACTACTGAGCTACAACTGCTCCAGCACTCAGTGGTGGAGATGACCGTCAGTGCACTACAGAAGAAAAGGGTGTTATAACCTGAAAGGTATAACCTCTCGTGGTTCTGCAGTGCTGTCTGAATATAGCAGACTAGATTCTCCATCCAGTTATAACTGATATGCTAACACAGAGCTTTTTCCAGTACTGGATTAGATTTTACTAGATTTATGGTGGGAATAATAATGAATATTAGTATATACACTATAACATGAGAAGAAAGCGATCTGACTGGTCTGCTGTCAGGGGATTAAAAAAGATTTTCCTGAGTGGATAGTGCTTGAATCATAATGACAGATAGCCGTGGTTTGTCAAGGTCACTTGGAGCAAGTGGTGTCATCACTGTCATGCTTTAGAAATGGAAAAAATAAACCATATTATGTACCATATAATATACACATTTTAGTATGCTTTTCTTTCCAAATGTGAAAGGCCAAAGAGGAGATTTATGGATGTGATAAGGGAGGACATGCAGGTGAGAGGGATGCTGAGGACAGAGCGAGATGGAGAGGGATGATCCGCTGTGGAGACCCCTAACAGGAGCAGCCAAAAGAAGATGAAGATTTTAAATGAATCATTTTATTTTATTTTATTATATCAACTGTTACTATAAAGGGTAAAAAAATATGAGTGTTTGGTAATAATTGCTAAGGCCATAAGTGCAGGTCTTGTTGGCTATGCAGTCGATGAATCTCCAGCCATATTTACAGGCAGGCCCCAGACAGTTCCATTGATTAGAAGAGTGTAACTAAGATCACCAGAATCATCACGCACCACACATGATCCTGATACAAATATAAAAATACCAGTGTGACCACGTGAAACCCCTCGACTGATGGTGTATCTGAATCTTGTGTGCTTAATCTTGTTACTGAAAGTAATACACATACATATAGGCGCACATAGTGAGTGCACACTGTTGAAGGAGCACATCTGAATGAAATACATACACAAATGCAAACATGACAGGAGCACAAAGTGAGTGCACCCTGCTAATGCAGTACACAAGCTTGTTATTGGAATTACACAATGCAGACATAACTATTAATAGTAATTAACTAAAGTGTTATAATTACTGTACTAATAAACACCTATAGTTCATTTGCTGTAAAGCGGAGGTTGTACCCATCCGTCTTGGTGAAGAGGGAGCTGAGCCAGAAGGCTAAGCTCTCAATTTACCAGTCGATTTACGTTCCTACCCTCACCGATGGTCACGAGCTTTGGGTAGTGACCGAAAGAACAAGATTGCGAATACATATGGCTGAAATGAGCTTCCTTCACAGTGTGGCGGGACTCTCCATCAGAGATAGGGTGAGAAGCTCAGCCATCCGTGAGGAGCTTGTAGTAGAACCGCTGCTCCTCCGCATCGAGACGAGCCAGTTAAAAGTGGCTCGGGCATCTGATTAGAATGCCTCCTGAACGCCTCCCCGGGGTCAACCCAGAACAGACTATGTCTCTTCGCTGGTCTGGGAACACTCATTTTCCCCTCCCGGAAGAGCTGGAGGAAGTGGCTGGTGAGAGGGGCGTCTGGACCTCACTGTTTAGGCTGCTGCCCACCCGCCCTGACCCCGGATCAAGCGGAAGAAGATGGCTGACTGATGACTGACTGATTGTTCCTTTTAAATAGGTGTCTGGAGGCTGTAAAAATACATCTGGTAACCAAATTTCAGAACAATTGGTCAATTATTAGAGGCTGTAGTGCTACCACGATGGTCGCACAGATGAACAGACAGACAGACGCCGAAGGCAACGACAATACCCCTTCGGCCAAGTATGACCGAGGGGTAAAAACCTTTATTTCACAGTGCTGACATTCAAGAAATCTTTTCTTCAGCTTTGTCTTGATTTGGGTCACACTGGATTTGGAGTCTATCCTGGGAACACTAGGCTCAAAAAGGGAATACATCTTGGATGGAATGCCAGTCAATCACAGGGTACCATGCCCACACACATACAGTATGTACACACTGCTTTCTTCCACCAACTAGCATGTTTTGTGCAAAGGGAGGAACCCAAAGAGCCCAGAGGGAACCCACATTGACACATGGAGGGCATGCAAAATGCAAGATGTAACACAAGGCAACATTTTTTAAGCATTTCAGTGTGGAGTGAAAAGCATCAGATGAGCCGACAAAAATAAACTACGAATAAAACACTTACTCATTTGCCGAACTAGTGTCTACTTGTAGGGTCGCAGGGGGGCTGGAGCCTTTCTCAGCCGACACTGAGCTAAGGAGAGGTACACAGCCCGTTAGACCATCGCAGGGAAACACACATCCATTCACACATTCAATCCTAGGGGCAATTTGGAACAGCCAATTAGCCTAATGTACATGTCTTTGGACTGTAGGAGGAAGCCAATGCAAGCACAGGGAGAACATGCAAACTCAACACAGAAACCCCCAAGCCCGGGACTCGAACCCAGGTCCTTTTTGCTGTAAGGCGGACATACTAACCACTATTTCACCATGCCGCCACAAATAATACAGTTGCCACTTACCAATGGTGACATGGTGGTCCAGAAAATGGCCATTATTGTACCATGGCATATTGCCATGTTGTGGTCCTATGAGGATGTGTGTGTGTGTGTGTGTGTGTGTGTGTGTGTGTGTGTGTGTGTGTGTGTGTGTGTGTGTGTGTGTGTTAGAGCATGGAAGCCTATACAGAAAAACAAGTGAAATATGCATACATAAATATGTCAAGGTGATTTCATTCATGTTGTGCAGCATATAACAGTGCAGAACTTATGAAAAAATCAAGGGTGACTGAAATAGCTAAACTAGCCTTGAGGTATCGAGAGATATTGGCTCCTGCAAGAATGCTTGTGGCTGAGAGAAGAGAGATGAAGAACATGCCAAAGAAGATGCCCTCTGGCCTATGCCAGCTGGGAACCAAGTTTTCTGCAAAAATTTCTGCTACAAAGCAAAAGGAAAAGCACAGTGTGAGACACATGAACATGTACAAGTACTCTGTTGAGAGGAAGCATATGATGCACAATCATACAACACTCTGATCTCTGTAAGTGAAAAAGCCTTAGGCTTGCTTCTTATGAGTGGTGGGAATGATAGTACCAACAGTGTAGTTTACAAATCAAATCATGATAATGAAGAAGAACAAAACCTGGGCATAATCAATTGATTAACGGCACAGTTTGCTCAGCTGGTTTATTTAGAAGCTAGATAAATATACGATAAACAAAACTCTTTGATTTTAGCACAGACCTTGCTAAACCATGTCACTCCATACATGATAGAGAAAGTGCCAGCAGACTGGTGACTGGGACAATGAAGCAGAAGTCACTGAGAGTGTCTACAATGCTTTACTCCTAACACTGGTTAAAAGAAAGAAAACTTAACTCAAATATTGTTTGTGTATGAAAAGGAAACGCAGTATGAAAGTGATCGGATGCTTTAAGCCCACCTGTATTAGCGCTTGTGCTGTCTCAGCAAAGCCTACAGCATGCATAGCCATAGCCACTGCATGAGCAAAAACAAAGATCAGTAAACTGGATTCTCCTAGCTCTGGACCCAAACTGCATGGAATCAGGAAACAAATGCCACCAATGGACAAATTGGGTTGGGATTCCTGAAATGGTTTGTAATATGTTGCCATGTAATGAATATGTGTATGTATATGAGTAAAATGACTTAAAACCCTGCCCCCTTTCACTTTTCCATTGGTAGCATTTCAGAGGTAGCGAGGCCAGTGATCTCAGTGATGCAGGAGGAGAGCAGAATAGACCCTGGGTGAAGGCGGGGTACACCCTGAACAACTCGCCAGTCCGTAACAGGGCAAACACACAACTATTCACACTCACACCTAGGGGCAATTTGGAACAGCCAGTTAGCCTAATGTGCATATCTTTGGATCGTGGGAGGAAACCAGAGCACTCGGAGGAAACCCACACAAGCACATGGATAACATGCAAACTCCAAACAGAAATGCCCTTGCCTATGCGGCCGTGCCGTCCACCACCATTAACAGTGATTGAAAAAAGGTTCATACCTTTATTATTGAGATTACCATTAATCTGCAGAGGTCAGCACACTCCTCCAACAGTCCGAATACATATTTCATCATCAAATACCAAGTAAATAATCATATAATTCACTCATCTCAGTCTTATTTGCTGAGCTGCTTAATCCTATTAGGGTTGCGAAAGGCTATAGCCTATCTTAGCTGGACGAAGGCAGGGTACACCCTGAACAGCTCGCCAGACCATCACAGGGTCTATAGTATACCATTATTGTGAACCATTAACAAAGTATTATTTGAACATTAACTGTTGGATAAACAAACCATCGTTTGAGTGACCTAACGGATATGTGGGGATCTGGGGTGTAACAGGCGGGACAGGATCTGTTAATTAACCGGTTGCACAGAGATTCATGACATGCATCATTAGACAGAGAAAACTGTTGCTCTCAAACATCATCCACCTACTCATCTGACTCAATTGTAAACCCAATAGGCCAGTAGGTGGAATGTTTGAGAAGGGATTTCATTGTTTTTAGGGATTTTTAAATATAAAGATTCAGTTGGTTATTTTGTTTTTGATAGGTGCTTTACCTCATAGCTTATACAGTAAGTGCATTTAGTATCTTATTTTAAACTTTATATTGTATAATTGCCCATCCCTGGTCATTAGCCAGATCATGTGGGATTTTTGAGTATGGTTAAGCTTCATTCTTTCCCCACAGTTAATAAGTAAACTTCACGGTGGCGTATAGGTTAGCTAATCCGCCAGCACAGCAAGAGGGTCCTGGGTTCAAGTCCTGGACTCAGCAAGGGCGTATGGAGTTGAATCCCTCCAACAACCTGTGTTGGATGTTCTCCCGGTGCTTGTGTGGGTTTCCTCCAGGTACTCTAGCTTAATGCATGCATATTAGGCTAATTGGCTGTTCCAAATTGCCCCTAGGTGTGAATGTGAATGGTTGTGTGTGTATGTTGACCCTGCAATGGTCTGGCGAGGTATTCAGGCAGTACAACGCCTTCGCCCAGAATTATAAGATAGGCTCCAGGATCCCCGCGACCCTAATAGGATTAAGCAATTGGCAAGTGAGTGAGAGAGTGAGTGAGAAAACTGACCAGACTGATGAGATGACAAACATGTGTAGGGGGTTGTAGAAAAAATGTTTAAATTCCTTTTTAAATTACTTTTACTATGTAAAGCTGCTTTGCGACAATATCAATTGTAAAAAGTGCTATACAAGTAAAGTGTTGGTCCCCTGCCCAGGACTAAATACGGCAATCAATACCTGTTGACCATCTTGTGTGTATCCACGCATTTTTCCAAGGCAATCCCTCTGAGGAGTATCAAAGCTCCCAAGATCGTGAAGGCCCTGATCAATTTCTTCACACTATTTGGCCTACCAAAGGAAATCCAGTCTGATCAAGCGTCAAACTTCATGTCGGGCCTATTTCAAAGTGTGGTATTTCAATTTGGGGTCAAGCACATAACATCCAGTGCATACCACCCGGAGTCTCATGGAGCCTTAGAAAGATTCCACTCAACCCTAAAGAATATGATCAGAACTTACTGCTTCGAGAATGAGGAATGCTGGGATGAAGGGATTCCACTGCTGCTGCTCGCTGCTAGAGAATCGGTGCAAGAATAGTTGGGACTCAGCCCATTCAAGTTGGTGTTTGGTCACACTGAAGGAGAGATGGCTACAAGAGCCCCCTGGGGATGTCAGCCTGCTAGATTATGTGTCAAAGTTTAAGGAGAAGCTACATTAATCAGAATCAGAATACTTTATTGGTCCCGGAGGAAATTGTGTAATTGCGCATGTGAAGTGGCCCAAGAAAATCTGAAAAGTGCTCAGTGAAAGATGGAGCAGCTATTTGACCGTCAAGCCGTAGACTGCAGTTTCAACCCAGGAGACAATGTGTTGGTGTTATTACCTGTCCCTGAAAGCCCTTTGCAAGCAAGGTACCATGGTCCATATGAGGTCATCAGAAAAAATTACATCAACTACATCATGATGACCCCTAACCGACAAAAAAACCTCTCAACTATGTCACATCAACATGTTAAAGGCCTACCTCCAGAGGGCCAGCGAAGTCTTGGTAGTGAGCGGCTGTCATTAGGCTGAATCTGAGGAAGCTCCTGCCATGAAACTAAACGATGATTGTCCTATGAGACTTAGCAACTCCGACATCTTGTCTGACCTACCACGGAAGCTAAGCCACTTGCCACACAAAGACAGACTTCAATCAGCCGATCTCCTATTAGAATTCAATGCATTATTTCCTGATGTGCCCAGCAAGAGCCACATCGCTCAGCATGACGTGGACGTCGGAAATGCACAACATATCAAGCAGCACCCGTACCGCGTCAACCCCCATAAGGCCGAATTAATGCAGAAGGAAGTGTCCTACATCCTGGAGAATGACATTATCGAGCCAAACCAGAGCGACTAGGCTTCACCATGCCCAGTACCAAGGATAGATGACTCCATAGACAAGATCAGAAAGACGCAAAACACATCACAAAATGTGACTTACTAAAAGGGTACATGTGTGTTCCACTTACGGAGAGAGCCAAAGAAATATCAGCTTCCGTCACCCCGAGCGGCTTGTACCAATATAAAGTCATGCCCTTCGGTATGAAGAACTCGCCAGCCACATTCCAGTGGATGATGAACCTGTGTCTGTCAGACCTTGACGGTGTTGGAGTGTACATAGACTACATCGTTATCTACAGTGACACCTCTGATGCCCATTTGTCTCATTTGAGGGAAGTTTTCCTTAGATTATTAAGGGCTAATTTGACTGTCAACTTAGCTAGGAGCGAATTTGGTCAGGCTAGTGTGACCTATCTGGGCTATGTCGTCGGCCATGGGCCGGTAGCTCCCATTACAGCGAAGGTCGAAAGTATTGTGGACTTCCCATCCCCCAAAACCAAACGTGGCCTAATGAGATTCTTAGTTTTGAAAAGAAAGTTTTGCAAAACTTTGCTGACATCACTGCCCCATTAACAGATCTATTGAAGGAAAACAGAAAGTATGTTTGGTCCGAATCTTGTCAAAAAGGCTTCAACAATGTCAAATCCCTACTATGTGAACAACCCATTGTTCAGGCCCCAGATTTGGGCAAACCCTTCAGTTTGGCTGTAGATGCCAGTGATGTTGGTGCAGGTGCTGTACTGTTACAGTTAGATGATAATGGTGTTGAACATACAGTCTGTTACTTTTCAAAGAAATCCAATATGCACCAAACAAATTATTTCACTATTGAAAAAGAAACATTGGCTCTAATGCTAGCAATGCAGCATTCTGAAGTACACCTGTCCTCTTCCAGTCAATCCATACTAATATATACCGACCACAACCCATTGACATTCCTAGACAAAATGAAAGGCAAGAACAGAAGGTTGTTGGGTCGGAGTTAAATTTTGCAAGAGTGTAACCTCAAGGTAAAACATACACGAGGGGTCGGTAATGTATGTGCAGATGCACTTTCCTGTTGAATGTATATCTTAAAATATTCATGGCTAAGACTACACAAGTATAACAAATCATTTTCAATCATTTTCCAAGTTTGCATTAATAATATCATTTATGTAATTATTATTATTATTATCATTCTATTTCATATTATAGGATTTTCCTAGAAGACTCATATTTGTTTCATAATTTTCATTTTATTTCATATCATACGTTTTCTTAAAAGTGGTCAACTTTTCTTTTACGAAGGTAGGTGTGACGTACCAGGCACATCCGGTTCCCATGGTAACATAACTGACATGCCTGTACCTATTGTAATGTAGTATTGTTGTCATAGTAGGTACCAGCTCTATAAATGTGAAGAGTACTCTGTAGTTGTTGAACGGACTACGCTGGAATCCGGACAACTGTAAGCATTCCCCCGAGAATACTGCTGTGAAACCCAAGACTCTTCACATCACGAATCATCTCTGACCTTCTTCGCCTGTTGTCTCCTACCTTCACGACAACCAGCCTACGACTGCCTCTCTCCCAACTAGGACCATAATTCAGCTAGGTTACTTAATTCTACTGTTAATTGGTACATTCAGTGGCTCAACTCCAATAAATTGCTAAACCTTGCCTGACTTGGATAGTTCTGGAACTTGCACTGTTCCATTATGTATGTCTATAAGCCTGACCTGAGTTACATTTGTTGCCAATTTCAACTCAATACCCTGAGAAGTCGACACCCGTGTCAGACAGTAGTTTACTTTCATCAGAAAAGTGATGCAACTGGAGGTCTTGTTGTGAACTTTCCGAGTACAACGTCACGCGACTGAGTCTGCGCAGTGCGTGGGGCATCCGCATAGGCTCCACGTCTGTGCACGCGAACCTTCCAGCCAATCATCTTCGGCCACAGTGTGTTTTGGAAACACACACCCAGCATATCTCACGAGCTCTTCTCAGCTGCTCCAAAGTTGGTGACGGCTCAGCGCGACTGTTTTATAAACCCTCGAACTTCTTTACATCCGGTGTAGTTTATAAACGCGAATAAACTTTCTGATAAGTGTATCGTACGTTTGTGGATTTGAAAGTAACGTTATTGGTGGGAGACTGACAGAGAAAATGGATCCCCAGGTCTCGGAAAAGGAGACGATTTCTGTGGTGATTAAAACACCGAACCAAGTTCACGGCGATCAGACAATCGAAGATGTACACAGGAACTGGACGGTGAAGGACCTGAAAACTCATCTGGCGAGGATTTATCCATCCAAACCGGTGAGTCCGTTAGTTCCTTTTATGAACCCGGAAGCTAGCAGGGCTTCTCGGTAATTTAGCAACCTGTGATATCGGCTTTATTTAGCTAACTAGCATTAGCACCGTTTACCAAGACTCATTACTGTACACTCTTAATTTATCTTAACCGTGTTTTATTTGGGGTTTTTATGTGTAACACGCGTGTGAATCGTATCACTATTGTTATTAACTTTTCTTTCTGGGTAACTGGCTGTTCTCGGTGTTTAGCATTCCAGTACACTATCACAGACATACTTCAGCTGTTAGCTAACGTGGCTAACGCACGCGCGCGCACGGTGTAATTACTAGGCGCGTGCCCTTGTATTTACATGAAACATGAAACCCATGTCTCTCATTTAGCCCTGTGAAGCAGATCTCACCAAAGTGGTCTCAATCGTTTGTGCTGGTCTGTGCTGTTGAAATAAATGATTTTGCTAATATTATGATTTTTTTAAACGTTATTTTCGTTTTTGTTTCTTACTGTGACACCACCACACCACCACCCCCCCAATCATTTTGTGGCTTTCACTTTCATCCAAGTTAAACAAAAATCCTGTGTTTGATATTGTAAAGACATGGCTAATCAGGGTGAATGAAGTACTGAACTCTCTCATTTATGTGGCTCCATGGCGAATAGCCTCACCCCCTCACCCCCTCACCCCCTCTTATGAAAAATGCCCAAGAATGGAATCACAACAGCAGGTGTTTTCTCTAGAGAATTTCTTTACCTCATTTGTGTATTATATTTTTTCACACTTGTGGTTTTCTTCCTTGTGAACAGCCTGAAAAAGACCAGAGACTCATCTACTCCGGCAAACTGCTCACAGATAACCTGCACATCAGAGATGTTTTTAGGAAGGTAAAGGGTTTGTTTTCTTTCTTTCTTTTTTTCTTTTAACTCACACAGATGCGTATGTGTATGTACTTGTATATCAATTTTATATATATTTTTTTTTGGGGGGGGGGGGTTGAAAACCAAGCTGGCCACTGTTGGGTTCTTGAACAAGGTCCAAGTGTTAGTTGCTCTGGATCTACCAAATGCTACCAAATTTACATGTGTTTTTACCTATGTTGTGCAGTGAACACACACTTTGAGTAACAAACACAGTCAAATATTCTGTGTACATAAATAGCCAGTTGCAGTACTGTGCAGAAGTACATTTGGTTGTTCACTTTATTGTTAATTACTTGGTGGCAAACTGTTCAGTACATTTAATCCATATTCAGTCAAACAGCCACTCGGAACCTGTTTAAGGTATCCAGGTTAACGGTAAACTTTTTTTAATTTTATTTATTTTACATTTTTGTCCCCGAATAATTTTAATTTGGTTCATCTTTTCCCATCTGTTTTATCTGAATTTCCACTTCACATAAACCCAGCTGTTCTCGTTATTGGGTGATGTAGTGGTTAGCTTGTCCACCTCACACCAAGAAGGTCCTTTGTTCGGGTTTTTGAGTATGCATGTTTTCCCTGTGCTTGTATGGGTCTCCTCAAGGTACTCCAGTTTTCTTCCACAGTCCAAAGACATGCACATTAGGTTAATTGGCTTTTCCAAACTGCCTGTAGGGGAGTGTGTGTTGCCCTGAGTTGGTCTGGCGAGCTGTTCAGGTTGTACCCTGCCTTCACCCAGTGCCGGCTGAGATATGCATCAGCGACCCTAGTAATAGCGTTAAGCAGCTCAGTAAATGAGTGGGTCGGGGAGTAAGTGTTAGTTATCAGCAGGAATTTCTAGTCTTTATGTTGTGCATATGTTGACTTCTGCATGTCAGAATGTTATATCATTACCAGAACGGGTTAGATCCAAAAGTTCAATACACACCTGTCAAATAGTCAATACAGGCTTTATACCTGTATACACTCTTTACCCTAGTCAAATATGGTGCCCAGTGCTGTGAGGTTAGTCATGTGATGAGTACCTGGATGTCCAACTTCGAGACTGGCCACTTTATTGAAAACGAAACACTAGGCGCTGATTTTAAAATGATACAGTTCATTGTACTTATTATATACAATAACGTGTTTAATATCACATTTAATTTAATATAAATGTTAGTTATTGGTCATATGACAAAAATAAAAATAGTTTACTAAAATTAGGAATAAATATTCTTTAGTTGTTACTTAATTTAAAACCACCACTGGCTGTTTTATCATTCGGCTGTTTTCAAAATGGCCACCATGAAATCAATATGGTGGCATTTTTTATGGTGGCAGATTTCTTATTTGCGAGAAATCAGCATCCTGTTCCAATCTGAGAGAAGCAATGGCTATGCAACTAAACACCAGACTCAACCAGTGTGCTCAACCATTACAGGACGAAAAGCTTTGGCAAAATTGACTGCAGAGGACATAATGTTGCTTAAAAACACAACGCCTGATGTCTGACTTTACTATACAACAGAGAAAGGGCTTTTTTTTTTTTTTTTTTTTTTTTTTTTAAACAAGATAAGCAGGACAACCGATGGACAGGAACTGGATGAAGATGAAATTGACCCCATGGTTTTTGCAGAACTTATTACTCATATAGTGGAAACACAATGAGGCTGTCCGGGAGGTGTAGTTTTTAAGATTGCCAATCTTTCACACAGAATGTGAAAAGTGTTCTATGGTAGAAAAAGCATACTTTATTGATATTATGGCACTTATTTAGGCAATTTAACCCATTTTTATAAATTTCATGTCACCAAATGATGCCTTTTTTTGAAAAAAGTGGCAGCCATCTTGAAAACAGTAAAAATTCAGGTGGCCACTTGTTTAATTCTGAAGAATAGTCTTTAAGGAACCTTCACACCAAATGTGATGCTAGTATTATTAAGTGAACAATTTTACCAACTTCGTGCTCTACTAATAAAACGTCAGCTAACAAACCATTGCACAGATTAGTTGGGTAATCCCTATAATAAACTTTGTGTAGCTTAAAATAAACATCTGTAAATGTACTCTCACAGGGAACTTCAATGATCTCAGAAATGTGAGCCCAGGAATCACATTTAAGGTTAATGTCCTTGTTGTCTAACTACCCTGAATAATATAACTGGACTCCTAAACATGACAGAGCTGTTGATAGCTTTTGCTTAAGTCTCATTGCCTGAAAGTTGAGTTTAGTGTCAGTTAAGAAAAATTCACCTGTAATCATTCATGACTGCACCCTTTCACTGACTTTACATGGTCGCTCATCCACATCACTTCCTGTGAGTGCACCACTTCTTGTCCTCGGCCAATTCTTATATGTAAACTAGGATGTGGTGGTTTAGTATTTGTGTTAGTATGTTGCGTCATACTGTTTCTGAAAGGCTTAGTCTTATAATGTCATGTTCCTTTGTTTACAGACAGACACGGTACCCATTCTTCACCTTGTGTGTTCACTTAAACCCCAGTCTGCTTTGCAGCAGGGAGCCAGACCCAAGGTATGTTTCAGTGTTCATTTTCTACTCTGTATAGAGGCATATTTTAAAACTCTGTGTCTATGTATTTTATATGAATGCTCAATAAAACAGGAGCTGAAGTTTTCCTCTGCAGTATTTCTGACACTTCCAGAAGGTTCTGTCTCACACTGCTCACTGCTGACAGTGCCATTGCACCACCGTATTATTTTTCCTTCAGCCCCGCAGCATGCTGTGCATCAGTGAGAACTAGAGACAGTCGGGAGGAAGTAGTGTTAGCTTAGTGGGTGGTCTGGAACAAACAGGCACAGCTGTGCTCATTATGATCCACCAGAAAACACAACTTTTCATCTTCGTAAAAACCCGCAGCAGTTATTTTCATATTTCGGTTTTGCGACTAGTGAGTGTTTTTGTGCACCCATTTTCTTGTAAACAAATCAACCATGTCTGACGCTTGTGACGCAGGTCAAACTATCAGAGCAGCTGCCTTCGCCAGCCACTGCCTCTCCAGCACCATCTGCGCCTACTGTGTCGTCAGCTGCCGGGCTCAGACAGCGCGGTCACCCTGCTCCTGCTGAACCCACTGCTGCATGGCCTGCCACAGGCACTGGCACGAACACGAGCACATCCATGTGAGTTCCTGCTGTTCCTTATCTGGTCACTGAGAATCTGGGTAATGAAACTCTGTGGTTGGTACGGGCTCTGAAGGGGAAGAAATGTACTAGAAGAACTTATACTTTAGTATTTGCTTGTCAACGCTGATGAAAATGCTGCAACTGTAGATAAGTGTATAAATCAAAGTTCCTGTATCCAGGCTAAGACCGGCAGCGATGACCCATCCAGCCTTCCCAACGTACTCACTTTACAGCCCTCAGCAACTCCTTTGGCTACAGCATATGTACGCTCGACAGTACTATATGCAGTAGTAAGTATTATCTGTGTTTTCACGTATCTGGATTTACACTTGTTTGTGTTTCCATCTGCTTGAGAATGAAACACCTGCGATTTATTTTCCAGCCAAGCAGCTATTGCGGCTGCTGCCTCTGTTCCCGTGACCCCTCCTACTTCACTACCCGTCACTCCGCAACAAGCCACTGTACCTGCCGGTCTACCCAATCAGGCTCCCATTGACAACCTGCCAGCCAATCAGAATGTCCCAGATCCTGCCTTTATCAACCCAGACGGAGCCAATCAAAACATGCGCATGAATGCTCAGGGCAGACCAGTGATGGAGGACGAGGAGGATGTGGAAAGAGATTGGTTGGATTGGATTTACACCGTGTCTCGCTTTGCTGTGTTCCTGAGCATGGTTTACTTCTATTCCAACCTGAGTCGTTTCGTCCTAGTGATGAGCAGCCTGCTCATCTTGTATCTGTAAGTGTCAAGTATTTTCCCATTGATTACCCACAGACTATAAAATCATGCACTAAGACAGTAAAATGCTGTTTTTCACATGCTATGGTAGTAATAGTAAGCTTTCCTTCACATGCTTTATTTTCATTATTCATTCATACATTCATTTATTTGCTGAACCGCTTAATTCTACTAAGGTCATGAGGAGGCTGGAGCCTATCTCAGCCAACTCTGGGTGAAAGTGGGATACACCCTGAACAGCTCCCCTGTCCATGACTAACACACTGGCTAACACACACAACCATTCACACTTGGACCTATGGGTAATTTGGAACAGCCAGTTAGCCTTTTGGACTGTGGAATGAAACCGGAATACAACACACACACCACGCACAAATGTCCTTGCTGGTCCCGGGGCTCGAACCCAGAACCTTCTTGCTGTGAGGAAGACGTGCTAACCACTGTGCCACCTTACAGTACAGTGTGATTAATTAACATGATTTATTTTTATTACTTGTAGATTTTGTTAATTTGTATATTACTGGAATAGAATAGAGCACTGACTTAGTTATGATGACCTCATTATCTTTCCCCAACAATAGGTATGGTGGGTTTTTCTTTTTCTCTCTCTCTGTAGTATTTTATAGCTTTAAAGTGCTCACTGAAAACTATTTCTTGACAAGAAGCATGGGTAATGAAGGGGGGAAATGGGGCAAATGTAGGCATAGTCAAGCAAAAAAAGAAAAAGTCGAGATTTCATGTTTGTGAGTTATTGACTGATGTCACGCTAGTACCCTTTTTCCATCAACACAAACATGGTGCTAGTCCTGGACTGGCATTGGTGCCGGTTTAAACGTTGGTTCAACTTGTGAACTGCGTTGCTTTTACACAGACTAAAGATCCACCACAGAGCCACATCATACCACTGTGTACTTGGGTGGGTTTATATACTCGGGTATATTCACAACCACCAAAATATATTTGACAACCCATTTTAGCAAACAAGTGAAGAATGGAAAGCCTTCATGCTGTAGGTATTCTTAATCACTATTCACTTTGTTTTTGTCAGTGTTAGAATGATATGTGGCTCTTAAATCCAGTTAGCACACTATATTTGTTATAGCACCTTTTTCTAACCCGGGGTACCATTTTTGGTTGGCAGGGAATGCTGGTCCGCAGTTTATACCAACTACTACAAGTATATTACAGGCCTGCGGACAACACTGAGGCAACACGTGAAAGCACATAATGCTAAACCATGTCGAAATAGAACGCTATGCAAATACCAGTACCATACTGTTGAGTATGGTAGTATGTTATATTTCAAATGTAGCCATGAATATTACTTCACTTTCCTTGCAATGTTAGCACCAAGCACAACAACAGCAATGGCTGACTTTTGTTATTACTATTTATTTATTTAATTAATTTTTTTGTTCAAGTGCAAAAAACCTGCAAGTACCGTGGTGGGGGTGGTTTATGTATCTGTGTGATTAATGCTGTTCAGTCTTCCGCTGTTCAGGCGTTAAGATCACATTTTTTTATCTGTATAATCCAGGCTAAATGTGCTCTGTAATTTATGACGTTTATGCTGCATAATGCTCTGAGCTTCCTTTTCCGGACACAAGTGATTGGGCAGGTTTATCAGGCTGGATGGAGGCACGTGGGCACAGAGCCTGAGGGAATGAGCAGTGTGGGTTTACAAAGTAAAAAGAGGAGATCTCTGTGCCTCCTGTGGTACACTGAAGGTTTTTTTGGTACATGTGGACCTTGACTTAACTTTCACCTACATACATGGAAGTAGACCTTGGGCAAACAGCAGATCCAAGTGTTCAGTGTGTGAGATCCTCCACTCAGTGTGTCTCACTGTTTGAGGGGAAACAGAACCAGTGAGGCTTTTCCTTTCTAGGCATATATGTATATATATATCTATATATATATATATATATATCTATATAATAATGTTTTTTTAGATAAG
>JBCNYH010000004.1:28271322-28281794 GCA_039654325.1 Tandanus tandanus
TCACTGACTGACTAGTCCTGTTCTGAGACTATGTGCTATGCTGCAAGAAATGAGAGCGGCACCTTCCCGAGTGGGATTAATACCGTCCCGCCCTATCAGGCCAGGTTTACCCTCAAAAGTACTCCAATTATCGTAATAACTATCCATCCCTGTATTGGGATGGGGCCAGAGCATATTACAGCATCGGACATTGCCTTCACTAATTTCCACACCCCTATAAAGTTACTCTTAGAAACCTCTGACTGACGAAGGCGTATATCATTAACTCCAGCATGCATAACTATCTTAGAGAACCTGCTCTCACCTAATAACCTAAGATAACCTGTTATGTCCGGCGCTCTGGCTCCCGGGATACACCTATCTAGTGCTGCTGGTGCCCCTAAAGGACCAGCTAATTTCACGTGTCTTAAAATAGAGTTTCCTGTAACCAGAGCTCTTTCAGGTTTCTCAGCGGGTGTCTCACTGAGGACAGCAAACCTGTTCGACACGTGAGGCGTAAACGAGTGATGCTCCCGTGGGCGAGCCTCAGTGTTAACTTTGGCTTTACGAGTATGCCGCCGAGTCGTCACCCATTCACCCTGCTGCGAGGGCTCTGATGCCGGAGGAGGGGGGTTACTATCTCCGCCTAAGGCACCCAGACTTCCCACTGCAGGGACAACGCTGCTCACACTAGCCCTCTCTAAATTCTGAATGCGCACTGCTAACACAGTTAAGTACAATCTTCTCTGTCAGAGAGCTAACAAGTGTACACCTATCACAGATAAAGTTATCTCTAATGACAGAGGGAGAATTATGAAACATCCTTCACTCAACACAATGAACAAGTTGGATGGTAGCCATGATGCTAAAAACAAACCTTAGCTGGAGACTTGTGGATAGTAGCAGGATATTAGCAAGATGCTGTTGATTCCCTCTGCATGCTGCTTTGAATTCGAGAAAAATTGGTGTTCAAAGAAAGTATAAATAAAATAACTAAACTGCTTCAAGAGAAAAAAAAAGTAAAACAGCAAAATTAAAATTAAATCCCTGAAATCGGAGGGAAAAAGCTAGGTTAAAAACAACCAACAAGCTGCTGCCGGCACGCAATTCAAAAAATTGCTTCTTTATCTTTGTCCGTCTCTTTGTTTGTCACATCCATGACACAACCACAACCAGTCACACACATATGATCATTTTATAATGTGGCCCATGGACTGAGGGGTATAGTTTTCACATAGTATACACTAAAACTTTGAATGAGTTTAAAAACATGCCTTTACTTAGTGCTTATGCTCTGCTAGCAGAGCATGTGGAGCTCACCTGCCTCTGTCATGGTTACTATAGTATGTAAAAATAAATTAGAAAACATCTTTTAGTGTGCTTTTCTTTATGTTTCCACCTATTATATACTAAAACTTTAAATTAGCTTAAAACACACCATAACCTAATGCCTATATGCTCCACTTGTGGAGCCCAAGTAGTTCACCTGCCTTTTCAAACTTAAAATATGTAAAAAATAAACTATAAAAATCTTGATTTAGTTCGCCTTTTATGTTACTGTGTAATGCACGCTAAAACAATTATTCGCCTCATGCTCGGAGAATGTCACTGAATCGAACTATTCAGTGACATCCACCTTGTCATAATTGTTAATTGTACTTTTTGCTCTTAAATAGTAATATCATTTTTCTCTTATACAGCTTCTCAGTAGACCAATCCCTTGATTTTGAAGTTGATTCCCAAATTGATTTAATCATCAACTCTAAGCTATGTAAGTATAACATTATTTACATACTTTCATTTTATTTCAATGTATTATCTAACTGTATGTGCATGTCCTATCATGCAGCTTAGCCTTTAACAAAAACAGTGTAGGCTGGACAGATTCTTGCCTCTGGCCTCAGTTGATGTGTGTTATAAAGAAGGTGTGTTTTGTATGTGTATCAGATTGTGGGAAAGACAGAGTAGCTGCAGACACTTCTGACTGTTACATCACCTTCCACAAGCTGAATCTCCTACTGCAGGGCGACCGAGAGTGAGTGTGCAAATTCACATCAATCCACACATGTTGGGAGGCATCGAGATTTTGAATGCTTTTCTGGGTACCGAAGTATTTCTTTTTAAAGAATTTGTCACCGTTCAGCCCAAAAGATGACCTCCAGAACTTGTTGAAGGCTAGCCAAGGAAAAAAAAAAATTCTGTACAACTAAAATGCAAATGCTATATTCAAAAGGCCAAACTAGTAAATAGCTATGTGGTACATCAAAGTAACAATAGACTATAAAGCCACTTTGGGGCAGCACGGTGGGGTAGTGGTTAGCATGTTCACCTCACAGCAAGAAGGTCCTGGGTTCAAGTCTGAGGCTCAGCAATGGTGTTTCTGCGTGGAGTTTGCATGTTCTCCCTGTGCATGCGTGGGGGTTCCTCCAGGTTATCTGGTTTCCTCCCACAGACCAAAGTAAACTAATTGGCTATTCCAAATTGCCCCTAGGTGTGAGTGTAAATGGTTGTGCATGTGTTTGCCCTGTGATGAATGGGCGAGCTGTTCAGGGTGTGCCCCACCTTCGCTCAGAGTCAGCTGAGATTTCAGGGTTCCAGTGTTCCTGTGACCTTAGTAGGATAAAACAGTTCAACAAATGAATGAATGAATAAATGAAATGAATGTCTTCATTTAATTGCCCTTCAAGCATCTAAAAGCTGTGACAACATGCACCGATCAGCCATAACATAAACATCACTTGACTGGTCTGCTGCTAGACAGCCCTATATGCAGCAAGCTGCAATGCACTGTGGGCTCTGATACCTTTCTGTCACTGACAGCATTAACAGTTTTCGCACTTTGTGCTACAAAAGCTGTTTTGTGGTGACATACCTGATGTCCTAGCTTTCATTCCCCACGTGCATTAATGAATGAGTGCATGGGATCCATCTACGGTGCATTGCTCTCTCTTGCCCATTGTTTCGGGGATGTTCTCCAGATCTACCGCACTTCTGACTGAGTCGCAGCTATTAAAGCTTTATGAATGAATCAATAAATAAAATCAAAGGAAAGTTAAGAAATATGATACATCTTCAAGGATGGTTTTCTTTAAAAATGTATTGATCATTGTTTTACTGAATACTGAAGTCTCTCATTCCTTTTATTCAAATGGGTTTTAAAACATCACCTTTAATTTGGATTAAATTTAAATTAAAGTGAAGTATGGAGGCTCTGTGATGGACTGGCGAGTAGTGTCAGGGTGTACCCTGCTTTTGCCCACAGTCGGTTGAGATAGGCTCGCGACCCTAACAAAGCATAAAGCTGTTTGTCAAATAAATGAATGAAAGAATAGCCTAATTGACCAATCAGACTGAAGTATTCAAATAAGGCATGTAATAAATGAAGATATTCAACTTTTGTATGGGAACGTATCATACGCATCATATCAATGTACTTTACCTTTTCATATAGTGACTGAAAGATTGTGACTTCAGATCCCACTGCTAGAACTACTCTTTAGGATTAAGCAGTGAATTCATGAATGAATTATGGAGTGTTTAACATTGATTTGGCTTTTTTTCCTTTGAAGACCTGGCTGGATGAAGAAATTGTTCACTAATTTCATCACTATCACAGTAAAGCTGGTTGTAAAGGGGCAAGTGAGTGAATTTATTGCACAGTCCTGCACACAGGAACACATCATTAGGAAAAGCATGCACATTTTATTCACAACAATTTTTTTTGTTTACTCATTTGTGTGAATTACAGATCTGTAAGGAAATAAACAAGGTGGCAAATATTCTGGCAGATTTTATTCAGGACACAGCAGGTAGGCTTGAGAAAACAGTTACCAATACGATGCTGTGTAATTGTTTAATTCATTCATAAAATCATTTCATTTCTATGAGCAGAACAGTTCCTGAGTGATGGAAACATCTCTGTCGATGTTGGAATAACTTCTTCCCCTGTCATATCCTCTAATTACATAGAGTCATACCACAAGGTAGCCCATGGTATCTCGATATAGTAATAAAATCAGAACCTACATTTTGTAACAGTTAGATTTTTACTAAATATTATATATAATATAAAATCCCAATTTTATGCGTTTTGGTTGTTTTTTTTATGATATGAATTATTTTGTCACAGATAAATAATGATATGATTCTTCTTCTCTTTCTACACAGGGTCTTGTGAACTATAATAACACCACGTCAGTGATCAAAGACTCTGTGTTTAATCCAGACCACATTTCAGAGAACCGCAGCCTGTATTTTTGGCTCTCTGATGATGCCCTTTACCCTTTAATGACTGCAGCATACCACGATGGACGATTCATCAAAAACATCTCCAGACCAGAGCTCACTGTATATTATCATTCCACCTACACAACTAGGCTAAAAGCTTGTTAAAACAATCTTACACTTAAAATAACATTGAACAAAGATTGCACTGCATTGCATTCAAACATTTGTGTTGTTAAACAAGACCTTCTTTTATTTCCACATTCCGTACCCTCCATAGTTCTCTACACTCTTACAGTGAGATTACGAGTTGACCTTTTTGATTTGCAGACCATGTTCCAGACTCAGCTGTCCACAGACAGACCTACTTTAGTGAACAAGGTACAGTAACTTCCATAGTTCACTTAAGTTCATATTTTGTGAATCTTTTGTGGTTGTTTCCATGGAAACATATAACTATATATGGGCAATAGTGGTGCAGTTGTTAAGATTCTGGGTTACTGATTCGAATGTCGGGGTTCAAGTCCCAGTGCTACCAAGCTGCCCCCTTTTGAGCAAGGCTCTTAACCCCTGAATTTCTCAGTTGAATAGCAAAAAAATGTAAGTCGCTCTTGATAAGGGCGTCTGTCAAATGTAAAATGTAAATGAGAGGGGTAGTCCTGCTATGTGGAAGCTGGTCATTACATGTAAGCTTGCCACATTAAGAGCTCTAAAACAAAATTTTAGCTGCACCGCTAGCCCTCATTTTTGGATACTCTGTATTTAGTACATTTGGTAACCACATTGAACCTGTAAATGCAGGACTTGCAGTGTAGAGGCAACTTTACTATCATTATCATAATCAGGTCATATTATCACAGTAACTTCAACATGAGTCCTTTGGATTGTCCATAGAACTATCAAATCTGTTCTTATTACTATTTTCATACTTTTATGCTTTCTGTCTTTTTATTGATGGGCGCAATGATGTTTTGCCATTTCTTGGAAATATTGTGAAATAATTACACATCATCTAATCAATAACAAAATCATGTGTATGTTTGTGATTGCATCTATTAGTGGCTATCCTCCGAGGAACCATTGTTAAGAGCGTGGAGTGTATCAGTGCCTCATTTTTGGACAACACCGCAAGGCTCATCTGTCAGAGTTGTGGCTGCAGTGGAGCTCACTTCTGAAAAGCTGGACACTCCTGTACTTTACTTTGAGACGGTGAGTTATCAGTGCATAAAAAAGCTGTTTGCATACTGCCACAATTTACAATTTTTCGACAAATTAAGCATATTTATTTAGTAAACATTATTTGAAGATAATTAAAAGTAAGAACCAATATGATCCAAGAAAAGAGTAGATCCAGCAGTGGATCTTAAGTCACAATCTTCTAGTTACTATTTTAAAAGCTAGAGCACTACTAATTCATTCCAAGAAGGGGTGGTACCATCTGAAAAGGGGAATATCTTCATTTATTACATGGCTCATTTGAATACTTCACTCTGATTGGTCAATTAGGCTATTCATTCATTCAATCTTTTGCCAAACTGCTTTGTCTTTTATTAGGGTCCCCCAAATGCGCATGCGCAGCACTTCATAAAGAAGGGGGTGGAGCATCACATGTCATGGAGGAAGCATATGCATCACCCTTCCCTGGGAAAAAACCTAAAAAAAATTCTATGAGGGTTGCAGGAAGGGTGGAGTCTATCTCAGCCAACTTTAGGCTGAGAACACCTGTTACCTTCGACAGTCCAAAAACATGCACAGTAGGCTAATTGGCTGTTCCAATTCGTGTGTGAGTGTGTGTGTTGGCCCTGCGATGGCCTGGCAAGTTGTCCAGGGTGTACACCCTCGGCCAGAGTTGGCTGAGACGGGCACCAGCCTCCCCATGACCCTAATTAGGAATAAGCAGCTTAGAAAAGGAATGAATGAATGAATGAATGAATGAAAGAGCTCTGTAACAAGTGGGATACAACAAGCCAATCATTTCTGGGAAATAAACCACTTCAGGTGGATGCAAGACCCCTCCACTGCCCATTGTGGTCCTGATCCTTCTAGCAGGGTTTATTATTTTTGCCGTACATTATCCCTTAGATAACAGCATGTTTCAAAGTATGTCCTCTTATAATGTGGTGAATTTCAAATAACCAATATTTTTATTCATTAATGAATTACATTGTGATTTTTAGTCCCTATATTAGATATACAGTAGTATCACAGTTGTATAAATGACCTCTAACAAAAAATGTAAGATAATGAGATAATGTTAATACATTATCTCAATATCTTACATCTTTTGTTTGTGTTTTGTGAACAACTATATGGTTCTAAAATTATTCTTCAATTACCTACCAGCACTGCTGTTAGACATAGTGGTTAGCGTGTCCGCCTCACAGCAAGAAGGTCCTGGCTTCGAGTCCTCAGCTTGGCGAGGGCATTTCTGTGTGGAGTCCAAAGACATGTTCATTAGGCTAATGAGTTGTTCCAAATTGCTCCTAGTTGTGGGTGTGAGTGTAAATGATTGTGTATGTGTGTTACTTACATGTGATGGCACGTCAAGCTCTTTAGGGTGTGCTCTGCCTTGGCTCTGAGTCGGCTGAGATAGGCTCCAGCCTCCCTGCAACCTTAGATGCTCTATGTTAGAGTTACTTATATAGAAAATTTATCAACACCAATCAGATTTTGGGATTCGTTATCGTGGTATGTCCATTTACAGCAAAAGTTAGTATTTAAAATATACTGTTTAACAGTGTGGTTTGTGTCCCAGTACAGGAGGTGGAAGTCTGTGTGAGAGCCTCTTATGCTGAAAAGAAAGTCATCCTGAAAGCCACACCAGTGTAGTACGTATGGCACTTCCTTTCAAGCCCTGCACTTTTGCTCCACTTTACTTACTTCTAACATATTTCCTTCTGTGACTTGTAGTATATCTACAGCAAACATTTCCATCGTAGAATTTGTTTCTGAGGTAAGACCTTGGCTGTAAGCCAAAAATAACCTTAATAAGGGGTGGATTTCTTGCTGATGCTCCTGTCTCTGTCAACACTGTTAATATTCCTCTCGATAATCTTCTTGTTTTAAGATGGAAATGAACTTAGGTGTTTATCTTCAGGAGGCTGTCGAGAAGATTGGTATCCCCAAAGTCATATCCTGTAAGTCTAGTGTGTATCTATGTGCGCATTTATAAAAGTATATGCTACTAGATATTTTCTCTCTTCAGATCTAGAGTCAGCAGTTACAGCCCTGATGGACAAGCAGAAACTCAATCTGTTCGACATCATCAATCCTGAAGTAATACCATATAATGTGAGTGTTTTATCTCATGTTATGAGCTGATTTGGTTACTGAAGCTAAATAACAGCAATCCTCTGAAAACACAGGCCTTGAACAAAAAACTGAAAAACTCTTCAGAGTCACAGTCTCACATTCATTTAGTGGGGCTTTCACTTCCCCACTTTGCCTTCACAGAGTTACTATTATACTTAGTGGACAAAAATGGGAACTGCTTCGAGTAGTCCATTGGACATCTATTAGCAAAAAGCTAACAAAAGTCCCTTGTGGTAGGAATCCCACTGGGAGGACCAGTCAGATTTTTTTAAAAATTGTGGCGAACAAGATCCTGGGTTATAGCAAATATTCATCCATTTGCCAAACTAGGGCAGTGGTGTCTTAGTGGTTAAGGCGATGGGTTACTGATTCGAAGGTCAGTGGTTCAATCCCCACTATCACCACTATTGGGCCCTTGAGCAAGGCCCCTAACCCTCAATTGCTCAGTTGTATAAAAAAAGTGATCATTGTAAGTCGATCTGGATAAGAGCGTCTCCCAAATGATGTAAATGAAAATGTAAACCACTTAATCCTACCAAGGGCTGTGCTTCCAAATGGCGCATGGACAGGGTGCATGACTATCAACCTGGATGTTTAAATCCACGTTGATCCCGCAGCCATCTGCAACCGGGAGTCCATGGGAGCTAATTGGCTGAGCTCTCATGGGAGGGAGGGATGGCATACTCTCACCTCCCTGTCACTCACAGTGATCAACGACCAATCATGGGCGTCTGTGAGCTCATTTGTACAAGAGGGGCAGATTAGACTGCCCACAAATGCGCATGCGCAGCAGTTCCTAAAGAAGTGGGTGGCAGCATCACATCACGGAGGGGGCATATGCATGCTTACACTCCTCCATGGGGAAAATCCTAAAAAAAAATCCTACGTGGGTTGCAGCCTATCTCAGCTGACACTGGGAGTAGGTGGGGTACACCCTGAACAGCTTGCCAGACTACCGCAGGGCCAACACACACAACCATTCACACTCACACCTTGGGGCAATTTTGAACAGCCAATTAGCCTAATGTGCATGCCTTGGGATTATTGGAGGAAACCAGAGTACCCAGAGGAAACCCATTCAAGCACAGGGAGAACATGCAGACTCCACACAGAAACACCCTCACTGAGCCTGGGACTTGAGCCCAAAACCTACATGCTAACCACTCCATGCCACCATGCTGCCCATTTATAGAAAATATTTGAAATGTAATTTAATGTTGGATTATGACTGTAGATTGGAATCCACTGTTAACATAGCGGCCTTGTTCCTTAGGCAAAGTCTATGAAAATGTGACCTTTTTTTTTTTTTTTTTACCCAATATTTGTATTCTGAGCCTGTTTTCAAATACTTTTAATTAATTTTTAAGATGTAGTGAACACATTTGAACAAAGGTACCTCTAAAACTATTTATATTCAAAATGAGCTGTTATTGAGCTTCAACTGCTTATTATGGGATTACTTTAGAAAATCACTATACTAGCCCATAGCATCATGAAAGTCTAATGCCTCTCCACTGAATTTTTTTATGCCATTAACAAATTTGTCCTGCCCCACTGCTGTTGCTAATATACTTACTAACATACTTATTTGGTTTCACCATGCAGGGTTATGTCCTGGTGCAGATGGATTTTGGTTTCCCACAGCATTTACTGGTGGAGTTCCTTAGGGAGACATTGGAGTAACTGCAGTCTACATAGTATCAACCATATTGTGTAATGCATTTGACTAAAGACGCACATATCATCACAAGATCTTGGCATAAGTACATTATCTTAGTAATGCAGGTAAAGTTGTTCAATTAAGTTTTCCAGCTTGGGAAAATATCTTGAGGGCGAAGGGCTCATTACTGCTAATGCTTAACGACTGCATTTTTTTGTAATAACTTTATTAAGAGGCTGTAAAGGACTGACTGTAATAGTTTCTACACTATCAGTAATAACAGGAAGTGACTTGTTTATTGGGCAATAAACAATAATAAATAATCCTATAAATAAGATTTGAGATGTATCACTCATTTATAATATTAAATAAATAGTTACATGACTTGAACTAACATACTGTTCATTTAATGTTTACAGTATATGCATCATAAGTATGTGTAATATATTTAGGTATAATAAATTGTATAATATTATTGATAAAAATCATCACACGGTCATTTCCCTTTCTCAAAGTATGATGCCTACCACACACCCATTTATATGATGTCATATTGATTTAAACATATTGTTTTTTATTAAGAAAACCTCTAAATATAAATCTAATATAATTTCATCACACACACACACACACACACACACACACACACACACACACACACACACACACGCACTCTCTCTCTCTCTCTCTCTTTAAAGTTGTCCACAACGTGAGTCTGTGATGTGGAGTGGTTTACATAATAACTGCAACCTAGGGTTGCCAGAAACACCAATTCAAACCAATTCAAATGTATTTGTATAGTGATTTTTATTTTACAATTGACACAGTCACAGTGCAGCTTTACAGATTAAACAGATTTTGATATGAATTTAACCATATTATTTTAAACATTTCTCTATGAATCCTACATGTCCGTAATGAGCAAGCCTGTGGTGATGGTGACAAGGAAAAACTCTCTGAGATGACGAGGAAAAAGTCCTGAGAGGAACCAGACTCAAAAAGGCATTCCATACCCATCCTCTTTTGTATGACATCAGATGATGTACATTGTAGAAATCTTTCATAGGTGTGTCACGTGCTTAAAAGGTACAAACTGTATAGTAGGAAATTCACTATGGTTTTAGGAGGAAGTCTATTTTGTTGGCTTGTAACTGTAATGTCACGTCCGCCTCCCCTTTCCCATCCTGCACTGCCTATTCTTCTTTTTTTTTTTTTTTTCCTTTAAAACCTGTCCTGTCCAGCATCATAGCAAACAGAATGGCAGTCTGGTTGCAGTGTTGTGCCGAACAAATTTGCT
>JBCNYH010000004.1:28300616-28317746 GCA_039654325.1 Tandanus tandanus
GGCTGAGATGGGCGCCAGCCTCCCCGCAACCCTAATTAGGAATAAGCGGTTCAGAAAATGAATGAATGAATGAATGATTGTGAATCCGTATACAGTGATAGCCCAAATGTTGGAAAAGTTTAGCAAAGTTGGGCACAAGGGTCAGATGTATCAAGGGTGAAGTGAAAGCCAAAAAACATATTGTGCAGCAGTTTATTATAATTTTATATGCATTTCTGTTAGCATAGTATATCATTGCATCTTTACGCATAATATTTTTTATTTTGTAGGCTATACTATGGGAAGGCTATTGCAAAAAAGGTTAGGATTTTACAACCTGCTAAAGGCTATTGCAACATTTGATTTTGTCAATTCTCCTGAGTTGTAGCTCCCATTAGGATTGGTAAAATTGGTGCAGTTGGAGAGGATAGTGGCAGGGATGTGGTACGTGTGCATGTACACTTTCATATTGATTGGGATATATGAAGAAAATGTTCATGGACTCCTGCATGCACAGGGTTTCATACATCCGAATTTTTTGACATTTATTACTGTCAAGTTTAGTTGGACTTGTGATCACTGTAGCCTCAGATTACAGTTCTTGTCTTACATAAATGGAAACTGATGTGGCAGCACATCCTATTCATCTAAAGTTCTGATGTGTTGTACAACATAGTTTTATGAAATTCACAAACCATCCTGTCTGGTACCTACAACCAAGCTATGGTCAAAGTCAATGAATTTACATTTCCCCTGTTTTGATGTTTACTTTAAATGAAGCCCTTGACCTGTACCTGTATGATTTTATGCATTATGCTGCCTATATAATATAATGATTGATGCATGTGTATATTTTGTATTGCCTAGCAAGTGGTTTTTACAAATATTGCTCAATTAAAGGGGAATTAAAAAGCTCTCATATATCGTATACGTCTTTGTACCTCAAAACGTGCTATTGTTATCACAGTCTTCTTCATGAAGAAAAAAACAGTAATAAGCCCTTATTCACTTTGCAGACATTGTAAAGAAGGAAGTGATTTGCAATGAATTGAACAGTATATTTTTTCATTTGTTCATATAAATGAGCAGAGGCTTGTCTGATATATGTAAACGTAATGTTGTATTATGTGCAGATGTGCCTATTTTTATTTTATTCAGAAGTTCACTAGTTAATATCTGATTTGTTAGTTTAACATCTATATACTCTTATTTTTGCTATTGGCAATATATGCCTTGCCTTTTATGAACTGACAAATTCACATCCTACTCTTGTGATTTTAGAATGGCGGCCTTTTTAAACAAGCTAATGCAAACTATTGAACAGATTTTATCAGACTGCAACTTCGAAAATGTAACAAAAACCACCTGATGATGAAAATATACATATTGTCAGTGTAAGAAGAGAGTTTTAAAATCTTTCTTTTACTTTCACATTAATAAGCTCCAAAAGTGTATAAAATTTCCACTACATGACCACAAGCACCATTTCTTCTGTAAAAGTACACAAAAACATTTCTTACACATAACCACAAACACCATGTCCACTTTCTTTTTTATTATTTTTATTATGCCTGAATAAGAAAATTTTCCATTTTCTTTAATTCCTTAGAGATGACAACACGTAAATACGTATATTTCAATGTTTCGAAATACTTCACATTTTGGGACACAGTGCTTTCACATTTATACTGATAGATGTCTTCCATGCAATTTAAATATATGTAAAGTAGGGCTGTGCAGAGCACCCAGTATTTGTATTTATATTTGTATTTGTTGAGGCAAAAAATATATTTGTATATTTGTATTTGAATAAAATTGAAAAAGTTTTCTACAATAAACATATTTAGCCAGGAACATCACAGATATAACTGAATTATGCTTTATAAGGGAGAATCCAGAATTTTATAATGACAGAACATTTGTGTTAAAAGAAATTGGTAGGATTTGCCAATGTTCATTTCTCATTCTTGGTGAATGCATATTAAATTATTTTATTTCAGTTTTCGTAGCCGTAAGTATGACGACAAGTTTTCAGAAGCTTTGTCTGGGATACTTCCAAAACTCCAGAGCTTAAAGGAGTTAAAGTAAGTCCTGGTACATCCAGTACTTTTGTTTCCTCACATTTCATGGTGTTGATCGGCTTTCACATTGTGGCTTTCACATCATTACTCCATCCACAGCTTTATCAGTGGTGGCCTGACTAATATTGGAGCTGCAAAACTTTTCAAGGCCTTGGAGTGCTGTCCACAAATCACACATCTAAAGTAAGAGACTATGGTCTTAATATAATGGCAGTTAATTTCGGTTTCACGAGAGTTCGGCATTTAATTAAGTGGTGATTATTGAGTGATGGTGAAAGGTTACTTAAACTGAATAAAATGAAATGTGTGTTGTGTCAGTGTCAGTGATAACTATCTGTCCGATGAGAGCGTAAGAAAGATCACCGAGGTGATTCCCAAACTGGCGAACCTCACATCTGTCAAGTAAGTGGTTACTTGTTGGACGTCATTTAACCTCCTGAGACACCACTGTCCTTATATGAGGACACTATATATTCTCTCAACTACACTGTGTGTATGTCCTTTAAAGATATGAGGGCCAGTGGGTATTACTCTTTTACCAAATTTCTTCCTGTTTGAAGATGTTGATCAAGTTCAATATTTATCAGGTGGTAAGGAACATAAGTGGTGTAGAGAAATGAGAAGACACACAACGTTAGGGTTTGGGTCATTGGAGGTTAATTTTAATTAGATTAAGGTCTTTTATAGGTCTTTAATATAAGGTATATTATAGGTGACTACATCCTTGGGTCCACTTATAGAACTTTGTTGTATGTGGATACTTACTGATGTATTCAACTGTAAATTTTATTTTATTGACTAATCTGACTAATATGTCTGTTCTGAATCTTGTTGTTAGGCTGGGGAAGAACACCATTTCCAGAAATGGAATATTTACACTCATTGAAAAAATGGCTGCCGTTCAGAACATTAAGCAAGTCCATACAAAGTAGGATCTCTCTCTTTCTCTCACTCTCTCTCTCTCTCTCTCTCTCTCTCTCTCTCTTTTTGTTGAATTCTTATGATCTCATGAAATCTACAATGACTCCACTCGGTTGAAGGACTAATTCAACAAATAGAATATTCTTCTATAATATAGCATTTCAACAGAGTTCATTTTGACACTGCATTGTTGCAAACCTGATGGATGTGTCTCCTCTTTGTTTACAGTGCAAAAAGGGAAATCAATGTTCTGTTCTCGCCGAATACCCCAAAGTGAGTAGTAACTACCAATGAATTATTTTAAGTAAGTGTAGAGGGCTGTTAAACTTGAATAATAAGATTAAAGATTCATTTGCTATTAATTTAACACCGAAAAGGCAGAGCAGTAAGTCAAGGAAACCACCAAGCTTCTGAATATTATCAGTCCTCCTTCATTTTAAAAGTAGCTGTAGTAGTAGTGTCTTAGTGAGGGCAGTGTTTCCTCAGTGGTTAAGGATCTGGGTTACTCAGCAGAAGATCGGGAGTTCGCAAGTCCCTTTACCACCAAGCTGCCACTGCTGGGCCCTGAGCAAGGACCTTATCCCTCAACTGTTCAGTTGAATAAAGTCACTCTGGATAAGGGCGTCTACCAAATGCTATAAATGTAAATATAGTTTGGTAATAATAAAAGGCACTCCTAGCAAAGAGAAACAGAAACAAAAGAAAAGCCCACAACCACCATTTTCCTTCCCATAGCTACACTCAGGAAAGTGTATTAGGTTAGTTAAAAGCAAAAATGTTATGCTGTAACTTAGATGACTTTAATGATTTTTTTAACTAAATAATATCTAATCATGGATCCTGTTGACAAAATAAATAAATAATTTAAATCAGTGCTTGTAGTTTTTTTTATGCTATGCTTAAAAGGCTAAACCATGTAAGGCTAATTTAGAAATAATGCACAAGGTTATATCTGAGAATAGACCTTAAGGATGTTTACATATCATTTCTCTCTCCAGTGAAATTGGTGTTAAACTTTTAATACCAAATGCAATGTCAAAATGCTAGAATGTTTTCAGAGCTGCCTAAAATTGAACACGCCAAAATTTGAATATACCCCACATATCTAAATTTATTTTATTTTTCTCTAGTGTTGATATGGTATTCGTTTTAATGTGGCCAGGGCTTTAAAGAGCTTAAAAGCACTGAATTTGAAAAAAAAAAAAAATACAACTTTCCAGTCTTGCTGTTAATATCTTTCTTATTTCTTTTCAGCAGTGTGAGCACAGATGTCCTAAACAGCACTGAAGATTCAAAAGAGCTAATGTATGTGAAACGAACAATTCTTACTAGGCTTCTATGTCTGTGTTCAATAAATTCACTTTAATTGCAACAGGAAGGTTATTAATCACTGAATGTAATGGAATTTCCCAAAATGTAACTTTTAAACTGATTTTAGATGGGAGGGCTAAAATCTAATAGCTAATAATATCCCACTGAATTAAATTATTAGGTTTGAGCAAAATATCACAAGGTTGTTGAAGGCATTATAAGAATGATGTGGGGGAACCATCACATATACAGTACATTTGTTTATATACAGAGTGACCCAATAAAATCTCCCATATTTCAGGGGTAAAGGAAAAAAAATGTTAATGAGTGATGTTACGAGTCATGTCGGGTGGAACAGCAGCTATCTCCTGTTGAATAGCAACCTTAAGGGCTTGAAGAGTTTTGGGGTCGATGAGTATACACTTGTGATTTGTGGTAGCCTCACAAAAAAAAATCACAAGCAGTCAGGGGAACGGGCCGGCCACCCAACATTGTCATGTGGCGAGATCACCCGATCTGGAAACATTTCCCTCAGCACTTCCAATGATCTTCGAGCTCTGTGTGCCATAGTTTACTTATGTTATCTTACTGAAATCACACATCGAGTTCTTCAAGCTCAAGGCGTTCAAGTTGGGGTTGGGCTATCAACAGACCATTGCACCGCCTCTCCTGCATCACTAAATTTCATGTGTGCAAATAATAATTTGATTATATCTTTAACCTTTTTCTTTTTTTAATTTACCTTGAAATGTGGGAGGGTTTTTTGGGTCACCCTGTATATTAATATATTTAATTTCTGGAGAAAAATATGATGGCGTTAACAGTCCATTTCATCTGTGTTTATTACTATTACTTTTAATGACAATTCATGATGGTGTTGTGTTTCCTTCCACAAACTTCTGAAATAGTTTTATAATTATATGTAATAATAATGAGATAATAATTTTATATTATCTTAGCTTCCATGAACCTTAATTCGTATAAAAATGTGGTGCATCGAGAAGGTGCGCTATTCTCATCTGGGAGGTTGCAAGTTTGAATCCAGGTTGATGCATGCAGCCACCCACAGCTGGAAGCTAATTGGCTGAGCTCTCATGGGGGAATGGATGACATTAGCTCACCTTGCTGTCACTTAAAGTGATCACCAGCTAATTATGGGTGTGCGTGAACTCATGCATACAAGGGGGTAGATATTGCTTTCCATCTGAGTTTGTTAGGCCACCCCTGAATATGCATGCGCAGCAGTTCATAAAGATGCAGCAGGCAGCATCACATGTCACTCACGGAAGGGTCATGTACTTGCCCTCGTCCCTGCCTGGTTGGTGGTAGTTGCTTGAGAGGGACACAATATTTGATGTGTGGACAATTCGCCAGGGAAAAAAAATCCAGATTTAGTTGGAAGTGGAAACTTTTTGTAATGTTATTTTAGCTAGCTACATATTGTATGCTTTTAGATGATGCAATATATTTTAGTAAGTACAAACTTACAAGCATGACACTTTTCCCCCTGTGTTTAGCTTGAATGATTGGAATCTCAGATGGGTGAATGTATCTAAACTGTGCAGTATATTCAAAGCCTCCTCTTTCACCATCCTAAAGTAAGTGTTCTAATACACCACATAGTAGGACTTTAGATTTTTGTCTTATTCAAAACTTAAAACAGCCATTTACTAGTCATTTAAACTCATGTGTTCCTTTGTGTATTTTGGTAATTGATATATTCTTATATTTTATATCCTTTTTAGTTTGTCCCACAACTCACTGGGTAACAGAGGGATTAAGAAATTGCTCGAACATCTGTATACTCTTGACACCATTCAGGAAATCAAGTGTGTTATATATTACTGTACATTCCATTAGCTCATAGTGTAGTTTTTATTGATTCAGTTTTAATATGATTAAATTGTTGTTCTTGAATTCAGTGTCAGTGACAATGAAGTGGATATGGATGGGGTGGTGCTTCTCGCAAATTATCTTTCTACCCACAGAGACCTGACGAAAATAGAGGCTAGGTAACAGATTATAGTAGCAGATATCTGATCATAATGAATGATTATTGTGCTTTAACATTAATAACGCCACTCCCTTTTATACCAGTCACAATGGAACGAGGAAACTGGTCTTGACATTTAGCTGCAGAAGAAGGTAGTGCAAATGCAATTCTGTGGCTCCGTGCATGAACGTGATAACCTACATGCGCCTAAAATTTTAGTTTGACATTTTTGACAAAGCTGTTGAAAATTGCCCCAGTGTGATTTTCTGTTTAATAGGAGACATACATATGAATCCATGTCTGGTTGGCAGATAAAATTTTTTTTACAGATGATTCAGATTCAAATTTCTCAGTTTTAGGAATCCGTGGGTTATCAGGTTCATACATGCGGCCACAGAATTTTGACTTGCAATTGTTTGCTTTTTGGACGTTATGACAAATGAAGCATATGATTCATAACAGTACATTGCTTTCTGCAGTGATCCTTTCACACACTTAACCACGGAAGGGTGTGATGTTCTGCACAAGAAACTTAGGTAGAATATGAATAGATTCTATTCTATTCTGGATTAGTACATATTATTAATTATTAGCATAACACATGATCATTTTATATAACTTTTATATCATTTCAGCTTAACTCAATGTGATATACACCCTACTAACATGAACAGGCTGTGTAAGAATCTGATCAGGTGCCAATATCAGCTAGACCTGGAGTAAGTTTACTGTCAGTTCCCCTGATCTCAAAATATGACATATTTTGTTTTTCAAAAAAAAAATTTAATCACCTTTTCCTTATTGTTTTCTGTTGCAGTTTCTCTGAGGGAAATTTAATGGATGAGTCTATTGAGAAGTTGCTTAGGTTTCTTCCAGAAATGTCATGTCTCAGTCTACTAGAGTAAGGATTTGTTTTGAGATTGATAAGAAACAATCCTACACAGCGGTTGTATTGTCATTTTACAACTGCTTTATCTCTTGTAGTTTAAGTCACATCAAGATATCAGTAGATACTGCTTTGTCATTGGTCCAATTACTTTCTGACTGCCAACGCACTACAACTGTGGAGCTCAGGTAACTTATATAAGAGGAAACTATACACTATCTGCATCTGGGGGGCAGCTGTGGCCTAATGGTTATTTTGATATACTGTATTAATTCCGCCTCTGCATTTAACCCATCTAAAGTGAGGGAACCACCACACATTCCTGCTGGTTCGGGAATCGAACCAGCGACCTTTCGGTCCCAAAGCCGCTTCTCTAACCGTTAGGCTATGGCTGCCCCCTAGAGAAACAGGGTAGGGACTGGAAGGTTGCTGGTTCGATTCCCCAACCTGCAGGGAAAATGGGTGGCGGTGGGGGAGTGAGCAGCACCTTCCCCTTCCTCCACCTTCATGGCTGAAGTGTCCATGAGCAAAGCACCTAACCCCCAACTGCTTCCTGGGCGCTGCAATGTGGCTGCCCACTGCTCTGAGTGTGTGCTCACTGTTTACGTTTGCGTGTGTTTGCTTACTTTGGATGGGTTCTTCTTTGTGCATATTCTCATTGCTTTAATCCATTTCTTCTTGCTTATCACAATAATTTAATGTAAACCCAGTTCACATTACAAGTAGTGAAACTGTTTCTCATCCGCTACCCTCAGTGGGTATGTAGGAAGTGTTGCATTACATGTTTGCAAAGAGCACCACATAAAAAAATGGAATAACTCAAATGCAGATAGACAGACGCATTGCAGAAATAACCTCTTGTGCTTTAATCTTAGTCAGATGGTAATCTGAACAATTATAAGGCAATGAGTTTCATTCAGAACCACTGAAGATTTCACAAATGTTCCCTGCATTTTGCATTTGCGGTGTAAATGTATTATGATTATTTTCCACTGAAGTAAACCAAGCGGATAAAAGAAATGACTCAGTGAAGTCTTCAGTGAAGTGAAGGCTTCTGTACAAACTACATTTCTCTAAGCCCTTCAAGCCTTAATAGAAGCATATCCTACCTGGGCACACTAAGGAAAAAAAGCCCATGACCAAATAAAAAGTTATATAAAAAGTAGTAAAAGTTAAATTAATTAATAAATGATCATTTTAACTAGTACTAATTTTACTACTGGGTAGCATTTGGTGTAGTGGTTAGTACGTCCACCTCACTGCAAAAAGGGTTTGTGTCCCAGGTTCCGCGGGGGCGTTTCTGTGTGGAGTTTGCATGTTCTCCCAGTGCTTGTTTTTCTCTGCATGCTCCAGTTTTCTCCCACAGTCCAAAGTCAAAATCTAACTGGCTGCTGCAAATTGCCCCTAGGTGTGAGTGTGGTCGGCTGTGTTTGTTTGCCCAAGTGTGCTTTGCCCAGAGTCGGCTGAGATAGGCACCAGCAGGCTAAAGCAGTTTGGCAAATGAAAGAATGAATGAATGAATGAAATATTGGATAATTTTACTCATACTAATTTAAAAACTGGTCTCATGGTTATCATCTGGTACATGATAACTTCATGACCTATTAAGATTGGTTTCATTAAACTGTCATGTTGCATCTGTTTACAGACCACAGGGACAATCATTTATTAAGTTCCTCCAATTCCAGTCAGAAGCTGCAACATGCAAGTGAGTTATTAAAAAAAATAATAATAATAAAACAAAACTTTTGACATATATGGTATCAGGATAGCTGAATAGTTGCGGTTAACTTGGATTTATTTCTCTTTTTGATCAACAGGGTAACCCAATATGAGCTGAGCAGTACCAGTCTGGAAAAGCTCTGTGGTGTACTGGAGCACTGTCATCATCTGACTGATCTGGAGTAGGTATTTTCCAGGTCTAAATATATCAGTAATTGATTCTAGTTGAAGCTCTTTTATGTACAAAACAGAACGATGATTTATATTTTTCTCCTGATTTAGTCTATCCAGTAATTTCCTTAAAGATGAAGCTATGAAGACATTTGTGGAATTGCTGCCCAAACTTCAGATCTCCAGCTCAGTGAGGTAAAGGCTCTATTTGTCTCACACATTGTTTACGACATGGCTGAACTGGTTCTGTGGTTAGGTCTGGCTGTGAGCAGTGTATAGCTGAAGATACAAATCATTCTTGTTAATCATTCTGAAACTATGCTGTGAGTGGTTCAGTATTTCGGCTGATCAAAAAGTAATTAACATGGTTTCTGATTCCACCATGGTCACCTGTCTTTTACTTTTCTAACAGATGAAATACGTCTTTAGTTTAGCCATGTACTCACGTTGTTTATTTCACACTGTTTATTTCCTGCATAGCAGAGCATTACATAATGGATAATTGAGGGAATGTCATATGTTTATTTAAATTATACTACAAGACATATAGTGATAATGGTGAGTTTATTAAACATCTGTTAAGTTGAAATATTGTCGGTACTAACTTAGCCAGAATAAAATCAGACTAAAATCAATTACTTCTTATACAGGGAGACCCAATAAAACCTCCCACATTTTAAAGGTAAATGGAAAAAAATATTAAAGATAATCAAGTTATTATTCACACACAAGAAACTTCATTCAGTACAGTTTTTATCATCATGTTTTAAAGATGATCCTCCTAATGGTGACCTTCATTGTCTGTACACATTTGGAGGCCGTTTCGCTCAACGGGTGATTTAGGGTGGAACAGCAACCATCTCCTGCTGAATAGCAACCTTAAGGGCTTGAAGAGTTTGGGGTTGATGACTATACAGACATGATTTAAGGTAGACAGAAAAAAAAATCACAGGGGGTGAGGTTAGGAGAACGGACTGGCCACCCAACATTGCTACACAATGAGATTACCCGATCTGGAAACATTTCCCTCAGCACTTCCAATGATCTTCGAGCTGTGTGTGCCGTAGCTCCATCTTACTGAAACTACATGTAGAGTTCTTCATGCTCAAGGTGTTCAAGTTGGGGTTGGGCTACCAACAGACCTCAGCACCACTTTTCCTGCCTCACTAAGTTTCATGTCTGCAAATAATGATTTAATTATTCATTCATTAATTTTTCTGAACCACTTAATCCTAATTAGGGTAGCGAGGAGGCTGGCGCCCATCTCAGCCGACTCTGGGCGAGGGTGGGGTACACCCTAGACAGCTCACCAAGCCATTGCAGTGCAAAAACACGCTGACGGCAACCCAGTGACCTATTCTTTTCAAACGGCAGCAATGGTTCTTTTACATGCCTCTCACCACAGACAGTGACAACTCGGTGATAGTGGGGCTTGAACCCCCGACCTTCGGATCAGTACCGAGCCACCACTGTCCCTAATTTAATTATCTTTGACCTTTTTTAATTACCCTTGAAATGTGGGAGTTTTTTTTTTGGGTCACCCTGTACAGTTTTCCAGTGATGTAATGAATGGTTATTTTCCACAGCCTCAACAATAACAGTCTAACCGAATTAGGGGCGCTGAACCTGCTGAGGTTAATGAACACATGTGAAAGGGTGGCTGCTGTGGAAGTAAGGTAAAGCTCTCTTAATAAGTTCATTTACTTGTGTGAAGTTCATTCCATGGGGCTGTTAAAAGCTAGTAGCAGGCAACAGTGTGAGGAGCTTTCAGTGTTTAATGAGTGCTTCTGAATTCTTTACCAAAGTGAAATTCTGTGGACCTGTGCATGAACATGATAACCCACAAATTCATAGAAATTTGAAAATTGAATCTGAATTCAATAATCTGTAAGTTTCTTATCGGTCAACCAGACATGGATTTTAGGATTATGATAGCTTCATATGTTTGTCTCCTATTAATCTGAAAGTTACACTGAGGCAATTTTCAACAGCTAAGAAAAAAAATTGGGAGCATGTGGGATATCATGTTCGTGCATGGGGCCATAGAAGTATACTCTGTATTAATTAATTTATTTTTTCAGTCTTGGAAAGGAACAGAAGGCTATGATTCACTTTCATCAAAAGAATTTTTCTGGCAAAACATTCAGGTCAGTCCGGTCTCAACATGTCAGGTTTGCTCACCATAATTTTAATGAAAAATAAAGTGAAAATGCTTTATAGCAATTTGATGCCAGGTCACATTTATTTACTTATTTAAGTTTTTTGTTTCTGTTTAACCCATTTTTATTTTTTATGTTGTCCTTTTTTCTTTCTTTTTCACATACTGCAGCCTGAGACACTGCTGTTTTGAGTTAAGACATTTGCAAAGTCTTGTGAAAATACTCACTACTTGTCCCACACTTAAACTTCAGTGAGATGATTTATTTATTTATTTATTCATTCATTTATTTATTACTGTATTACAGTAAAACTATGGAGTTGTATAAATGAAAATAAAGGGAATTAGTATGGAGTGGTGTATTTGTTCTGTGGTATGATCTGTATTTCGGTTTTCTAGGATATCATCATGTACTGTGGAGAATCAAAATTTGATCTTTCTACTGAATAGTTTGGCTTCAATGAACTCAGTACAAACTCTAGAGTATGTACCTCAAGCACACATGTACCAACACTCACACAGTTATTTTTTATTTCTTTATTAAGCTGAATTTTAAAACATATATATTTTTGTCATTATTCCTTTTAGACTAAGAAACAATTCTTTCAGTGCTGAAGACATAAAGCATTTGGTTACTAAATTGTGCAGAGATTCTCATCATAAAACAATTCGGTAAGCATGATGAAGCGGGTCAGGATATCTCGACATTCTTATTTAACGTGTATCATATGATCAAAGCTGCTGTTATTTCTCTCTTAGGATAATGGAGCAATGGATTAAAGAGGAAGTTGCAGTTGGCCTTGTGGCAAGCTGCCTGGATCTGAATCCACACATAAAGGAGATTAGGTGTGCCTCTGTCCAATTTCTCAATAAAACTTGAATATAATGTGCACTAATGTAAAAAAAAAAAAAAAAAAAGCTCCTCCGAAAATTCTCACTCACTCACTCACTTGCAGCATTACTTTATCCTGCTATGGATCTCAGTTGACACTGGGCGAAGGCAGGGTACACCCTAATCAGCTCGCCACACCATTGCAACACACACAACCATTCATACTCACACCCAGAAGTAATTTGGAACATTCCTTTAGCTTAGGAAACCCACCTGGCTTACCTGGAGGAAACCCACGCAAGCATGGGGAGAGCATGCAAACTCCACAGAGAAACGCCCGAGCCCGGGACTCGAACCTTCTTGTTGTGAGGTGGATGTTCTAACCAGTATGCCATTGCCATGCCACTCTAATTTTAAATTAATTACTAGATTTGTTTTTACCACCAATGTAATGTTCACCATATTTGCTACACCCATATAATTATACACAATTACACACATGCATTAATTAATGCCACAGTGCCATACAGAGGTGGAGCTTAAGGTATTTTGTCAAGCAGCACATAACCTTTGCAGTCATTTCAATCCTCTGAATTAATCCAGTCACTTGATCCTCCTTTTTTGATGAGCATTTAATTCACCATAATAGCATACCTTTACACACACCTATACACACCTGACAATTTAATAGTAACACCTAACCCAAGTCTTGACTAAGTAAATATTTTAAGCATAGACTTTATGAGAGAAGCCTGTGTTCCCTGCTTTAGGCTTCATTATTCGAGGTACCAACAAATAGCATGCACCTATTTATAAAGTGAAAATGGGTATAGGTGTGCAATGTTTTATAAATCAATTTTTTTGTGTGTGTGCTTCAACACTTTCACTACAGAAACTAGGGTAAACTAGCGATACCTGTGGAAAATCCATGGACCAGAGGGATAACAAATTTTTAAAGGTTAATACACGTGACCGAAATGGATAGGTAACACTAACGGTTATCAGACATGCTTAGATCTATTTATTTTTACTCAATGTTAACGCCAGCTGTTTGGAAACAGTGGCGACTAACATTACGGACACGCTTACTGAGAGGAATACTTACATGTCATATATGGAAGTATGATATCATTAGGGCTCATTAACTGTGCAAAGTGAATTTACCTAAAGTTTTAGTTTATTTTGGCACAACAATGAGACCGGAAGGTGTGGCATGCACTAAAATTCCGCACTTGCATTCGAATGTGCTAGCCCTGTTACAGAATATATAGCATATTAGCACATACACTAAGGCCAGCACACACAGTGCAACGCAAGGTTTACCAGCATGATACAGTTCATCAGAAAACGCAGAGTGCTATAAAAAAATTTTAAATGCCAAACAGGCAGATTGTCAGAGCAGCCAATTTTAAAATTTAACATATATGAAAATTAATAAAACATCACAAAACACACAAAAAGTGATAAACTGCATGTAGCATACAAGGTTTTGTCCAAGTTTGACCTGGAGTTATGATCATTAAAGGGGTAAACCTTTCGTTCACACTCTATGTTAATATATAGATGAGGCTCCTGGACTTTAACCAGTGCTCAAATATGCAGGTTTGGTTTAAACTGAGGCGGCACGGTAGCATTGTAGTTAGCATGTCCGCTTCACAGCAAGAAGGTCTGGGTTCCTATTCCAAGCTCAGCGAGGGTGGTTCTGTGTGGAGCTTGCATGTTATCTCAGTGCTTGCATGGGTTTCCTCCAGGTACTCCAGTTTCTTCCAACAGTCCAAAAACATGCATGTTATTTAAATGCATTTTTCCATATCTCCCCTAGGTGTGAGTGTGAATGGTTGGGTGTGTGTTGGCCCTGCGATGGATCGGCTAGCTGTTCAGGGTGTACCTTGGCTTCATCCAGAGTTGACTGAAATACCTTTTTTGACCCTAGTAGGATTATGCAGTTCGGTAAATAAATGAAAGAATGAATAGTTTAAACTGTGCCCGACATAGACTCAGATTGACTCAGGCTGACGTCTGGAGTCAAACCAGATGATTTTATACTCACCATGGTTGAAAAGATGTGGTTATATAAATTAGTGTTACTTTTAGCTTAAGCTAGTCTGTCAATTGTTCATTGTCTTTTCCCACAAAAAAAGCATTTCTATCATTCTACTTGTTAAGCATTGTTTGGTTTGTTTTTCACATTCTTTTGCAAATCTAGAGACTTCTTTCCGCGAAAGTCAAAGAAATATGTTTTCATGAAACATGAAGAAACATGAACTGAAGGTCTTGACCCATGTTTGCATGATTTCATGCACTGTGTTACAGACACATGATTGGCTGATTAGAAAACTGCATGAATGAACAGGTGGCCAGGACGTGTATAACCATGGCAGTTTTATCATGTTTGTCTCATGATGCAGAATTGAAGGGGTCTGAGCAAAAGGAGGTTAATTTACATTTTGGGTACAAACACAAGACTTAGCCTCCTTCAGTTATCTGTTATTGTAATTTTGCACTTTTCTTTTTGAGACTAAATCATAGGTGTCAAGCTCAAAGCCTGTGGGAAAAATCTGGCCTGCCAACTCATTTTATGTGGCCCGCAAGAGCTTTTGATGAATATGATTATCAAACATTCTTTGCACTGACCATTACCATGAAACATAATTCATCATCCTTCCACTAGGTGGCAGCAGCCTATCTCAAACAAAACAGCTTGTCATTCATAGCTAAAGAAAGCTTGTGTGTTGTCAGAAAAGGAAAGTGAAAAAAGGAAAAGAGAACAAATACCTAAATTAATCATTTTGCCATGCAGATTTTTATTTCATGCTCTTTTAAAAATGGATGTCCTGTGATTATTCGGTCCTTGGTAACCTAGAAATTCTGTAATGTGGCCTTTAGTGACAATGATTTTGACACCCCTGCTCTAATTATATGCCGTGTGAATCAGCTCTTATGTGACTGTATGCTTCAGGGTTTTATTTTGTTTGTTTTTGTTTTGTTTTTTTGAGTGAGAGTAGTTCCAAGTGACTTCAGATTATCTACTGGTATCTAACAGGTACAAAAGTATTTGTATTCAGTTCTATTTCACATAATTTAATGAATCATATGTTCTTGCAGAGTTGAAAAAACATGCCTCAACCTTTCTATTGAAAGCCTCGCCTCTGCTACGTAAGTACCAAATTTCTAATTCAAATTTTGTTGCATGAGTAAGGAATAAAACACAATGGGGCATGCTGTTATAAGTTTATAGCACATAACTGGGTGTGTGATGAGTTTATATCTAGTAATTCATACCTGCTTCGGATTATTTCTTTGTAACTCAGTATATTTTTTGCAACTATAATAAATGCTTGGCAGTGGTGGCCCTGTGGTAGGGTGCTGGCTTACTGCTCTGAAGGTTAAGCCCCACTATCACCCAGTGGTCACTGCTGTCCCCCCAGTGCAGTCAACTGGGTTATCAATGTCAGCCATGTCTCTCACTGTCTGTGGTGAGAGGCATGTAAAAGAGCCTTTGCTATTCATAAAGAGTAGGACCAATGGGTTGCCGTCAGCATGTTTCTGCCCTGCGATGGCCTTGCAAGCTGTCGAGGGTCTACTCTGCTCTCGCCCAGAGTTGGCTGGGATTGGGGGCCAGCCTCCCCCGCGACCCTAATTAGGATTAAGCTATTCCGAAAAGGAATGAATAATAAATGCTTCACTTTTCACTTTAGAGTCCCTAATGACATCAGGAATTTTTCTCATTTTGCTGTGCACTCTATAAGGTGAGGTGTTTGATATTTTTATGAAGATTATTATAACCCAATTCTGTAATAAAAACACATGCAAAACTACAAAGGGATAAAAAAATCAACATATATAATTTTTAAAAAATAAAATAACACTTTTATCATGTACTTCTTCTTCCTTCAGCTTTAATGACTGTGAAGTCAACGGGCAGCACTTATCTTCACTGCAGTCCACTATCCAGAAGTGTCCCTCTCTGCAGGAGTTACAGTATGTCAATTAAAGAAACTTTAAGTGTAGACTAGAGTGACACGGTGGCTTAGTTTTCAGCAGGTCTGCCTCACAGCAAGAAGGTCCTGGGTTCAATTCCTGGGCTCGGGTTTTTCTGTATGGAGTTTGCATGTTCTCCTTGTGTTTGCGTGGGTTTCCTCCGGGTACTCTGGTTTCCTCCCACAGTTCAAGGACATGCACATTAGGCTAACTGGCTGTTCCAAATTGACCCTCTGTGTGGATATGAGTGTGAATAGTTATATGTGTGTTGCCCTGCAATGGACTAGTGAGCTGTTCAGGGTGCACCCCACCTTCGCTCAGTGTCGGCTAGATAGGCTCCATCCTCCCCACGACCCAGGTTGTAGGATTAAGCAGTTCAGCAAATGAGTGAGTGAGTAACTTTAGATTATATTTTGAAAAATTTCTGTGTAATAAATACTTGTTTTTTTTTTTGTTTGTTTTTTGTCAAGGTTCTCTCAGCTGACAATGGGTGCAGCTGGTGCAGAGTTTCTGTCTTCAGTTCTTCCCTCACTAAAGAATTTAAAGACTCTCAGGTTACAAATGATTGTCCAGTTTGTAAATGATTTCTAGTTTAAGTTAACATGTTATACATTACTACTCACTGACTATTCAACTTTGCAGTCCATAACACTGCAGGCTACTAATACTACTTTTATATGTTTCCATAGTCTTGATTCCAAAGGAGGAACAGAAGATGAAGCAGTTATATTTGCATTACAGCACACACAAGAGCACCTGGAACAGTTAAGGTATTGCTGTCACATGCCTATTTGATACACAGTTCTAAAATTTGTTGTTTTCTGTTATACTAGCACCAAAATGACTTCCATCACCCCAGTTCCACGTATAGTGTTTGAGTCAAACTCTGTGTAGAGTTTAGATGTTCTCCCCGTGCTTGTGTGGGTTTCCTCTGGTGCTTCGGTTTTCTTCCACAGTCCAAAGACATGCACATTAAGCTAATTGGCTGTTCCAAATTGCCCCTAGATCTGAGTGTGTAAGGGTAAATGTGTGTGTGTGTGTGTGTGTGTGTGTGTGTGTGTGTGTGTGTGTGTGTGTGTGTGTGTGTGTGTGTGT
>JBCNYH010000004.1:28351940-28362653 GCA_039654325.1 Tandanus tandanus
GAGGCTGGCACCCATCTCAGCCGACTCTGGGCGAGGGCAGAGTACACCCTGGACAGCTCGCCAGGTCATCGCAGGGCTCCTGCACCAATTGATTTCCCACAAACAGGAGTCATTACTTTTATAATGGACATGCACAGAGAAGGAAACATCATTCTTCTGGGGTGTGTTGAGCTCATTCCTCTGCACATTGTGGGAACGGAGTATGTGCTTGATTATTTGGCATAATGAAGCTGAAAGAAGCAGCGATTAAACAGAGATGCACTCAGATGTGGAGGGTGTGACAGACTAAGTGGGAGAAATAGGAAAACATTAGAGCCAGAGAAAGAGAGCAAGCCAGAGAAAGAGAGCAAGCCAGAGCAAGAGAGCGAGAGAGAAAGAGAGAGAGAGAGAGCGAAAGAGGCAAACAGCGAGAGTAACAGCTTTTTTTGGAGATGTAAATTGCTCTTGTTTAAGTGTTACGTTTGCAGGAGCAAGCATGATATGTTGCCTGTCACAAGTGAGTTTGTGTAGTCTTACTAGACTACGAACTAGGGTTCACGTTATTTATGACATGGATCTTATCTTCAGTTACAGTATACTAACCCTAGAATAATATTTATAGATATAGTATAACCCTAATAATAATAATTTCACACAATCATGCTTTGTTCTCTTTTAAGAACGAACTGAAAATATCTTTTCTCTGCATACATTCACTCCATTCTTTTCCCTGTCACCATTTTTTCATTACACTTTTATCAGAAGTAACAATTGTTCACCAAAGGCGAGGTGAATGTAGCTGAATAGTATCAGGGAATATTCAATTCAGCGACATCCACCAAACCTTATACTTTACTACAAAAGAAAATTTAGTTTAAGTTTTTAGTTTAGTTTAACTATACATGACAATAGCAGGTGAGCTCCATGTATGTGCACATATATCAGACTTTGAGCAGTGTGAGCACAGTGACTTACTGCTGGTCCATAAGCAGCAAGCAGTCGTGACTCAGAGATTAAGACTATGGGTTGCTAATCTGATGGTTGGGGGTTCAAACCCCAGTACCAGCCCTCCCACAGTTGAGCCCTTGAGCAAGGCCCTTAGCCCTCAATTGCTCAGTTGTGTAAAGGAGATAAAAACATGTAAGTCACTCTGGATGAGGTTATCTGCCAAATGTCCTAAATGTAAACACTTATTTAAAAACCTTTAGTTTTTTTAAAAACTCAGCGTTTTAGTACTACATGAAAGCATGAGAAAACCACACTCTGTAACATTGTCTATTATTTAATGTATATAGGATGTCCCAAAAGTCACTATACACTTTTAATAAATTCCTAAAAATTACACAAGAAACTGAATGTATTCATATTTTTAATAGCAACAAAGGAGTCAGTGCAGTTTTACTTGTTAGCCATCATGTTTCAATACCTTGAAGACTAACTGTTTACCTCCAAATGAGCGCCTCCATTTTCGACAACCTTCACCCACCTTTGGACGCAGGAGAAGATTAGGTGTGGGGGTATATGCAATAACTCCTTTGTTGATATTAAAAATATGAATACACTTAGCTCCTTGACCGACCATAGGCCTTCCTCAGTTCATGGGTCCAAAACACACAGCGCCCCTAGTGGCGCATGATACCCTGATTTTTTGCTTTGCACTTCGTGGAAGCACTTGTTGGGGCCCTGGGGAGAGGTTTCTAGCACGTCACCCAGGTCCCATTGTCTGCTCTACGGTAGTTTTCTTCAACCCACGAGTTCTCCCTCTCAGTCATGTGACTGCCTGGCTCCTCTTGATTGGTGAAACGGAGACAAACTTTGTTAGTGGCTACGTTTGATTGGAGTGACAGAGCCTTCGGTGGAAGTATCTCACAAAACAAAACAAACCATTGCGTACTGAATAACAGATGATCTGATATTCCGATATCAGAATCTGATACCCCGATTTTCCTCCACATCAGAGGTAATAAGTCATAACAGTATATTATGTTTCATGGCTATTGCAGAACATGAACTATTAATGTATTTAAATTAAAAAAGTACATTAATACTTTAAGGCGGCACAGTGACCCAGTGGTTTGCACTGTTGCATCATAGTTGTGAATTTCTGTAGTTGAAATACTGTGGTTAACATGGGCATTTGTGTGGAGTCTGCATGTTCTCCCTATGCTTGCATGAGTTTCCTCTGGGGGCTCCAGTTTCCTTCCACAGTAGAAAGACATGCATATTAGGCTAACTCAATACTCCAATTGCCCATAGGTGTGAATGTGAGTGTAAACGGTCGTTTGTCTGTTTTAGACCTTCAACAAATTGGTGACCTGTTCAGGGTGTACCCTGCCTTTCCTATTTCTGCTTTCATCTGTATAATCTGTCGTATTATTTTAATTATCCATTTAATAAGTTTGTCCTGTCAAGTTTTTGATTTCAGTGTTTGCTCCAGGAACATTGATTTACTTGCAAGTCTGTCTGCTTACCTGAGTTAGATTAAATTGACCGCGTCATTAAATGCATTCATATTTTTTATGAAGGCTGAATTGAATGGCTCAGTTTACACACAATAAATGTGAACTTGAACTTTGTTCACTCTGGCGATGATGAACGATGTTCATGTTTGTCTGCTCATCTTTTATGGCACTGTTTTTACGGCATAAATGATGTCTGAAGCCAGCTTGTTTGTGCATTTGAATTTGTTTTATGAACAAAAAAGTGAAGATTGAGATGGAAGAAACTGCACATTTCTATGCAAATTCTGCCCACCAGGTCTGAAAAAGCAAGTCCGGATGTTTGCCACATTTGCATCGAATTTGAAAAGACATATTAAGTTGAAGCATCACACCAATCTTAAGGATTACATGCGACTTATAGATCAGCACAATAAGACAAACGCGGCAACAAAGTTCATCCAACTCAAATAAAGCTCACAGCATTTTTTAAAAAGCATCTGTTGCCTTTTGTCCCAAAAACAAGTGGACAAGCTTGTACAGAATTACATCGTAGGAGATTTGCCGCCCTTGAGTGAAGTCAAAAGACCATCGTTCATCAAACTGGTGACTGGTTTGCAGCCATCTAGATGTGTGACTCAGTGATTTAGGGGTGAGGATGCATGGGTAGAAGGAGATATAATTAAAAAAAGAATAGCAGCTAGTTTATTAAGAAAAACAGAACAAATGTCCAAATTTTTAAAAGATGACCTATAAACATGAGCTAGTTCTTTGTGAGCTGTATGAACGAAACTTTGAACTAGTTCATTTTAAGTGTGAACTGGCACAACACTGTTTTGTTTTTGTTTGTTTTTTGACTCTGTGCAAGTCTGAGTGGTGGTGTATGAACCTCTTTTTTGGGGGTTTCAGTTTTAGTATTAATAATAAATCTGTTTTTATTGTTATTATTATTATTATAAATATTATTATTGCTGCCTGTCCTCATGCAAGTCAGTAATACCTCACAGCCAATCAGCATCAACTCAGCAATGTAGCAGCCTTAATGGGCATGCACAGACACAGGACAGGACACAGGACAACCATCTAAGCCATACTCCATGACTGTGGCGATCTCCTCGGGGCTCTGATATAAGTAAAATGTAATTGTTGGCAAATTGCTGGGGTTGGAAATGGTTTTTATTGGAAAATCATCAACTTTTGGAAGGAATTTAATCACCTTCTGCTTTGCGGTTAATTTTTTATAACAGCATTGTCATTTCTGACAATTCAGGTTTTTCAGTCAAGAATTTTCATAGATACACATCACTCACACAAATGCAGCCCAAAGACAGAGGTCAGCACAAGCCTTCTGAAGGAAATCTGGCTTAATGACACAGGCTTTATCTATTTTTAAATGTCAGAGAGGTTTGCATGTGCTGCTGAGGTTTACTCTTGTGAGTATTCCTTATATGTTGAACTCTGTTTTCACTGCTGCAGGTGGAGTTTGAATGCATCAATCCTAAGAAACAGAAGAAGAAAAAGAACTACAAGAACTCTGGAATCATTATTTTGAAGTCATGCAAGGTAAAGAAGCATCCTCACTGCCATGCACTTCACCAGCTCCAGAATTAAGCAGTTAAAATAAATGCCATACAAAGCTGCATTGACATTTCATATAATGCAGTTCTCCTTATGTCATTTATTTATTTAATTTTAAAATGATGCTAGCTATAATTAGGGCTTTGTAGTGCTGTAGGCAGAGATTAATTTAATAGCTTTAAAAACCCATAGTAAATAAGACATAGTATTGATATCAGCACGGGGCACCTGTTACTCCTGAGCCATCAGTCATTAGGTGCATTGCTCCTCCCCATGCAGCCAGCCAACTGCTCTATTGACTTAATTACATGCAGTAATCAGCAGTTCAGCTTGTATGACCCTGACACATGTGCTCACGTCCAGTAGGTCACCTGATAAAGGTGTCTCTGTTTGTTTGGTCTCATTATGCACAAGGATGCTTAATGGAGAAGTGTGTGACTGACTGTGTGCTTGTTTGATGCTCCTCAGATTACAAGGGATTACTCATTCTTGGATTACATCCTGGGCGGCTGTCAGCTTATGTTCACTGTGAGTTTGCACTGGTTTCCTATTTATTAAAGTGAAACATTATTACATTTTCTCTAAGTTTTTGTAATTTATTTATTAATTTATTTATTTATTGTGAAAATTGAGATGTCACAATGCAGATGTATGTAATATTGTTTTAGCCTAGTCTATAACATGGATACAGTATGCATAACTTGGAACTTGCTCTTATCTAATTTAAATTGGCAAATCCTCCCTTTTTAGGGTCCAAACACTCACTCTCAGATGAACCATTTTAATCTACTAGGGTTGCGGGGAGGCTGGAGCCTATGGGCTAGGTACACCCTGAACAGCTTGCCAGACCATCACAGGGCCAACACCCACACAAGCACGGGAAGAACATTCAAACTCCACACAGACATGCCCTCTCCAAGCCTGGGACTCGAATCCCAGACCTTCTTGCTCTGAGGCGGACGTGTTTACCACTACACCATTGCACTATCCATGGTCCAAGAAACCTACAATAATTAAGTTCCATTCTAGGCAATTCTTTTATTTGGTCTATTTCAGGGCGGCACAGTGGAGTAGTGGTTAGTACATCCACCTCACCTCAGCCTGGGTTTGAGTCCAGGCCTCAGAAGGGAATATCTCTGTAGAGTTTGCATGTTCTCCCTGTGCTTGTGTGGGTTTCCTCCGGGTTCTCGGGTTTCTGCCCACAAAAAGACATGCACATTAGGCAAATTGGCTGTTCCAAATTGCCCCTAGGTGTGAGTTTGAATGGTTGTTGGGTGAGTGTGAGTGTGTTGGCCCTGCAGTGGTCTGGCAAGCTGTTCAGGTGGTACCCCACCTTTGCCCAGAGTCGGCTGAGATAGACACCAGCCTCCCCATGACTCTAGTAGGATAAAGTGGTTTAGCAAATGAACGAGTGATAAATGTTTTCGTATGAGTATTATTTTGTAATGGACTCAAGCAGTTTTTAGCCCCAAGGGAAAGAAATAAAAATATAAAGTCATATTTTGTTTAAAGTTTGGATGTATGACATCATCAAACCATTTCTGCTTTTTGTTTTACTTATCAAATAAAGAAATCACAGATAAGACACAAATTAAACAAAATTTATGAAAAATTAATGCAATACAATAATTTTTTAACATTAGAAAGAAATAATGTGATCTTGCATCAGGTTGACAAGTGGGGGCGACATCTAGTTAGTAGAACATTATTAAGATTAACAAAGAAAAGGTTCTCAAATTGGCTGGCGTGGTGGTGCAGTGGTTAGCACGTCTGCCTCACAGCAAGAAGGCCTGAGTTTGATTCCCAGTCTCCGTGCTTGCGTGGGTTTCCTCCAGGTACTCCGGTTTCCTCCAACAGTCCAAAATCATGCACAGTAGGCTAATTAGTTCCAAATTGCCCATAGGTGTGAGTGTGACTGGTTGAGTGTGTTGGCCCTGCAATGGTCTGGTGAGCTGTTCAGGGTGAAAATGAATGAATGGATGAAAGATTGAGGTTGCCAAATTTTGGATAATTTTTGTTGCTCCATGGTCTTTAATGTGTGTACCTTTCATTTTATAATTGTATAAATAATAAGCCTTTTTTATCCATTGAGTATGGATGGAAGAATGTGAGAATAAGGAAAATATCGCTTTCCAACAGTGGCAAAAAAAGGAGAGATATCTACTGATGTAATGGATGACAAAGAGTTAAAGATAGACATACAGGGCAGGGCCAACACAGCCCTAACCCATCATTGTATTTGAGAAAGGATGAAGGATACACTGATAGTTCACTGGAGGTAGAAGTGATCCTCACTTCAGTCTATTTTTATAACAGGGTTTTATTATCATTTTGCATAATTACATTTACATTTATTCCATTCGGCAAACACCTTTATCCAGAGTGAGCTAGCTTGCTTTTCTTTGTTTAATTTATACAAATGAGCAGTTGAGGGTTAAGGGCCTTGCTTAAGGGCTCAACAGTGGCAGATTGGTGGTACGTTCTTCATTATGGTTAACCCCATAAATGCCAATTACATTGAGCTTTGCTAGACTCAGTACAGTTTCTTGATACAACATAGACAGTAAAGTCAGTACTGAGCTAATTGTTTAATAGCTTTTATACATAAACACGACATAATATGTTAAATACTCTATCTTAAGCCTTGAGCATTTTTGACAATCATGACACTCTTGACATGAAAAACTGTGCCACTTTATTTACGTTATATATTTATTGCAGTTTTAGAATTATTTTAATGCTGATGCAGTATGAGTCTATGTTCTTAGATTGGTGCATGGTTGAGGTTGAAGTCTTCCTTCTGTAGCGTGTCTGAGTGAAGAGCTTCTGCTCATGGTCCTTTATGTAACTCGGTCAAATGACACAGAATGCGAGTGAAAGGCACAGGTTGCTATAGTGATGGCACTGAAAGGGCCCTGACAGGAGAGAGATACAGAGAGCTACAGAAAAGTCTGAAGAAAGCTGTTTTTCTCTACCTTCATCATGTGGAACCTTTAAAAGCTCAGTCACACTACAGATGGGCTGATGTTCTGCTCACAATTATGAACCTTGCTGGCTGTACTTCCTAGGCCACGCTGGCTAAAAACTGTGAAAGATCTCCTTTGTTTTTGAAGAGAAGTAAGGAACATGAAGAGAGGGAGGGAAGGAAAGAGTGGGAAGGAAAGGAAGTGAAGAGAAGGAAGGGAGAAAAATTGGGGGGGGGGGGGGGCAATGGAAAATGAAGAAAGGGAAGGAAGGAAGGAAAATTAAAAGAGAAAAGGAAGGAAGGAAAATTAAGAGAAGGAATGAAAATAAATGGAAAAGAAGGAAGAGAAGGAATGAAAATAAAGGAAATGAAGGAAGGAAAATGAAGAGAGGAGAGGAAGGAATAAAAGAGAGAGAAGGAAAGAAAGAAGGAAGGAAAATGAAGAGAAGAAAAGGAGTGAGAAAAATGAACAGAAGGAAGGAAAAAAGAAAGAGGGAAGGAAAATGAAAAAGGAGGAAAGAAAATAAAAGAAAGGAAGCAAAGAGATGGAAGAGAGGAAAGTGAAGAGAAGAAAGGAAAGGAAGGAAGGAAAATGAAGAGAAGGAAGGAAGAGAAGAAAGGAATAAAAATGAAGAGAGTGAAGGAAAAAAGGAGTGAAGGAAATTGAAGAAAAAGGAGGAAAGAAAGGAAGCAAAGAGAGGGAAAGAAACTGAAGAGAAGAAAGGAAAGAAAAGAAAGACAGGAAGGAGGGAGAAGGAAGGAAAGAAGGAAAAGGAAGAGAAGGAAGTAAGAAAAATTAAGAGAGGGAAGAAAGGAAAATGAAGAGGAGGAAGGGAGTGAGAAAAATTAACAGAAGGAAGGAAAATAAAATGAAAGAAGGAGGGAAAATGAAGAGAGGGAAGGAATGAAAGAAAAGAAAATAAGGGAAGGGAAGGAAAATTAAGAGAAGGAGGGAAAGAGGGAGAAGAATGGAAGGATGGAAGAAATGAAAGAGTGGGAATGAAGGAAGGACAGTGAAGAGAAGGAAAGAAGGAAAATGAAGAGGAGGAAGGAAGGAAGAAAAATGAAGGAATGTTATTTAGTTAAAACAGACTGAACTTTTTCTGTACGATGTGCCGTTGGTCCCGGTGGGTAAAATAAATTCTGTTAGCAGGTATATTTGGTCTCCAACAGTGCAAGCATATTCTTCCTCCTTTAACAGTATGAGAGTTTACTAAACTTGGCATGTGAGCTGTTAACTAATACATCAGCACTTTTAGCAGCGATGGAAGGGCAAAGGTCAAAGGTCAGCAGTAGCGAGCAAACCGTGGGAGTAGGAACAGAACATCTATTTGCGTTGGCATTTGAAGCAGTGTAGTTGATGGAAAAAAGATAATCAATGCATGGTGGTCTGTAAGGCAGTGGTCTGTAGAGAAACTGAAGTGCAACAGATTATTCGATATGCACTAATCTGCATGTTTAGAACAGTAAACAGTAAAGTAGGTTTCGGTAGAATTGTATAATAGAAAATGGACATTCATTCACAGTAAAGTGATGTTTAACACAAATATCCTGCCTGTGGTAAGAGTTTCGAATTCACAACACTTGCTCTAATTATTTTGACAGCTGTCAGTAAAATATCTGCTCAGATGAGAAACTCTGGGGTGTGTGTGTGTGTGTGTGTGTGTGTGTGTGTGTGTGTGTGAGTGAGTGAGTTGTAGGTTTGCGACCCGGGCTCGGCTCAGGGGTTTCTGTGTTTAGTTTGCATGTTCTCCTCATGCTTGCGTGGGTTTCCTCTGGGTACTCCGGTTTCCTCCCACAGCCCAAAGACATGCACATTAGGTTAATTGGCTGTTCCAAATTACCCCTAGGTGTGAATATGACTTTGAATAGTTGTGTGCATGTATTGGCTCTGTGATGGTTTAACGAGCTGTTCAGGGTGTACCCCACCTTCGCCCAGTGTCGGCTGAGATAGGCTGCAGCCTCTCTGTGACTCTAGTAGGATTAAAGTTTCTTGGAAAGTATTTAATTTGATTCTTGTTTCTGAGCATTTTACTGTCATTATATCCATAAACATGTAGTTAACGAAACCGTATTCTCCAGAGCCGTGGTGCAACAGAATGTATTTCTGATCCAAATTTCATTGCAACTAAAATCCTTTGCACTTAATTCCATCAGTTATATATTTATATTTTGTGTAATTAAAACCTGACAGTAACGTGATCACACTGCAGCCCATAATGTCACTGCTGCTTCGCGTGCACTTGGAGGACCAGCTATGTCCTGGTCACCCGCAGGCCAGCAGATAAAATGGCACCCTCATTGTGTCACTCTCTGTTATCATCTCTCCCTGTGTCTTTTTCTTACACCGTCTATTCACCTGTCTAAGGCCAAACATCAGTGTGCAAATTAGTAATCATGATTATTTCATTATTTATCCCAATACCTTGCTAATTAATCTAAAAAAGAATAATAATAAAAAAAACCTAAATTATTTATTTATTTATATAGGGCGGTTAGGGTGGCCAATTTTTATATGGAAAAAAATGTTTTTTCAATATTTTTCTTTCACAAACCCTCTTATTTTAGGAGGTTTTGATGGAAAAATAACCCAGTAAAAATTTCAGGCTTATAAAATAAGTCTGAGTGGACCCCCAGAGCCCTTAAATTTTGCACATTTTGACCGAAATTTGGCAATATTTCAATTTTCCGTAACTTTATTTTCTAGGTCAATAATCTGTTTAACATCTAATCAGACCATGTAAATTAATAATAAAATATGTTTTAATATATATAAAGTGTAGTTTTATCCATGATGTCATGTTTTATTAAAACATTTTATCAGTATATACTTGTAATTATCATTCATAAATAGCATCCAAAATGTGAACCATATTTCAATTATTTGATGCAAAAGCTCCATCCCCGCATACACAAGTTATAGTTACTAATATAGTAGTTCAGATACACTCTGATATATGTTACTGGCTATGATTGTGCCAGTAACAGACACAATCTGATGCGTGAAAGGATTCACCCAATCCTCACAGAATAATCTGCAACAAAAGGATGATTTCTGGATGCATCATGCAGGTTAGGTTCATTTTGTATGGATGTTTATTGTTTATTACACACAATCGTACACTACTCTGTACTACAGTCATTTATATGAGTACATGAGTTAATATTATTTACCAATATAGTAAATTATACATAAGTAGTTAGTAAGTACTTATGTATAATTTACTGGGTTATTTTTTCATCAAACCTCCTAAAATAAGAGGATGTGCAATAGAGGAATCGGAAAAAACATTTTTGGGCCACCCCAAGGGCGGTATGATGGCATAGTCATCAGCATGTCCAACTCACAGCAAGAAGGTCCCGGGTTCGAGTCCCAGGCTCAGGAATTTCTGTGTGGAGTTTGCATGTTCTTCCAATGCTTTCGTGGGGTTTTCTCCGGGAACTCATGTTTCCTCCCTCCCACAGTCCAAAGACATGCACAGTAGGCTAATTGGATGTTCCAAATTGCCAGTAGGTCTGGATGAGAATGTGAATGGTGACCTGTTCAGGGTGTATGCCGCATCTCGCCCAAGGTCAGCCGGGATTGGCTCCAGCTTCCCTGTGACCCTGGTGTGTAAGATAATGGATGAGAATAGATAATGGATGGATGGATGGTTTATAGGCCTGATGATGACTAAAAGATGACTGCTAATTAATTGTTGATTTATCTATAGTTAATAGTGGCTCAATATTTTAAATGGTAAATATAAAATA
>JBCNYH010000004.1:28371119-28395939 GCA_039654325.1 Tandanus tandanus
AAAGCCAACTGTAAAATGGGGAAGCAAATCATTTTACTGGATGGTGTACAGGGTTTTCTTTTCACCCCCCCCCCCCCCCCCCTTAATACTTTTAATTTTAGGCACCTGTCCAAGTTGACAGATGAGTACGATCTGTCATGACATCTCTGTGTTAGTGATATAGGGCTGTATTTTAGGGCTCTTGCTGTTGTAGTGCTCCGGGACACTGATGAGCAAATGCAGTAGCAGCAGTTGTGCAGCTGGAGAACATATTCATTATCCCAGCATGCTGAGCAGAAGCAAAGCTCCGTGCTAAATTAAAGTGTCGAGAAAGTGCAACTGTGGAAAGCAGCAGGAGGAAAAAAAAGTGACAGGGTAAATTCCCCGCTTGAATTTAAACCCTCTCTGACTTTCTGCCTGCTGGAGTGTGAGGAGGGAATATTTCATCATCTGTCTCCTCACACATGTTCATATCTTATAACTTATTTAAAGCAGAGTTATGGTGCTGGATTAAATGTGAATGCAGATTGAATGTGATTATCGATTTAAATTGGAATTTTTTTACTGGACTCAGCTTTTGCTTTTAAATGACCTGGTGTCTAAGAGTTTGCAAAGTATTTTGGTATTTATCGACATTTAGTACTGATTTCCAATGGGAAGAAATCTTCTCTCATAAAACTCTTTGGTGGTGGCTCATAAATGGTGGTATTTATTATTATTTATTTATTATTTTACTGTAAATGCACACAAAGCTTTTTCCAAATACCTTAGGATTGGCACTTTAGAAGAAATAGTTGTCAGAATAAAACACAAAACATATATACAGTGACACACCAAAACTAAATATACACCATCATTTATAAATAAATATACATATGGGTCATTGTCTAAAACTATGTAATACCATAAAGTGTGACAGTGGGGTGAAAAATTCACTATCCCAAATTGCAATGTAGTCCAGCTTATTTCCCTCTATACTGACCATAAATTCATGAGCCATTGTTACAAAGACAGTGAGAGAACTACTTCATGCACATAACTGCACTATTATTAGTAACAAACAGGAATAAATCCATATGGAACACCAAATTCATCTTCAAATTCATTCAAGTAAGGACACCAAATTCATCCCATTTGTTTTTGGTGAATAAATAAATTACCGCGTGACTACGTCTGAAATGAATCCATTCCAGGAAAAACTCAATTGTAGAGTGAACATCGTAACATGGAACCCTCACAGGTAAAATGGGTCGGTTCCGTAAATAACTGGCGTGGACACCACTGGTTACACGCGGAACCGTAAATTGATGTGTGATTCTCAGTTCACAAAGTAAGAAAAACAGGATTTTCTACTTTGGATATAAATTTTAATGCAAGATCTTTATTGCAAGCCCTACTATTTGCATTTTGAGTTGATACTTTGGTGATAGCATGGCATCAAACATAAGGAACAAAAAAGGTCACAATTCTCGTCCACTCATTGCAACCATTTTTACAGATTTTTTTTTTTTTGCTGAATGTATCCGAATTATTTTATCTGACATGTTGTATGTGTCCATGTGGTATGCTTTGGGTAGGGATTTCTCTTTTAATTCTTTATAGTTTTTGGACAGTATTAGGTCCAAAATGTGAATTATTAAATTTGACCCAGTTTCAGAGAATGACCCATATACGTACGTAGTAGCCAATTTGATGGAAATACCTCACAGCAACTGCATGACAACAGGGATTATTTTCAACAGTCTGCTTGACAGTCTGAAGACACCTGTCAGAGAACCCAGGTCTACCTGAGTGGGATGCTCTAGATTCCTTGCTTTTGCTTTTGAGTTGTACAGTCACTGTGTTGACTGTGGTAAGACGAATCCCAAGGTTTTGTCCAAACTGACTTCCACCCTCAGACTCACCCACAATATGCCCTCCTTGACAATCAGACAACTCTTTTGGTCCTGATGTTCACAGCATAGCTAGTTGCTATGAGCAATTTATATAATTCATTTTCTAAACCTCTTAATCCTAATTAGGGTTGCAGGGAGGCTGGGACACATCTCAGCCGACTCTGGCCGAAGGTGGGGTATATCACACACAACCATTCACACTCACACCAAGGGTCAATATGGAACAGCCAATCAGCCTACTGTGCATATTTTTGGACTGTGGGTCAAAACCAGAGTCCTGGAGGAAACCCATGCAAGCATGGGGAGAACATGTAAACTCCACACAGAAACTGAACCCGGGACCTTTTTGCTGTCAGGCGAATGTGATAACCACTATGCCATTGTGCCACAGAAATGTATATAATGTAATATAAAATGTAAAAAATATTAGCTTTGTCATGGCAATCCCTCGGGGTCGAGGAGGATGGTCTTCAAGTTCTTGTGCAGTCTTTCGTAGTTATAGATATCAGTCACTTACAGACTCATCGATGACCTTAAGTCCGATTCTAGCTTGGAAAGTTCAGTCGCAGTGAGCGCATATTGTTCCTTGGGGAAGTGCTGGCCGAGGTTGTTCCGTTCTTTTCAATCAGGTTTGATCACACACGTTTCACAGATAAAACTCTGTAATGAGGGGTGTCTGTTTACTTTTGATATGTCTCTGTACTGTAACATTATTCAGAACTCAGATATATTGATATTTCATTCCCTATAGCCCACTTTCATCACCAATGTATATGTCTAAACATTTACCAAATGACAGTACAGTGAAAAGTACAGAAAAGTGACAGAAGTAGAAGAAAATGGACAACATTCCTGGTGAGACTGCGTGAAGGACAGTGTGACGTGTGTGTAAGGGTGCTTTCACACTTGGAAGAAAGCAATGGCCAGAGCATCTTTAGTGTTGATATGTAATAGCAGCTTATGCACAGTCCATAACAACCATAGCAACACTCTTATCAGGTTTAGCCTGTATTGGCTAACTATTCAGCTTACAAACGACCTCCTCATCGCCAGACTTAAACCCACTTACTCAATCACACTCACTCACTTGCCGAACCTCTTAATCCTACAAGGGTCGTGAGGAGGCTGGAGCCTATCTCAGCTGACACTGGGCAAAGGTGGGGTACACCCTGAACAGCTTGCAAGACCATTGCAGGGCTAACACACACACAACCATTCACACTCACATTCACACCTAGCACAATTTGGAACAGTCAATTAGCGTAATGTGTATGTCTTTGGACTGTGGAAGGAAACCGGAGTACCAGGAGGAAACGCATGCAAGTACAGGGAGAACACGCAAACTCCACACAAAAACGCTCAAACCCAGGAACTTCCTGCTGTGAGGCGAACGTGCTAACCACTACGCCACCATGTCACCCAGACTTAGACACATCTTTATTTAATCCTTACTGCAACTATTATTTCTACTTCTACTGCTAATGCTACTACTATTATTATTATTATTATTATTATTATTATTCATGTTATTATTATTAATAAATTGAATGTAGGGTAGGCTGGTTAGTCAGCTCTATGACCCGGATAAGTGGTATTAAAAGGATAATTGGATGGATGGATGGATAGACGGTTAGATAGCAGTTAGATACTAACTAGGACTGATAAGAGCGTTGTTATGGTTACAGTGTGTGTCATGTGAGAACACTCCCCACCCCACCCCCCCACATGTTAGCACAAAAAGTGTTCCAGCTAACACTTTTTCTGTGAAAAAAAAGTGTGAAAGCACGCTAATTTGTCGGTTGCACATCAGCGTTATTACTAGCCGTCTTCTGATGGCCTGTGAAATACAGTGAGAAACAAAGTTTTTATGATGTAGAAAATGTGATTGATATTTACTGAGGAAAAAGTGTTTAACGTTTCACATGGGCAAATAAATCTACACAGATTCTACTGACTGTCTCTATATTCAGCAGCTATATCTTTGGTTTTCAGTGTTGAGTTAATCAAAGCCTTTTTTTATTGGACGTATAAGTAGAAAGATTAATAGCAGTTTACTTTAGGAATCACACAGGAACCTTGTACTCAAATATAAGAAATGCAGTTTAGTGTCATGTGAATCAAAACGTTCCAATGTGGAGTCATAACAGCTCATTAATCCTTAATCCCTAATCCATGCTTAAGTAACCAGCATTTACACACACTGCCAACAGCTGCCTTAGATGTGGGGTTTTGGGCAGATGAGCTATTCATCACACATTTTCACACTTGCTGTAGATGAAGCTGCCTCGCTGCAGACTAGTCAGGAGGTGTTAATATTATGGTTTATTAGTGTATAAGATTTACAGCATGCAAGCTAATTTAATGACAAATCAATAACGACAGGCCTCAAGTTTCAATATTGGGTGGCACGGTGGAGTAGTGGTTAGCACGTCCGTCTCACAGCAAGAAGGCCTGGGTTCAATTCCCAGCTTGGGCGTATCTGTGTGGAGTTTGCATGTTCTCCTCGTGCTTGCGTGGGTTTCCTCCGGGTACACCGGTTTCCTCCCACAGTCCAAAAACATGCACAGTAGGCTAATTGGCTGTTCCAAGTCTCCCCTAGGTGTGAGTGTGAATGGTTGGGTGAGTGTTCGCCCTGTGATGGCCTGGCGAGCTCTCCCAGAGTTGAGATGGCCGCCAGCCTCCCCGCGACCCTAATTAGGATTAAGCGGTTTGAAAACGAATGAATGAAAGTTTCAATATTTCTATAAATAATATTAGAGTATTAATTTGAAATATTAGCATAATGTGCATGTCTTTGGTCTGTGGGAGGAAACCGGAGAAGCTGGAGGAAACCCACGCAAGCATGGGGAGAACATGCAAACTCCACACAGGAAAACCCGAACCCGAGACTCAAATCCAGGACCTTGTTGCTGTGAGGCAGACATGCTAAGCACTATGCCACTGTGCTGCCCATGAATGACACAACCCTGGCTAATTTAGTTCTTGTCTTTGTCTGTTGTCCTACATAATATTGTTGTCAGCAGCGTGCTAAATAGAAACACCACCACCACCAGAGCTATTCCACAGTTTTAACAATGGGAAGAATAAACCTTGGACTCAGACACTATGGCAGTCTGACAGAAAATAAATAAATCACTGTCATACTGTATGAACTGAGAACTAATCAAAAAAAAAAATGGCAATGTGCTCTGTACTGCAGCTTTGGATTTATGATAACGCTGTGCTTTCTCACTGTTTACATTCATATTTGGATGGAAGGACGTTAGAGATCCATCTCTCTCTGTCTTATGCCCAATGAGTTTCTGCAAAGCAGTGCTTAGCATGTACGTAGACGTCTCCTACAAGTGTCTTGAGCTGAGAAAAGCTTAATACTCTTTCCTAGCTAACTTTTATGCAGATTTGAGTTATGGTTAATACACTTAGAGTCACACTTTCACTCATTTTCTCACTCATCTTACTACTAGGGTCATGGAGAGGCAACATTAATTCATTCATTCATTCTCTGAACCGCTTAATCCTACTAGGTTCACAGGGAGGTTGGTGTCTGATTCATCCGACTCTGGGTGAAGGTGGGGTACACCCTGAACAGCTTGCCAGTCCATCGCAGGGCAACACACACACAACCATTCACTCCCTCTCACACCTAGGGTCAATTTGAAACAGCCTATTAGCCTAATGTGCATGTCTTTGGACTGTGGGAGGAAACCTGAGTACAAGGAGGAAACCCACGTAAGCACGGGGAGAACATGCAAACTCCACACAGAAACCTCCTTGCCGAGCCCAGGACTCGAACCCAGGACTTTCTTGCTGTGAGGCGGACATGCTATACACTACACCACTGTGCCACCCTATACATACTTAATTCTTATTATTGTTAATTCTAATCAGAAAATTGTTACAGGTTTGGTACTATTTGTTTACAGTTAGACATTCCTCTCTTCTTTTTGTGAACTACAGCAATACTTCACTTTGCTTATTATCACCGATGGCGTGATCAGTGACATGGACGAGACACGCCACGCTATAGTCCAAGCTGCCAAACTGCCCATGTCCATCATTATTATTGGAGTGGGCAATGCCGACTTTGCAGCAATGGAGTTTCTGGATGGAGACAGCAGCGTACTACGTTCCTACACTGGAGAAGAGGCGATCAGGGACATAGTGCAGTTTGTCCCATTCAGGGACTTCCGCAATGTGAGTACTCATTCTCTTTTTCTGGTGAAATATCTGTCGGTACTGGTTTCAACCACAAGCTTTTCCATCCCTGATACTGTTATGTAAGGCTAGTAAAAGCTATATTATTGTTGCTGAGATGGGTTACGGGTTGCTGTGCCATGGTGTTACGCTGTCAATATTACAGTGTGTAATTTAACCTCAAGGTGTTGGCTTACTCATTTAATCAATACTGTGGGTGCTACAGGGCTGTGTATAGTGGCTCGGTGTACTGGATCAGCTCCAGAGCTTTGTGTGGGAGTGGGCGTGGGTGTTTTGCAAAACATGTGACTTCCTCAATAGTGCAAGAGAGCGCACAAAATGCTCCCTCCGGCATCCTTCGCTACAAATTGAAATTCGTTTTTTAAGAACAGATCGCATTCCCCACTTCATTACCCAATCAGTGCATCTGCCTCAGTGATCGGGTGATCACGGCTTCAGGAAGCTAATGAGAAATCCTTTTTTATTTATTTATTTTTCTGGCACAGCATTAGCTGATTGCACTGTATGTTGTGTTTGCTTTTCTCACAGGCGCCGAAGGAAACTTTAGCCAAGTCAGTATTGGCCGAGCTGCCTCAACAGGTTACCCAGTATTTCAAACAGAGGAACCTGTCGCCTAGAAACACGATGGCGGAGTGAAAGTCTGAAGCCCGGAGTTCACACTGCATGTTGCCAAAATTAACTTACTGTTTACAAAAAAAAAAAAAAAGATATGTATCAATATATATATATATATATATATATATATATAAAATCCTTGCCTATTCTGAAGGACAAAGCGCATGCCTTTCTATAAATAATTGTTTTTAATAATTAAATGTTTTTATTTATTGGTTTTACATATGCCAAGTTATAAAATAAGATGCAACGTAAGGTTGTGTATGTGTGTCTATCTGTGTGTGTGCGCGTGTCAGACACTAAAGTCCACTAATGCAGAGGTTCTCAATTCCTGTCCCCGGACAAACAGGAGCAGCTCATGACCATGAGGGGGGTGTTCAGAAAAGAGAATCTTACAATTAAAAAGGCACTGAGAACTAGAGAGGAGGAACCCCTGCTAATTATTTATAGAGGGGCTGAGAACCTTTGAATGTGTATTCCTGTGTTTTAAGAGATATTATCTTTTATTATTGTAATCTTTTCTGTAGTGCTTTGTAACTTTTGTCTTTTGTATAGTACTACAGTTATGGTGATTATTTTTTTTATATATATACAGTTTGGTCAGTCCTTTTTGTTACTGTACTCAGGTCAATAAATTTTACTTGAGGTGTTAGCAGTGAAGCATGTGTCCTGAGTGCACTTCATATTACATGCACATCCTTCGAGAAGTTTTTTTAACCTGCCGTGTAGCACAGTTCTGCAATTAGTGAGGTTTCATTCTGCTGAATGTACTTGATTAAAATCACATTCATTTTAAACTCTAACTTCATGAGATGGAGAAAAAAAATGCATGACCATCATCTTTTTCTTTTTTCTTTTTCCCTTTGGCTTTAATGTCCCATCCAGCTTTCACACACATTCATATCCTTGTAGGGAACAGTTCATAAAATATCCAGCATTTTCAGCATTGCAGAATTAAAAAAAGAAAAAGAAAAAAAAACCTTCTGAAAGACATTTTGTCCACATCTTCCAGCCAGCACTGCTCACAACAGTCTCATTTCGTCATATGATGGTACTGATGAAATCGGATTTAAAAAATAAAGCGGTCTTCTCTTCGTTCTGCAGACGGCAGTCGTCCTCTTTATGGTCAGCGGCACAGTAGAAGCCACGGAGGTGCGTAGGGTGTCATCGCCAGGTTTAGGAGCAGGGATTTAAACTGTATGGAATGTAATATGGGGGATGATGGAGGAGGAGTCAATTTTCAATACACAACACATCAATGACCACAGTGCCAATTACAATTAATTGCAAAAACAACCTTTAATTACTATTACGCCAGATAAGGAAAAATACTTCTAACAACCAGAACTGCAGATTGCAGCACTGAAACATGACAAATAACTGATCATTTAGTGTCGCATAAGAGGTTAAACCACTGTGATCCACTCAACTAAACAGGCAAAAAACAGGGAGGAGCCAAGAGGAAATAAGGGAGAAGTAAAACTGGATGACCGTGTGGCTCGTTAATGTGTCTATCTGAAGAGTCTGTGACACTTTATGGGTAAGGTGGTTCCTTCCAAGCTACCTTCACTATCACTGCTCGACTCGGAGTCGCTGCTGCCCGAATAGGCCCCAAGCCCTGGCAGGATGCCCACGCACATGGCTGCAGAGGGTCGGTGGAGCATGCCCCCTCGTGTCACTCCTGCCACTGGTTTCTGCTCCCCAGTTTCCTGTTCTGAATACAGACATGAATGGTGGTTAAAAAACTTAAACTAACTAAATAAAAAATTATAATTAAAAAAAAATCCCACTCTCCATGCCATTTATTAATTTATTCCCATTTTAAATTATATAAGATCACTTTGCGGGCTACATGTTTGGCTCAACAAACAAAATCAATCTGGGAAACTTACAATCATCCCTTCGGTGAATCAATAATTCTTAAAATAAATAAATAAAAATACATACATTCTTACCAAATATATTACAGAGTAGCAGTCTTGGTCATCCTTACAGCATAATTTGTGTGTATGTAATTCTTTCAAGTGATACAGAAGCTTATTTGAACATAAATGACCATAAAAAGCCCAAAACTGGGTTATTTTATCCTGTGGATTACTTGCGGTGTGCTAAATTATGGGGGTTAGCAGCTAAGCAGTTGTTTCTCCGCGGAAGTGATGTCAATGCGTTGGGCGGGGTTGACGGTTCTTGTGGAGACAGTGAAACTTACATTCTAGTGACTCTATATATACGCCTTTATTCCAACACGAAGGTGATACAATAATTTGAGATTATTTCGATGATATATGAGATATAATAATAAATAGATACACATAAATAAATGCAACTCTAAACAATAAATAATGTCCCAGAAGTCCACTTAGGTTTCTTTCATTTTCTCTTTCCTTTCTTTTAGTGTCGTTTAGTCCTTCTTTCTTCATTTTCCCTCCATCTATAAGTCAATTTTCCTGCATACATCGGATATCAGTTTCCTCCATGCTGGTTGCTCATCTACTGCGCTACGTCATGATTTCAGTACTCCTCCTTTCAGTATGTCCTTCAAGGTGTCTTTAAATCTCAGGAGAGGGCGTCCAATTTTTTCAAGCTTTCCATAGAGAACTGATTTTGCTGGTTGCTCATTTCGCATTCGTGCGACGTGACCCATCCACCGTAACCTGCTCCGGATGAGTGTGATCTCAATATCTGTTGCATTTGCAATGAAGTCATCCCATCTGATCTTTAAAATGGTTCTTAGATGTCGTTGTTGGATTGATCTTAGAAGTTTGATGTGGTGATGGTATAAGGTCCATGTCTCACTTCCGTACATCATAAGTGGTATAATGCACTGGTTATATACCTTGAGTTTTGTTTAAACTGTAAAGTCTCGACTGTCGAAAACTCTGTTCCTGAGTCTGCCATAAGCACAGGATGCAGCTTGACTTCTCGCTTTCACCTCCTCATCTATCTTAAAATCTTTGGTGATGTAACTGCCAAGGTACTCAAAACGATCTACTCTTTTCAGTCTGTGACGGTAAATCCAAAATGGCTTATGCAGCTAACATTTTGCCAACTCTGCTTTCCTGTCGTCAGTTGGTTTAGGAACAAAAAGAAATGTTTTCCGTGATTTCTGCGCTTGTTGTTTGAGCAGCTCAGCACAGGCCAATAACGTGTTATGATGCACGGGGGCAGTGACTGATGGACTGATGTTGCATGGAAGGAACTGCTGATGTTATATGTGATTGTTTTAAATGGCTAGTAACACAATTTCACCACAGGTACCCTTTAATTCCAAATTTTGCTGATTTTGTTTCTTTTTTTTTTTGAGATTTGTAAAGAAGATGGGTGACATGCTCATCCTTCATTTTTTTTGTATTCCCCGTACATGATATCCTAGCAGTTGAGTATCGAAACAGAACACACAGTCGTTGATATAGAGCAGGTGTAAATATATATAAACTGTATATATAATTATTGAGCCACTGCCTACCTGTCTGGCTGCTGTTTCCGGTTGTTTCTGCTGCTGCCGTCATCGTCTCCTCCACCTTATGCTTCTTACTTCCCTCTGATGACTGAGAGGAACTGCAACGAGACACAAAATATCAGTTAAAGAGTTGCTCAATCCCTGTTTGTATTTCCCTGCTCAGCTCAGTGATGTTCCAGCAAAAAGAAAATAAGAAGGTAAAGTAGTCACTCGGAAATCAGAACAAAATTAATTTGGGCCTAAGAGGTGGCTTTTGTTAGCGAGAGAGAGCTGCTTTGTTCGCTTAGTTGTATGTATATATGACAAGTTATTTCATATACACTCTTGCAATATAACAAAAATAAATAAATAAATAAAAAATAAAAAAGAGATACTCATCTCCTCTGCTCCCAGTTCTCATGAATCCCTCTTTCTCACCTGCGGCGTTTGACTGCACCAGCCAGTAGGTGTGCCTGAGACAAATGGCTGGTCTTCTGCTCTGGTGGTTTGAGTACAGCCTTTTTCTCTGCCTCCTTCTTTTGACTCTCACTGGACACCCGTTTCTTCAAAGCATTGTGAGACTTGGGAGTTAAGGAGAGCTGAAAGTGTTTTCAGTGTGGGGTATCACATATATACACATTCTTATCAAATAACCACAGAACCACTGGATAGGTTTTTCAAGAACGTTTATCATTAGTCATGTCTAGAAATGTGCAATGTTCCCGTCAGAGTTACTGCAACTCAAAGGATGAACCGCTTTATACAGCCTTTCATTATACGGCAATAAACAGTACACACAATCTGATTGGTTGACATGCGAACAACAAATTCTCACTCTCACTCATTTGCCAAACTGCTTAATCCTGCTACAAAGGGTCAAGGGGAGGACAGAGCCTATCTCAGGCGACTCTGGGTAAAGGTGGGATACAGCCTGAACAGCTTGTCAGACGATTGCAGGGCAAAACACACAACCATTCACACTCACATCCACATCAAGGGGAAATTTGGATCAGCCAATTAGCCTAATGTGCATGTCTTTGGACTGTGGGAGGAAACCGGAGTACCCAGATGAAACCACCACAAGAACAGGGAGAACTCCACCCAGAAACGCCCGAGTCCGAGACTCAAACCCAGGACCTTTTTCGTGTGAGGCGAACGTGCTAACCACTACGCCACCGTGCTGCCCTGGGCAATAAATTGTGTATCTGATATACAGAGTTTCCGACTGGCAATTTACCTAGCTGTTACCTAGATGCACTGTGTGCTATGATCTTTAGCAGCTTCCAGAGAGCCATTGTGTTTTCTTGAAGAGAAAGGGTATACAGGAAAAAACCATATGTCGCAAAGAGTTTATGGACTCCCGCGAAATACTCGCTGCGTGTCGGAAGGCTCTTGTTCATCTTGGGAAGGGAAACAACCCGAAAGCAACCAAAGCCATCACAAATACAGATGAAGACACTTTCTCCAGAAGCAGGCAGTTTGGAGCAAGCACCCCAGCTGGAATTAAAAAAGGAACAAAGTGGATTTAAACAAGGCTGCCATTTTTAAAATGCCATATAATAAACTTATTAACATCGACTGCTCGGTCAGTACAGAGAAATTCCAGCCCTCGTCTTTTTGCACAGCACTAAAGTCTCTTTGCAGTCCAAGCAAACAAGGTTAATACGTAGTTAGAGATAGTTAGAGTAGATAAACTGGGCTGTTCTGGCGAGTTTTTACACTAATAGGATTTCCAGTAATATCAGGTTCAGATAATGATGAATCAAGTCATACGCAAGATTTTTTCCCCTTCCTTTTTTTAAATAATAATAAAAAAACTATGACACAGCTGTGCATGGACGTCCTTAATCAACACAAACAGAGCTGTGTGTTAGTATTTTATGATTACATGCCTACATACAGCCATGCAAAAATACTTATATAATTTTCTGTGGTTTAGATATCGTTAGCACGATGACAGACAAACATGTAGAGTAACTCATACCACATACTACTATACTAAATATTTAGGCACACTGTGTGGTTTTGAATAAGTCTCTGTGTTGTCTATGGATTTGTGCACTTGCAGCTACACAGCAGGTTAAGAGAAGGGTGTACAAAAATGTGTTATAGATGTGGTTTATAAAAATTCTACCAGTTTCACAATCTGGTATCCAGCATTACATTTTAATACATTTACATACAAAAAACATTTTAATTACCACTGTAATTTAAAAATGGTGGCGTAGTGGTGGGCATGTCTGTGACACAGCAAGAAGGTCCTGGGTTCGAGTCCGGAGTTTTTTCCCTGTGCTTATGTGGGTTTCCTCTGGGTACTCTGGTTTTCTCCCACAGCCCAAAAACATGCACATTAGGCTAAATGGCTGTTCCAAATTGCCCCTAGGGGTGAATGGCTGTGTGTGTGTTGGCCCTGGGATGATCTGGCAAGCTGTTCAGGGTTTACCACGACTTCGCCTGAAATAGTCACAACCTCCCCACGACCGTAGAAGGAGTAAGCGGTTTGGCCAATGAGTGAATGGATTTGAAAACACTTTGTTCTTTGAACATGATATAGTGCTGCTAAAGCTTTAAACCCTTAATAACTAACAAGGCATTCCAAATCCATTCTCAATGTCATTTCACTTCCATGCCACTCCACACCAGTTTTTAACTACCTCAGAAATCAAATCCACATCCCCTCTGACTGCCTTCTCGAGAAAAAAAATGGCCTGAAAAAAATGGCTAAGAAAAACTGCTACCCCTGGAGGCTAAGGCGGTAAAATTAGGCCATATTGTTGTATTATGCTGAGGAACAGAAGTTCACAGCTCTCCGCTGTGCAATTACACGTCATCAGTGCCGCAAGCCTGCAGAACGGCTCAGTTGCCACGACAACGCGTCCTCCAACCTGCACTGCACACACATATCTGACTGGCAGCAGGAAAGAATAAACAACGCTATCCCTTCTTTCATTTAAAAAAAACACAACACATCTACATAACACAAGACCTGCTTGGTCCTGGGAGTGAACAGCATAGATTTTTGAATATAACTGTGTGCTTTTTAACATTCTATTAAATGGACACTAGTTTATTTCTTCAGCGCAGGAATGCATCGCCGATAAATACATCCACATCAATCTTTAATACAACCAAACCTCTAGGGATAAATCTCATCATAAATTATGAAATAATATAAACTACAAGCACTTTCCCACAACCCAGGAACATTCCTATATGGCACAATGTAATAGCAGAGGTATAAAAACCTACAAAAAATAAAAAATTATAATAATAAAAAGGACTCCACTTGTATCTCAGTTACTAAGTGGACCATTTTATTTAATTAGGAAATTTTATGCTTGCTATTTAAACTGGATAAACATTGCACTACTCACAAATGAATGTAAACAGCCGATGGTGGAATATTAAGCCTAAAACAGCTGGGACGTAATTAAAACAAGTCGTTTTTGATACAATTATCCAGCCGCTGGCCAACTTCCTTCTCATAACTTTTCAAACCAGGCTCAGTGGTTTGTTTTTTGTTTTTGGCTGTGTGGTTTAAAGGCAGGCAGTGATAACAAGGTGCACAAGGTCTTCCTATGACCTGACAGCTGCTGTGTTCTGAAGCCTGTCTCTACCATGAGGTCCACAAAGCAGAAAGCAAGCTAATTCACAACACTGTCCATCCTTCAAAAAGTTACATGAGGGAGAGTGTGTGCACTCCAAAATGAAAGGATATCCTATATTCCTGAAGCTCCTGTTTCTCTTCGTCTCTCCTCTGCTTCTCTATGAGATACTGCTGCTGTGACACTTCGTCCAGAAAGTGGGCCTCATCCTCATCCAAGCCTTTTACCATGTTCTCTGTGGAGAGAAATTGGCACAGCTGGGTCTCTGGAGACTCACAGATTCTTAAGTGTCAGAGACTGCTGACTGTTCCTCACTAGCATGGCCTTAAAAAAAAGTGATGGATTCCTTGTGTAGTTATTATGTGGATCAAGCAATATGCCTTTAAAATAATTCAGTGTTGAGAGCAAGGAATGGAGCCGCTGGTCGCCAGGGAGACTGAGGACGGCTCCGTCTCCAGGGATACAGAGAAGTAACAGAGCTGCCGTGAGCATGCCCAGCTACCGTCACTGCCTGCAGGGATGGCTCATGAACATCTCTACCACACATATACACACACTCACACAAGCCTTGACCCTAAATGAATACAGATATGGATTCACAGAGACGACTTGGTGCGACACGGATCGCGGTGTGATGAAGACGTGAGAGCAGACTGAGGTCTTACTGAATTTGAATTGTTCCTCATATTCCTCCTGCTTCTTGTCTTTCTGCTCTTGTAGCCTTTCATACAGGGACCGTGGGTCATATTCCTCATCAGGGACCTCTTTGGGAATGTGAAAATAAACACACACACACACACACAGACACACACAGACACACACAGACACACACAGACACACACACGCATTTGAAGAAAACTGATGCCACTCAGTCATTTAATAAATGTTGTTATTCTGGTTAAATTCTTCTCAGAATCTTGACTATAATTTAACCCAGTCCAAGTTAAAATGATTTGATAGAGTTAAAGGTACAGTGTGTAAGATTTCACAGTATGTAGTGACATCTAGTGATGAGGTTCCAGACTGCAGCCAAGTGAAGCCTGTATTTTTCTGGGCTACTATAGAAACATTGCGGTGCAAGATGGCATCCTCCATGAGAGAGGACCCGCTTCCCATGCACATATAAAAAGCTTATTCCAAACTTTCCGAAAACTCAGAGTTTTATTTTTAACTGATTACAAATGAATAAAAATGGATTTCTTGAGGTTATTCTTAAATTTATGCTAAAAGGTCCTACACAATATTACACACTGCACCTTTAAATGCATGTGGGAAAAGCCCAGGGCTGAAAACACCGCTTTCATTCATCGTTCACAGAGCAGATGGTAAATAATAATCTTACACTCACTACTAGGGTTGCAGGGAGGGTGACGCCTATCTCAGCTGACTCTGGGCGAAGGCAGGGCACACCAAGAGCTCGCCAGACCATCGTAGGGCCAACACACGCAACCATTCATACTCACATCCACACCTAGGAGCGATTTAGAACAGCCAGTAAGCCTAATGTGCATGTCTTTGGATTGTGAGGAAACCGGAGTACCTCGATGAAACCCACACAAGCACAGGGAGAACATGCAAACTCCACAGAGAAACGCCCGAACCTGGAACTCAAAACTCAGGACGTTCTTGTGAGGCTGTGAAGCGGACATGCTAACCACTATGCCACCATGCCGCCTGGTAAATAATATTCTAAATAATGTAATACAAGAATATATTTCGAAGAGAACTCAAATGATGGCATTTTTCTCTATCGTGACCAGAATTTCTTGGTTTTCATCTCTCCACCTCTGTCCACTGATACTACACGTCAGTACAGCAGCTAAAACACAAAAAAATGCCTGTGCAATGTTACCTCTAATACAAGGCTTGGTTCTCTTTAGAACGGCTGTACTGTCAGCAGTTAGTTTTGGGAGAATAGTGAGACTCAGAGCTGTTTTCATAGAGGGCTCCGTACATTTTATGAGATGTGAAGAGATTTCTGGTCCTCAGGGAATTGGTGGTCTGGAGCTCATATCCTCCTGACTGCGGTGACTTCATTCAGGTCTGTTCTCAGTGCTGCCTTAAAAGCTACATACACAAAAACATCTCCTTCTGTGCAGATATTCCTGCATAAAGCCGCATTCACACAGGAAGCAGTGAGTGACACACACCTATTTTACACAGTCTATAGAGGTGAATACAAAAAACATTGGGCAGCATGGGGGTACTAGTTAGCATGTCCGCCTCACAGCAAGAAGGTCCTGGGTTCAAATCCTATGCTTGAGTATTCATGTGTAGAGTTTGCAGGTTCTCCCTGTGCTTGTGTGGGTTTCCTCTGGGTACTCCGGTTTCCTCCCACAGTCCAAAGACATGCACATTAGGCCAGTTGGCGGTTCCAAATTGCCCCTAGGTGTAAGTGTGAATGGTTCTGCATGTGTGTCGGTCCTGCGATGGTCTGGCAAGCTGTTCAGGGTGTACTCCGCCTTTGCCCAGAGTCAGCTGAGATAGTCTCCAGCCTCCCTGCAACCCTTATAGGATTAAGCGGTTCGTCAAATGAGTGAGTGCGTAATTGGTGGCATCAGGCAATCGACGATATCTTTAAGCTCTGATTTGTTATTGCTCCAGTCACTCGTGTGAGAGTTGAACTTCACGCCCGCCCACTTTGTGTCACTTGAGAAAATTTCGCTTCTCATCACACATTTCGCTGGCAATCATTGACTTAACATTGTCGCCCATCGCTTAAGGCCATGTCGTGCATCCTAAATGCATTGTTCGTCATTACTTGAGTGCTGGTCCTGAAGGAATACCATTAAAAAAAAGCTAACAGATGAGTCTAGTCTCTATGCAGTCTCAAACTTGCACACACAAAAGTGATGTACGGATTCGTGCAGTTCGTTTATGGCTTGGAAGAAATTATACGTGAGAACAAACGTGAGATTAAAAAACCTTTCTAAAGGAGGATGCAAACTAATTCAAAAGCATATTCATGTTTCTTACCTTCGGGATCATCAGGCTTGCGAACTTTCTCCCATTCCTCCTGTCGTTTTTTTCTCTTCTCCTCTAACTCGGATTCGGAAACAAACTTTCGGCTCAGGTCCACACCGTCCGCCATGGTGGTGCTTTCAAAAATACTTCAGGTTAGCAATAAAATGAATAACTTTTTACACAAACACAGCGTATATAGGTCTGGTCTGAAAACTCCAGGGTTGAGAATTTACCTCAGTGTGATCAGCTTTAAGTGGAAAACTGGGCGTGGTTCATGAAGTCATCAATAACAGATTCTGTACATCAGAGCTGCAAAAGACAGGAAGACTCAACACTCTGATAACGGAAATGTTTGCTATTATCATTTTCATAAATCAAATCAGGACAATAGTCCTGGCATAGTCAAAAAAAAAGGCATAGTCCGCCTCACAGCAGGTCCTGGGTTCGAGTCCTGGGCCCAGCTCAGGCATTTCTGCGTGAAGTTTGCATGTTCTCCCTGTGCATGTGTGGGTTTCTTCCAGGTACTCTGGTTTCCTCCCACAGTCCAAAGACATGCACATTAGGCTAACTGGCTGTTTCAAACTTCCCCTAGGTGTGGATGTGAGTGTGAATGGTTGTGTGTTAGCCCTGCAATGGCTTGGTGAACTGTTCAGGGTGTACCCCTCCTTCACCCAATGTTGGCTGAGATAGGCACCAGCCTCGCCACGCCCCTAGTAGGATTAAGCGGTTCAGTAAATGAGTGAGTGTAAATCAGATCCATAGCCGGGTTTGTTTGTATTAAAGAGATTATATAACTCATCGTGGTCAGAGCTGCGCACCAGTCGTCGAGACCAACACACACTAACTCACATTAACACACACATTCATTTGTGTGCTGAATTCAGTAATTACTGAAAGCTGACCCTGACGAACATTCTATACGACAGTTAGCACAGAAGCAGTCTTTTTACCACTAAATATTACAGCACCTCATTCTATTTTGCTTTCTTCTCGTTTTAGTAATCAGAGTTTGCAGAAAGCAAGTTTACAAGCTCAAAGGTGAATAGACAGAAGATAAACAGTTCCCTCTTGTGGCTGATTTCAGTATATTATGATTTCAGATAACTTCTCAGGGACAACAATAGTAAATGTGACTGCTTAAAAAGAAATTTAAAGAGCATGTAAAGAAAAAAAGGTGTGCTATTACAGAAAAAGAATCAATGGTGTAGATCTGTGTCTATATACATACAACTATCAGTAACAACATTAAAGGTACAATGTGTAAGATTTATCTAGTGATGAGGCTAGTGTCTATCAATCTAGCGGTGATTGAATCTAGCCATGAGAGTAGATCCATCTAATCTAGATGGATCTAGTAGTGAGGCTTCATATTGCAATCAACTAACATTTCTGTGCTGTAGAAATGTGGCGGTGCAAGATGGCGGCCTCCATGAAAAGGGACCTGCTCCCCATGTAGATTGAAACAGCTTATTCAAAGGTTCATAAAACTTTTGTTTTAATGATCATACATTAATTTTAAAGAAATTTGTATTGATGATGTACTTAATTTCTGATAATAAATGTTACACACTGTACCTTTAAAACCCGTCAGGGCATAGAATCCACAAGACCACTGAAAGTGTGCTGTAGTATCTAGTGCCAAAATGTTAGCAACAGATCCTTTAAGTTCTGTAAGGTGACGAACCATGAAGAGCTGTACTTGGTCAGCACTCAGTTATTTTCCAAGCCATTTAATCCTACTAGGGTCGCGGGGAGGCTGAGCCTATCTCAGCCGACACTGAGTGAAGATGGCGTACACCATGAACAGTTCGCCAGACCATTGAAGGGCAACACACACACACAACCATTCACACTCACATCCTGCCAGTTAGCCTGATGTGCATGTTTTTGGACTGTGGGAGGAAACCAGAGTACCTCGAGGAAACCCACACAAGCACGGGGAGAACATGCAAACTCCACACAGAAACGCCCGAGCCCGGAACCTTCTTGCTGTGAGGTAGAGTGCTAACCACTATGCCACCGTGTACGTGTATGGTAATATTAACATGAAAGCCAGGTCCCAAGGTAACCCAGAGTTATCCCATCACAGTGCCTCTACAGGCTGGACTTCTTTCCACAGTGCCATCGCTTCATCAGGTGAGTGACACACATGCACCTGGTTATTCGGAATGGTTAGCTGTCTATATCAAATTTCGTAGGCATTAAACACTGTGTACTGGGAACATTCCACAAGATCTGCCATTTTGGAAATGCTCTGGAAATGCTATGATTTTTCCCTCTTCCAACAGATCAAATTGTCGAGTTGATGCCCATCATTTGATGTTTAAAATGGTATAGTATCATCATTTCACAAATGCCGGTAGTAAATATTCCTGAATTTTACTCCTTTTTGTTAAAGTTTACTTTGAAATGCACCTTTAAAACTTTGCTCTAGCACGTGCTCTTACAGAAGCCGGCAGCTCATGAGTGTGATGTAAGTGTAAAGAACTTTACACACCAGACACTTCACAAAAATGTTTGCGCACACACATGGGGCGTGATGTAATTTTTTTATGTCATGCTCATTTCACACTGGTTTCACACCACAACATGCGATGAAGATGCAATTATATACACGCTCTGAAAAAGTAAAAGCTCGAGAGGACAACGTGGGGAGTTGTAAAATCTCTTATAGGACCTGATGCTCACTCTCTCACTCTACCTCTCACACACACACACACACACGAGATGGGGAAATATATTGATTCACTTATGCATCATGATTCTTTTGTATGGTGATGAAAGTATCGCCACACTGGCTCCAATTATTCATTATATTTTGTCGTCCTTAAGTGTTACCCTCGGTTTTTAAGGGGAAAATTAACATTATAAGATGTAGGTTACATTTAAGAATGTATGCTGAATTCAGTTGTGCAGCTCTTGAATAAAGCTTTCAAGGTTTAAAGCTTTACAAGATTCAAGGTTTTTAAACTGCAAAAGAAAGAAGAAAAGACTACATACAATCAGGATATTTATAAAATCCTGATACCTGAATATAAATACAATCGATTCAGCACAGATGTATCATGATAATATCATATCGGGTGGTACCTGGCTTGTGATTTCCATCCCTCACACACACACACACACTCCTCACACACACACCCACCCCCTCACACACAGCCTCTTTCTCTCTCTCACACAATCACCCACCCATCACAAACCCTCTCACAAACCATCTCTCACTCACACAAACCCTCTCTCAACCACCACCCACACTCACATCCCTCACACACACACACCCACGCATGGCTCACGCCAGGCTCACGCACGCCTCACAAGGCACGCACGCATAACAAGACATGCCTCACACACACGCCTCACAAGCCTCGCCTCTCTCACACACACACACACACACACACCTCTCTCTTACACACACACACATGACAAATTAAAAAAAAAATCCTGGTCCTTTTATTATTAGTCTTTGATCTGGAATGAGTCTTTAGAAATAGAGAAAGTATTACAACAAGCACATTCAGAATAACCTGTGCAACTGTTATACTACTGTCAGAGCTGCTGTTACAAAAAAATTGATCAATATTTCCTCCACAGTCGGAGTTCAATTCAAGAGTACTCTGATATAAGTCTATATATGTAATACACAACAAATTATTCACAAGCAAATAGCACTGACATCTAATTATAAATTAAACTCACCAAGACATGGACAATCAAATGAGCCTCAAATGAGAATGAATGTATTAATCACTAACTGACTTTAAAACAGAAATCCAATAAGATTCAGCAACGTATACACTTAAATAATACAATCCTTACTGACCAAAGCCATCTGCATGGAGTCAACATCACCTCCTAAACATCAAGTGCAGTGAGATACAGGTAAATAAATCAAGCTCTCCTGAGCTTGTGCAAAGAAATGAAGGCTATTAAATAAACTTAAAAAGGTAAACCAACCTTCAGTGTAAAAAAAAAAAAAAACAAAAAAACCCCAAAACTATTTCACATTACATCACATTTCGAGGAGAAGGAGCAGTTTATATCAACCAGTATAATTCTATTTATAGTCGATTACACGCTTGCACACAAGCTAACGTTACTTAGCTCAGAGCTACACAATTAATCGCAAATATTTAAATAAATCACGCGAACAGATTCATTCTGGACTGAATTATACAAACGTCATTACTATAAAAGCTGTTTTTCACGTTTCTTGGATAAATGCCCATTATTTCCACAAAGACAGGAATAAAAAAGAAATGCATATATTTACCATAAGCTATTGTGCCAGTGTAAATGTGTCCGTGTTGAAACACGGCTCAACACATTGTCGTTCCTATCAACAGGGGCCCTTTCGGGAAAGCTGAGCGTCATGGGAAATGTAGTTGTAGTCTATACTCAACCGTAGCATTCATTCATTCATTTTCTAAGCCCCAGTCCTAATTAGGGTAAAATCTCAGCCGACTTTGGGCGAGGGCGGGGTACACCCTTGACAGCTCGCCAGGCCATTACAGGGCCAAAACACACACAACTATTCACACTCACACTCACACCTAGGGGTGATTTGGAACAGCATTTGGAACAGGCCCGGGAATCGAACCCAGGCCTTCTTGCTGTGAGGCGGACATGCTAACCACTGCGCCTCCATGCCGCCCCCCCAACAGCAGCACTTTACTACAAAAAAATAATGAAAATAAAATAAATAAATAAAAATTAAAAGTCTAGTGACATGAACAGCACACTTCTTGAACAGATGTTATTGGTCCTGCTTTCCAGCTCACATCACAGCTGCAGGTCATACAAGTTCAGAGAGCTGCTTCATCACCAGTGTGTAAAGTCTGGATGAGTTGCAGTCATAGAGGTCACTCACTCACTCACACAAAAACTGATCTCAGCCAACACTGGGCGAAGGCGGGGCACACCGTGAACAGCTCTTCAGACCATCACAGGGCAAAACACACACACACACACCTAGGTGGCAATTTGAAACAGCTAATTTGGACTGTGTTAGGAAACCCGAGTACCCGGAGGAATCCCTCTCTCTCTCTCTGTCTGTCAGGGAAACACACAGAAACTGAACACCTGACCAAAAGTCACCCAGGTAACTGCATTCCTAATCACTTGTTAAAATAATAATCATAACAGCTCTTTTGCTTTAGCTATTTTAACACTAAATTGTAACCAAGTTTCTGTAATATTTCAGGTTTTATTTTAAACTAACTTAAAAACAAATTGGAAAGTTCTCCCTTTTATAACCTTTGTATTTTGTTGGAGTAATACTACTGGACCACAAGATGGCAGTAAAGCATAAAAATTCACAAAAACACCCCGAACAGCTCGCCAGTCCATCGCAGGGACAACACACACACACACACACACACACACACACACACACACACACACACACACACACACAGACATCTAGTTGCAATTTGGAACAGCCAGTTAGCCTAATGTGCATGTCTTTGAATTGAGGGATGAAACTGGAGTACCCAGAGGAAACCCACCCATGGGGAGAACATGCAAGCGACACACAGAACCACCCTAGCTGAGATTGGGAATTGAACCCAGGACTTTCTTGCTGTGAGGCTTGCTGTGCAACATTGGTATAGCAGTGTATGTAACAAAACTTACATAACTTTTTCTCATTGTCATATCAAAGTATAACTCTACATCAAAACATTGTAATCATTATGTGATACAAAAGGAATAAATGATTTTATAGTAAAATCACCAGTTTTACTGGGCCTCATCACACCATCTGTCACTGATTATAATATCTCTGTAACACAAAACTCTGACAAGTGGGATTTGATGAAGTTTTGTGTGTGCAAATAATAATCTGACTATTTTTAAGGTGTTTTTTTTTTCTTCCCTTTTTAAACTTTAAATGTGTTAGGTTTTATCAGGCTGCCTGTATGTTGGTCTTGTTTTGAAAAGCGGGGTTATTCTTGTGCACCTGGCAACCCTAGCCGTGCCTACTCCCGTGTGCTGGTAACTGAATGAGCCAACTCACGGCTATGACAGAAACAGAAACACGAATCATGGTTCGTAAAGAGCCCTTGGTTAGCTCTCAGGCGTTTTCCGTGAGTGTTTGTTTCCAGGGAGAGAAGATGTATCATGTTGACCATGTTTGAGTACGGATTAGTTTCCTATCCAGTATAAAATACGTGAGGTGTTTAGGTTGGTCTCTTTCTCAGTGCTTTGCTAACGGTAAGTCAGTTAGCATTAGCTGCAGTGATACACTTCCTGTATGAGTCGGGTTTAGGCCCAGTCACATCGACTCGCTTCTTATTATCCGGTAAGTGACGTATTATATTCCGATTAAAAAAAAAACAAAACCTCGTGGTTTGTCTGTTTGTGTTTAAAACTACTGTGGTTATTTTGCTGTATATGGGTATGTATGATTAGTAGCCGCCTAGCTAACGTCACTGTAAACTTGTATGTTGAAGAGGGTGGCTAAGTGGCTAGTTTGCTAGCTCTGTGTAATAGACAGTGCGATACAGTTATTTCTCAAGTCTTTACTCAACTGGTCTTCACAGCTAGATGGAACAGTTACTTTGGGTATTAAGTACATTTAAAAATAATAATAATAAAACAAATTTCACTTAAATGTTGTCTCAGTAGACCAGCTGTATTTGTTAGCTAATTTGTTGTGCCGTTCAGTTCTGGCAGGGTACTGAGAGATCCCCTTAAATCTTTTCTAATTGTTTAGCATTGATGTTATTATATTCTCTAATCAAAATATAATGAAATACAAGTGTAGATAAAGTACATTGGAGGTTTAGACTGCTGCTAGGACACATTTGGAAGTCTTTTCTCTGTTGTTTATTCAGAACCAGCTGTTAAATCTCCTGATTAAGCAGTACTGTTAAAGGTTTTCATGTTCTGCAGCCTTACAGATACTTTTAAGTAAATTATGTAACCTGTCATGGTGCCTAGAAATGTTACATGAGGTATTATGATTCGATAATCTCATCAAAAGTATATCACGGTTTCACGGATTTAATATCATCTGTTTTAAAACGCACACATTTCTACACATTCTTTATATTATACATTCATACAAGGGTGGGCTTAAAAGTTCACAGTAATCCATCTCACCCTCAGGATATGAGAGCTTCTATGCCAAGGAGATCCAAGAACTGCAACACAGATTGAAGAAGTGTGTAGACCGCAGGTTGAAAAATAAACCACATTTGGTCAACCACTGCATCATGGTCAGCCTATGAATCTTTCAGCCCACCCTCGAGCATACATACATACAAAATGTCAATTTAAATGTGCACACACATTTATGTCTTTTATATATGTGCACACACACACTCACAAACACACCAATCTGCCATAACATTAACATCACCTAACTAGTCTGCAGCTAGGCAACCCTTTACAGAGTTTGTTCTGGCTCCTCTCTATCATAGCCAGCATTAACAGTTTCAGCAGGCCAAACATACCCACCCTCACTTCCCACAGTGCATCACTGAGACGGGCACTCATGACACTCTTGCCAGCTTACTGGTTGTCCTTGCTTGGGCCACCTTTGGTAGGTATTTACTACTACATACCAGGAACACTCCGCAAGACCTGGCATTTTGTAGATAATTAGACCCAGCCGTTTAGCCATCATAGTGTAGGTCTTCTCAGTGTCAATCAAATCCTTACACTTGCTCATTTTTTCTGCTTTTAACACATCAACTTCAAAAACTGACTGTTCACTTTCCGGCTAATACATTACACTACTTGGCAGGCGTCTCTGTAATGACTGATCTCTCAAATATATATGTATATAAGTGTGTGTGTGTGTGTGTGTGTGTGTATATATATATGTATGTATGTATGTATGTGTGTGTGTGTGTGTGTGTGTGTGTGCGTGCAGGGGTGGAATTTAGCAAAACCAAGCTACTGGCCAACAGGACTAGTGAAATTATGAACACTATCTTCTTTGCCTATTGGATTTGTCATGTCGCCAGCATGATGACTTACTAGCTAATTTCACTCGCCCTACACATCTTTGACTCGCCACGGGCCAGCGGACTAGTGTGAATTTCCACTCCTGTGTGTGTGTGTGTATACGTGTGTGTGTGTGTATGTATGTATGTATGTAT
>JBCNYH010000004.1:28430058-28451100 GCA_039654325.1 Tandanus tandanus
CAGGGTGTACTCTGCCCTCGCCCGGAGTCGGCTGAGATGGGCGCCAGCCTTCCCGTGACCCTAATTAGGATTAAGCGATTCAGAAAATGAATGAATGATAAAACACACCTCATTCCAGCTATTTCTTTTCCCCCTACAGCAACTTCTCCTGAAGAAGATGGTACAGTGGCTCCCGTGACATCAAACAGTGTCCCTGCAGGCCTGGGGAATCCTCCACCCCTTCTCTCGACACCTGTCGGTACTGTCCCAGCACTCAAAGAGCACCCAACACCTTCTAGTGGCATAACCAAACCAGCTCCTGGGCATCCACTGAGCTCTCCAGGTCTATTATCCATTTACTTACTTAAAAAGAAAAACATACATATATATATTTATATTCTTATATGTAACATATACTTACAGCAGTGTGCTGGAAATGTCCAGGCAACCAAACCTAATGCTAATCTTAATAAGTTCAGCTAGTTTATAGATTTTTGTAGCTTTAATGTTAACCTCCATTTTTTTTTTTTCATTTTAGACTTGTATCCAAAAACCAAGCCTCCTCCTCTTCTTTCATTGAACATTGTTCAAGGATCCCCTTATGGTTCTCTACCTCATGATCCACCACCACCCCATGTTCCAACTGGAACTCAAGCTCCGTCTACCTCTCATGGCCATCCATCATCACATGGACCCTCTGCCTCTGAGGCTCGTCCACTACTCCATGGTCCTCCGCCTCTCCATGGTCCTCCTGCCCCACCAAAACCTCATGCCCTCTATGGCCTCTCACTACACCTTGGACCTGCTCCTCATAGTTCTTCTTCCTCTCAAAATTCACAAACAATAAGGAGTCCCACGGCACCAAACGGACCATTAGCTTCACATGGTGCACATCCACCAAGGCCTCATGGTCCTTATAACGGAGCCCATGTTTTTCATATAGGTGGAGCAGTACCTCGTGGCCCACCATCGCAGAATGGCCCGAGTGGGCTCCGAGCACCCCCACCTTTACTCAGGAACCTGCGCATGAGAAATCCAGCAGGTCTGCCTTAGGATCAGTCTTTATAACTCTGTAAAGACAGCATTGTGTGTGACGTGTAGAAGCTCTGTGATGACTCAGGATGTTTGGTAAAATGAAGCCAGTGCAGCCTCATAGGAAACAATCAACAAATTCATGGTGTTATCATAAGACTCGTGTTGTTTTATATGTATATTGTATGATTGTAGTTGACATGTTTGTTCCTGGCACAAGCATGAACTGTTTCATTAAAAGTTTCCATCTTCCTACCTACTGGTGTCATTACTGTACACATGTGAAACACGTGTATTTCCTGTCTGACTTTCTAAAGAATAACAGACCTCATCTTCAGTCCAATTCATCTCCGCCTCCCTGATTCAGCTCAACCCCTCCCTCATGTTTCACTCCTTCTCTTTCTCACTCATTTCACAAACCACTTGATCCTATTATTAGGGTCGTGGGGAGGCTGTAGCCTATCTCAGCCAACACTGGGCGAAGGCAGGGTACACCTTGAACAGCTCACCACACCATAACAAACACAACCAACCATGCACACTCACGCCCTGGGGAAATTTGGAACAGCCACTTAGCCTAATGTTCATCTTTGGATGCAATCACAGGGAGAACATGCACACAGAAACGCCCGAGCTTGGGACTCGAACCTATGACCTTCTTGCTGTGAGGCGGACATGCTAACCACTACGCCACCATGTCGCCCTTCCTTCTCTTTCGTGCATCCATTTCCTTTTCCCAATCTCTCCTTCACACATCCTGTCCACCTGTGCTTTAAACAAAAGGTCATAGAAAAAATATTTTTAACTCAAACACAACAATGTACACATCAATGTACAGCCAGCACAAACACGGTAAGGAACGGAAACAGTTTCATTCTTTTTCCTTCTGTATGAGAGACTCCACAAAATATTCCTCCTCTCCACCACCAGTCTGATTGTTTAAGTGCATAACTGGGCCCAGGTACAGGTGTACACATTTTAAAATATGTGTAAGTTGTTTATGTAGGAGGGCGGCACAGTGTGGGTAGAGGTTAGCACGCCCACCTCACAGCAAGAAGGTCCCGCGTTCGAGTCCCGGGCGCTGCGTTTCTCAGTGGAGTTTGCAAGCTCTGTCCATGCTCATGTGGGTTTCCTCCAACCCTCCAAAGACATGCAGATTAGGCTAATTAGCTAATTGCCCCTAGGTATGGATATAAGTGTGAATGGTTGTGTCTGTGTTGGCCCTGCAATGGTTTTGCAAGCTGTTGAGGGTGTACCCCATCTTTGCCCAGTGTTGGCTGAGATAGGCTCCAGCCTCCCCACAAGTGAGCGAGTGATTATTAAATCACACGAAACACTGAACACAACCAGGAGGGAGCTAGGAACATGTTTGCCTCTGTTACGTCCTTTGCTGGGGTCTCTGAAGGTGGACTCATTTTCTTTCTGGAAACCTGCCTGTCTTCCTTGCTCTTTTTGCACTAATGCATTCTGGGACAGCAAATACAGTGTACTTGTATGTACTCAGCATTAGTCTGGCTAAGGAAGGAGAATGAAATGATAAGGTGCAAACTGAAACTCCTCCACATGGAGCTCCACCTGCACATAAACAGTCACTGGGAGTGACCTCATTTTTAAAAGCTCAAATGTTCACTGCTCCATGATGAACCAAATGTCTCATCACACCTATTCCAAAACATGAAATTCACTTTGATTCATTTTTTTTTTTAAAAAGCCACTAAAGCCAGACTCAAAAGATGGATTAATGATTTATATATACAGTATATACCATTTAACCACTGGAGGGAGCCAAGAGCACTTCAGTCATTCATCTTTACTCCTCCGGATCCAAGCAGCCCTTAAATTAAGTAATACCCTTTTAAACCAAAATTGTGTTCATATTAAAAAACTCTAATCAATCACCTGTGAATAAAAAAATGACAGGGGGTCACGACTCATTGTCAAGCACCACTCAGGATATTGCAGTTCCTGTTCCTGCTTTCATTATTCTTTTTATAAATGAAGTCGTAATTATTCATAATGACTCACACTTATATTCAGGAAAAAAGTTCTGAAGTGGGGAAAGTGGGGAAAGTGGGGAAAGTGGGGAAAGGGGGGGGGGGGCACACAATAAAAAAACAAGCAATGCAACAAAAAATAATCACAAAATGTAAAATGTAATTTATTAGATCTTTATTAAATCAAACAGCTATTAAAAACATTGATTTAAGGCAGACTAGCAGCAAGCATTAGCTGCAAGATAGACAGTACGAATAAATACAAGGCTGATTGCTTAGTAAAAAATAGAAACGTTATAAAGCCGTAGAGAGAGAAGGAACAAACACGACTAGTGCAATGAAAGATGTAGATATAATCCATGAGCTATGGCTGTTTTCTTTCTCTCACAATCTACCTGCCGTTTACAAATCTAACATCACATCAAGACGCCTTGGAGTTTGGACACTAAGAAAATATTAGTTTTGTTTTTCTTTCTTAAATAAATGTGTTTAATTAAACATCATATAACTGCTTAATAATTTGGGAAAATAGCTTCTAAAACATGTTAATTTATTAAAACTCACCTTTGTCTAAGCCTTGTTAAAGCCCCTTAGTTAAAAAAAAAAAATACTCCAGTAACTAATCTACAATCACTTCTGTAACAACTTTATAATCACACAAGCTCTGGGGAGGAAAAAAGAAAAAAGAAAAAAAGAAATCAGAAGGGCTTGAATACGTATATTGCTTATTTGCTAAGAACAGCTTAAGAACTTTGTTAAATTGTAACAATTTTCTTTTAACCAGTCACGCAGGCAATACACTCACTCATTCACTTCATTTACTAAACCGCTTAATCCTACTATTATGTTCGCAGGGAGGCTGGAGCCTATCCTATCCAACTTTGGGCGAAGGCGGGGTCCACCCTGAATAGCTTGCCAGACCACTGCAGGGCCAACACTCTCACACACACCTAGGGGCAATTTGGAACAGCCAATTAACTTAATGTGCATGTGTTTGGATTATGGGAGGAAACTGGAGTACCTGGAGGAAACCCAAGCAAGCATGGGGAGAACATGCAAACTCCACATAGAAACACCCTCACCAAGCCCAGGACCCGAATGATGGACCTTCTGGCTGTGAAGCAGAAATGCTAACCACAATGCGGCTGTGCAAAAGTTTTGAACACCCTTAATTCTGTTAAGCAAAGATGGCTTCAAAAAAAAAAAAAAAAAAAAAGAATGAGATTAAATGTTTCTAAATGAAACCCTTTAAGCAAAAAAGCTTTGCTTAAAATAAACTATTCTCAGGTAAAGTGTGTGCAGGTTTATGAGGAAATGAGCTGTAGGTTTTATTGAGAATCTTGCCGGACCAGTCACAGCTCGTCTGGAGATTTCGACCATCAGACTTTCTTCTTATTTTTGCAGCAAAACCCAGTAGCCTTCACTCTGTTTTTGTTTGGCCTTTTGTGTTATATACGATTTTCTTTACCAACATTTTTCTGTCACACTACATTTTTTTTCTGAAAAAGTTTATTTTTGGAAATTTAAACTGTTTTTCTTTTTATTTCATAAAATGAAAACAGACCACAGGGGTCCAGATGCTCCCACCGAAAGGACCATGTCATAATATGCCAATATAGAACAAGCATAGCATGTCTGAAAGCCCCGGCTTCAGCGCGCGGCAAGAAAATGTCCGGAAACCTAATATACAGTTTTGCCTCTGTGTCCTTGAAAAATAGGCCAAGGTCACTCGCACACAAACTCATCCTACCACTCATAGTAGTGAACAAGCATACCGAGTTTGAAAACCCCAGCATTAGCACGCGGCAAGTAAATGTCCAGAAACTAAAGTGGGATGAACAGACGGACAGACAGAACCCACTCCTATAGCTCCCGGGCCACTTTGTTGACGGGAGCTAAAAATCTATACCAGAGTTTATATTTAACAAAATAGGGTGCCTAACACTTTTGCACAGAACTGTATGTGACACACCTCTTGTGTGTTAATGAGGTTTAGATCATCTCAATACAAGGAAACGTGTAGAAGTTCCTGTCTGTTGCAACTCCATAACGCTATGAGTGCAGTGTAAAGAGATTAGAGGGGAACACCGGGAGTGTTTTTAAATACAGCAGGATTAGTCAGCATTAGCCTGCAACCAACCAACATGAAGCTTGCACCTTGTTCTGCTCCACGGGTTCCAGAACCAGTTACGATCAGGCGGGCATAATTAAGGATAATCTAAAGAGCTCTGCCCCTGCTCTGGTTCCGTCTCAGCAGTGCCGCTGTGAATTCACTAACCCAAACCAAATGCAAGCTTGCAGAATTCACGATTTTTCATGTAATATGAGCTGGACTGCTACAACTTGTCCCAATCATTAAGTGTCCTCATTCAAGAGGTCTTTATGTGCTCATGTCCTGAAATCTGGTGGGTGGTATGTATAGACATGGAAAACATTCACCGAAGTACTGATCACATGACTCGCTTCCCTCTATTAAAACTCACAGATATTGTCTTCAGACAAATACGCAGGACGTGTAACATCTGAAGAAAAGCAGAACATGGTTTAAGCTGTGTGTCTGTGTGACAAATGTGAACAGAACTGATTCCTGACTGACCCCAAATCAGACGGCAAGCAAAGAGAATAAATAAAAATATATCTATCTATTTCCTGACCCCTGGAGAGCCCAACCTCCAGAGGATGAACATTTGTTATACGAGAAAGCCACTACGACAAGCAGACAGACGACGAGTTAGTACGAAATGATTCACTATTATTACTAATCAACAATTACTCATCACTAATGTGGTTAGTGCTGTGCTGCTAGACGTATGCCTTAAATTCAGCTTTCTCTTTCTGATATGTGTGTGTCAGGGAGTGGCAATGAAAACCATCAGATGAGACATGGAGGAGGAGGCATACACGACTCGTGTGTTGCAGACCTCAGAGATGAGTGAAGGCCTCAGCAGCGAAAATGTTTCTGTGCTATACTGATGGACAGAAAAGGGGGATTAAGGATGGATTAGGGGTCAGAGGTAAGGCTCATATTCTGCTTTTTCTCCCTCCAAGAGGCTTCCCGTCAACTTCGAGGAGGAGAGGAGCGAGGGACGACGGTGCTGCAGTCCTGTTATCATCTCACTCGGTCTTTTTGGCCCAGGCCATGTCATCACAGCGTGGCTTCTGTCCTGTTAGCTTTTCCACCAACCACTCCATTCTCCTCCAGAAGCCTATCTGGTCCAGAGGGTAGTTCAGCCAGCCTGAGACAGAGACAGAAAGACAGAAAAATATCATTCAAAAACGAGATAATGCTACATCTTTGAGTAGCATAAAATTAACCAAAACTGTAAGATCGTCCCCCAGATGGTAATCTGGAAAGCTAGCAAAATTTAATGGTAGCATCTCTTCAGAGCTCCGGCTAAACCCTCCACTTCCCTTGGAGGCCCTTTTAAAGCTACACCCCCTCTACACACATTCTGACTGCAGGTTTGTGCACAGTAGGGATATGCACATGCAGGGAGACCCGGGACCATTTGATTGGATATTCCCAGCGGACCACCAGGCAGTAATTGGTCGATGTTTTTACAAGACTGTAGTAGCTACAGACGATGGCTTTATTTCTTTTTAGTTATTGATTACTTTTGGGGTGTACATACTACTTCAATAAATATAAGTTTGTGTATACAGCTAAACATTTACCAACCCCAGCTTTAAATGTTTTGTGTGAGAACATCAGCTAACAGGCTATTCAGGAGGGGGCTCCTACAGGGCCAGGAAAAGGTGGAGGGAATCAAATCTAGCATGCGAAATTGCCATGGCATTCAGTTGGTCAGGTTGTAGTACAGCAACATTAAGTGGCAATAAAGTGAAGTTAGCTGATGACCTGAAAGTACTGAATGAACAGGTTACCTTATTAATGGACTTTTTCTTCCCTGATGGTATGGATATAAAATTGGGGCTCAAATAGTGAAAGAGTGGTTCAGGAAACATGAGGAATCATTTTCACATATGAACTGACACCAAAGAGTCCTGACCTTAACTTTACTGAAAGTACAGTATTGGATGTGCTGGAGAAGACTTTATGGAGCGGTTCAGTTTTCCCCATAATCAATTCAAGAAGTTGGTGATAAATGAACCCAACTCTGGATGGAAATAAATGTTGTGGTAAGTTTGTGGAAACAATTCTATGGTAATTTTGTATTGTATTCAACGATAATGGCAGTTCAACAAATGAAAAGAGTGCAGGACTTTTATTGGCCGGGCAGAGTACATTCCATCTTTTAAAACTGCTGTTCATCCCAGCTTATCAGGATCTTGTAACCTCCCTGGGCAACTCTCAGATCTCTCTTTTGGTCAGTGCACAAAACCTTGGGACAATCACCTGTCCTTCTCCTCTCTTACTGCTAATCTTTCTCAATCGTGTCGCTTTCCCCACTTTAACATTAGAAGAATTTGTACATTTCTTTCCACTGAGACCAGTCAGCTTCTTGTTAAGTTCCTGGTCATCACAAGGCTACTATAACTCATTCCTGGCAGGTCTGCCTCTGAGCACCATTCAACCTCTGCAACTGATCCAGAATGAAGCTGATTGTATACATACATATAAATATATATACATACATACATATACATGTGTGTGTGTGTGTGTGTGTGTGTGTGTGTATATATATATATATACTGAGTTTTGACTGATGGTATACTTAGTATTCCTAGATAACCAGTATCAGAATGTACTCAATTCAACAATGGTTAATTCAACCATCCCCCAAAGTAGTGAAGTAGATTATTTCATTTTAAAATCAATTTAAAAAAATGACTTTTCTATGTTATATATGCTGTAACAGCACTAGTGCATTCAAATGCAACTGCATTCAAATGCAACATTTAGTGTGTGCCATCACACGACTGATAATGGGGTAGATGTTCAGATTTCATACCTGTAAAAACGAAAATCTGTAAAATATCTATTTCCAGTTTTGCACACATGTTTAACTCTCATAAGAGTAACGTCCCACACTTAAAGATGTGCTATAACATGACCATGTGTACTAACTTTTAAAAATTTGGTAACCATATGAACCGTGGATTTCCCACACGTATTAGTAGTTCACCCATCTTTGAAGAACTCTATACACACACACTCTATATACCTCCCTGCACAGATCAAGCATACATGAGAGGTCCTCAATCACCGCTGACCACCCAAACATCTCACTCCATGTACACGTCCTACGTCAAGTCCCTTACTAACTGTGTGTGCGTGCACGTGTGTGCATGCGTGTCTGTGGGTGTGTGTGGGGGTGTGTGTGTTTGTGTGTGGTCCCTGTAGTGGTCCTGTCGGTGTAAGAGGAGAGCAGTGTAGCACATCATCTTGTTTGATTACGCTTCTTTGTCTCCCTCTTTTCAATCTGTCTCTCTCTATGCAGGGCTGTTTGTTCACACAGACAGCAGGTTAGCATTAAATATACATGGAGATTGTCAGCCAGTCACACATACAAAAGCAAGCTGGGGCCCCGGGGACCTGTTGGAGAGGGTGGAGGAGCCCCAGCCATGCTGAGAGACTTCCCATGGAAAGAATCATAGAAAAACAGAGAAGTAGAGAGAGCGAGAGAGAGAGAATAATAGGTGACTGTTTATTAATTTAAAAAAAATTAAAATAATAAAAAATAAAAGATGGAAAGTGGTACAGGTGCTAAAGGATTGAGAAAGATTTCTCCTTTCCTCTTCATCATGTCTCTACGCTAATCTCAAAATAGTGAGATGGAGGCAAGAGGATCTGCTTGCTTTCTCAGTCTCTCTCAAACACACACACTTGCACACACACGCGTACACTCTCTACCCCCGCACTCACATCTGTTGTCCACAGGGGCACAGGGTGACGCACAAGCATCCCCACTCAGCTCTCTCAAAGACACACACACTGCATACTGATTATTCCAGTTATCACAGGGGTTTAATGCTTATACACACACACACACACACGTATTTCTATCTTTACAGGGATATTCACTGACATAATGCATTGCCTAACCTCATATCTTATCCTCATATCCTCCCTTATTAAAACTAAACACCTCGCCCCAACACTTACCTTCAACCTGATTCTAACCTGAACCCTAAAACCAGGTGTTAACCCCCAAACAACCCACTGAAAAAATATTCTGACTTTGTTGGTTAAAAACATAGTCTGGTCCCTAATATGTAGCAAGTACAAGTACACACACACACACACACAATGTAATGCTTGTACTGTACTTCCAAAGAACTTTTATATTTCCAATTTATAACAAAACAAGAAAAAAATAAAGTTCTACACAGGGGGCCAATACTGCAAAAATATTTACCACAATATTTCGTTTTGCTGAGGTTCTCCTACTAGGGTGCCACCAAAACGGTATTAAAAGTGTTAAAATTGCTTTGATTTCTTTCTTTCTTTCATTCATTTTTTTTTTTTAAGAATTACAACAAATTATTCAATAGGAAAGTGCTAAAATGAGATATGACAGTTTACTCTTCCATTAATCCACAGTAGGTAAGAAACACAGAAGTACTCGATGCAATGCGTCACTTCGTATGCCTCCGCCATAAACCTTTTTAGGGTGTGCTTGAACTGTGACCCTTATCGTTGACACATGTTCTCAAACACTTCACTAATGAGTATCTGATGTGTTTTATCCGCTATTATCAGTTCATTCTGGTCGAATACAAAGGTTTCCTTGTAAAACCACCTCAGCTCACAGGCTTAGTATTGTTAGTAGGCTTAGTTGGTTCTGTGTCTGTTTACAATAACAATAAAAAAGGCCTACAGGAACGATCTTGTGCATATGCGATAACTTGGCAGCGGATCACCGATTCGTAGAAAGTGGAAAAGTCTGAGATCTAGTGATAAGAAAAGGAAGAAGGCATACAATTTTAAAAGAAATAATAAAACTAGGATACTGTATCTCTCTCTCTCTCACACACACACACACACACACACACACACACACACACACACACACACACACACGACATCCGACATGTCCGAAATTTATTTATAATTTACAGATACTTCACTGTCTATGCTAACCTGAGGACAGCCATGATAAAATGCTATTTCTGTGCTCTCGCTTGCCTCAAGATGGCATTGTTTACTAATATCGTCTAGCCAGTGCAGGGGTCATTGAGACTCGCGTACAGGAATAACCACAGTGCCTAAGAAAGTCGTCAAGGCCAATTCCTTGCCTGGCAAGTAAATGAAGCCTTTTAAAACCTGTACCAGTTCATGGGCAGTAATGAGTAACTGGTGAAAGTTTGGTCTAAAACCACGCAGGAGTTCAGCCTGCAGAGAGGGGACAAGATTATTTTTAAAGCTGACCTCATGTGACCCTGACCTTTGACCTATGAACCTGTACCAGTTCAGAGCCTTTAGTAGTGAGTAATTGGTAAAAGTGTGGTTAAAATGTGTTTAGGGATTCACAATACAGAGGGTCCACAAAGACGTTCAGACGGACGGATATGCACATGGACGGTCAGGGCGAAAACATAATGCCTTCAGCATCACCACAGTGGGCGGAGGCATAACAAGTTATTCATTTATTTAAGGAATTTTTTTAATAACAAAGCAGTTGGTGAAAGGTGTTCAATCCTTATAACCTCCCCTAATTTTAGTCGTATCCAATTCCCACACGTCAAGTATTGACTTCCCTGTCAGACAACCACCACCAACCAGGAAGGGGCGTAAGCATGCACATGCCCCCTTCCGTGTCACGTGATGCTGCCACCCGCCTCTTTACAAACTCCTGCGCATGCGCATTTGGGGTGACCTTACACACTCGGAGGGAAAGTGCTATCCGCTCCCTTGTTCGATTGAGCTTCACAGATACCGATGATTGGCTGGTGATCGCTGTGAGTGACAGGGAGGTGAGCATATGCCATCCCTTCCTCCCAAGAGACATTCATAAACATTCAATTATACTACAACCTGGGAGACAATTTTCCACAACAAGGGCCTCAATGAAGGACCTAACATCTTGCAGGGGTGTGACCTCCGACATAGAACCTACAACATGTACAAAGCGTTAAACAGTACATTTTTACCTCTGCCAAGGAGGGTATGTTTTTATCTGTTTTGGTTTGTCTGTCTGTAGCTTTGTTAGCAACTTTACACAAAGTTATGAACAGATTTTGCTGAATCAGATGACCTCAGACTTTGCTGAGGGGTGGAGTACGACCCAAGTAACACTGCAAATTCTGGATTCAGTATTTCTTAACTGATTCTTTAACATCGTGAGAAAGCAGAATTTTTGGAAGTGTGGTATCACATCAGGGCGGTATGGTAACATAATAGTTAGTGTTTCTGTGCGGAGTTTGCATGCTCCCTGTGTTTGCATGGGTTTGCGGTGTCAGCTGAGATAGGCTCCAGCCTCGCTGCGACCCTAGCAGGATTAAGCAGTTCGACAAATGAGTAAGTTATGAGTATTACAGCAGCAGAACAGCCCAGCCGGGGGTACTGTGCACATTCTTGTATTTTTTGTCTTGGAAGAGGTTTGCACTCGCAGAGCACTTCTAGTTTCTACTGTAAGCAACATGTTTGAAGAGAACATTCTAAAGATTCCTTTGGCAATTAATATGTAGAATATGACACAGAAAGCAAAATTCTCAACTATGGGTATGCGTATGCGTGTGTGTGTGTGTGCGTGCGTGTGTACCTGTAGTAATGCAGTAATAGGTCTCATGAGGGGACACATGGTGGATACGATGGTGTTTGCGGGGTAGTACTAGGTGGCAGTCCTGCAGTAGAGTAACCCATCGTGGCAAGCCGAAGTAGGAGTGTGACCACTTGTGGATCTGATTGGTCATCGTCACAAAGACGGCCAGCGCGAACACAAAACAGTCCCAAGGTTTGGACTCGGCAAGAGCATCTGTGACAGGGCGACACAGAACGCAGTGCATCACTGTAGATCTGTCTGATACGGTTTGTACCACGAGCTAGTGCCTTAATTTAAACTTGATATTATAATACAACAATTTTATCTTCTCTATACAATGTTACACTGCCCGAATACCTAGTGACTTCTACTACCATGATATTATCACACTTCGTGAACTTTATGCCTTTTGTATAGGACATCCACATTTTAAAGCAGCAAGTACACTAGTACATGTTACTCAAAAACCTGCCAAAGAAGCTGAATTTCCTTCCCAAGTAAAACACAAGATGAGCTAGTTGACAACAGGGATTGATTTTGGTGGGTGTTTTGAAATCTCTGGTGTTATGATACTGTCTAGAAGCCCCACCCCTTCTCGCTCTCACAACTCTTGACTCGTTGGGCACTCTTGCTTTCTGTCCTGGTAAATGGAGAAAGGTATAAATTGATTTACTTAATGGGTACCTGGGGTGAATTTGTATTACTCTCTCTTTAAAGCGATCATGTAAGACATCAGACAATATCAGTTCTTGCTTCTTTTCAAGTATGCGCGAGTTTTTGCTTTCTTTACTGGCTGTTTCAGCCCTGGTAGTGACACGAATTCATTGTTTTGTCCTATTGGCTGGGCTGCATGCAGCAGACACCAGTCTAAGATAACACATTTTGGCACGAAGCCTAAGCTTTTACATCTCAAACCGGATGCTGTTCTTACGGAATTCCTTCATAAAAAGTCAAAAGATGACAACGGATAGGAGCAGCGCCTCGCCAAAAGGAACCAGGAAAAGGTAAGAGCCTTTAGTACGTGGGGAGTTTTATCACCTAAAATGACACTCGCTGCTTGTTTACTTGCGATAGACAACCCGGCCCAACGAGTTCACATCACTTCCGGGAAAAAATGCTTGTTCTGTATTGGTTCAGCCCCCCGCTAGTAATCCACGGGATAAAATTTCCCACTATAGTGCTTTTCATGGTCATTTATTTTAAAATAAGCTATGTATCACTTACACATATTACATTACGCACAAATTATGCTGTAAGGATGATCAATACTGGTACTCTTTAAATAAAGTCAATGTACATCTGACAGCTATAATTAGTATTAAATAAATAATATGTATAATATAGTATATTAGTAACTTTATTTTTATGATCACCCAACATAGTTAAACGGCTTTTTGAAATAGACCTACAGTGTAGTGTCAGATCAGTTCCATTACAAATTTTTATGATAATAAAATAATTAAAAGGAGATTAAATATGCTGTTTTTTAGTTCCTGAATGAACAGCTGGCAGTTATTACACCCTCCTCTGCTCTTCTTAAACCAAAGAATGATGGAAAGACTTTATTTTTTCTTTGTTCGGGATGATTACAATGCTACTCATGGGAGTTTAAAATGGTAAAATCACAAGCAGGGAGAAATCAACACTGCACTAATCTAGCTTACTGCATTCTTATAATTATAATGATTTGACCAGTCATAAGTGCACAATTTACAATTATTAGCAGATGATGAGGTAGATGCAAATAAATAGTCTATTCTATTTAGCAAAATTCACCAAATCCAATTTAAATAATTGTTTTATTGTATACTACATGGAAACACATGCAAAACATTTTTATAGTTTGCTCCCGATATTTCTAAAATCATAACAGATGCATGAGCTCCGCATGAATGCGTGAACACACTGCAGAAACTGACATCATAGCAAGCGAAAATATCTTGAATATGGTCAGAGTTTTTCAAATAATAAGTATATAATTCAACAAATATAAGAATAATTAAATCCATTTCTACTCATTTAAAGCTTTATATTTTCTTATTCTTAGGGGGTTTTTTTTTTTTTTTTGCAAAGTTTAAGCATTTATTTCTTAAAAGAAGTAAAATTATCTAGAATAAACAAAACAATATTATTGGTCATAAGATATTCTAGATCTCTAATCTACATTTCTAAAACTAGAAAAAATCTGACCATATTCACTTAATATTTTCACTTAATAAGATGTCCATTTTAGCAGTGCAGGTGCACCAGAGCTGTGTAACGGGGTTTCTTTAAGATTTTTAGTAGATACTACTTGGGAATAAAGAAAAAGCAGACTAAAATTAGATTTTTATAGTTTATTTTTACATATTTTAACCATTAGTGAGGCAGGTCAGATGATCTCTTCACTTTGAGCAGAGCTAGCAATGTGCAGTTAAGTGTTTTTAGAGCTACTCGTTCACAGTTAGTATATACCTGTACTACATGGAAATGTAAGCATACTGTTTAGTTTTAGCATATAAGTCTGTTGGGATTTTACACCCGAGCCTAGTGGCTCATCAGTCCGATGCTTATCCCCGGTTTCTGTAGCGTGAAGCAACTAGGTGTTCAACTCCTCCTGGATGGGACGCTAGTCCATCGCAGGTTACCTTCTCAGTATATTTTTACTGGTACCCATTTATAGTGCCGGGTGGACAGAGGCACACTTGTGGTTAAGACCTTGCCCAGGGGTCTTAGCACGGTGGGGGTCAAACGGGGATTCGAACCCACCCTAACCGCTACACCACTGGCCCCAAGTTTTAGCATATACTATGTGGAAACATAAGTTAGTTTTGTTTTGTTTTCCATTTTAAACCATGATAAGCATGACAATGCCGGTTCCAAGTGACCATGACAATCTGTGAGTGTCCGCCATTTTGATTTATGCATTACCCACTCAGGATAATGTTTTAAATCCCCAGGTAGCGGAGCAGTCAGATTGTGGTATTCCTGTGTAGTGTATACTAATATATATTGTCCAAACAATCTAAAATTATCTGATGGTTCTACAGCAGGACTATATACAAAAAAATACAAAAACAATCAAATGTACCAGTCATGTAAACAGCATTTAAATCAAAAACAGGATATTTGGAAAAGTGTTATATACACCCCACAATTCATTCTGCTTTCAAGCATTTTTTTTGTGACCAATATGAAACTGACTACATGGAAAGTGTGTCTGTTTGTGTCTTTGCACCTGGTGTGTAGGACAGGAACTTGTAGGCCATGTGGGCGAGAGGCAGGATGGTGATCATGCAGTTATCTCCATTTGTCTCAATGAAGTCGTGCCGCGTGATGGCTGTAGGGTCGATGTGGTGCTCCCGGAATGGACGGATAAACGCCTGCATGCACGGTGTGACAAAGAGACAGGGAGATGAAAGGAAGATAAAAAAAAAAAAAGAAGATGGAAAATAAGAGAAATTACCTTTCTGTAATATACAGGCAAAGAACCACATCGTACACAGAATAATGAGTGGCTAAATAAATTGGTGGTCACACAAAGTTTCGACTGATGCACTTCCTTGGGAGTCTGGTTTAAATTGCGCCGTGCCATATTGCAGCACAATCAAAGGAGCTATAGTTGAAGAACAAGTTGGGAGTTTTGAAAATGAAAGCAAAAATACAAAGAATGTCAGCCTTAACAAACAGCTCTGAAGCATGAGGGCTCCTGCATGTCGGAGGAGAAAGGAGGGTGTGGGAGGGTTGATGCTGACCGATAGAACCTAATGAAAGCGGGGGTGGGAAGCAGGAGTTCACAGGTTCTGGAGCTGTGAGATAACCGGGCATAAAGCAGCACTTCCCTACCGCTGCCATCCTGCAGCATGAAAAAGCCTACGCTCAGCAGCTCATGTCACTCATGGCCGGGGCTACACGGGGCACAACAAATGAAAGACGGCTCAGAAAAAAGTGCATAAGCAAGAGAGGAGAGAGAGAGAGAGAGAGAGAGAGAGAGAGAGAGAGAGAGAGAGAGAGTGAGAGAGAGAGAGAGAGAAACACATACAGGAATGAAAGTAATTTATTTAGCCATACAAAAAGAAGGAATCGTTGGGAGCTGCAGTACTATGGTGCTTCAGAGGCGAGAAGCGGGGGAGGAACCATCATTATCATGTGGCCCGAACTCAATCATGGCTGTATCTGAGGCTGCATGGCTGAACTCTGCTGGAGTGCAGGGATAGGGGGAATATCTGCTGATATTTCGACAATTATATTCCCTCTCCTTCTGCTCATCCTCAGCCCATGTGCGAGATTAAACGTGTGATAAGCTCCAGACGCATATATGTGTGTGTGTGTGTGTGTGTGTGTGTGTATGGATTCTCCAGCACACCACGGCCACCTGGCGCTTCTCCGCCGCTAATCCCGCACCGTTTAACACCCTGCCTCGCCTTGGCCGCCTTCTGCCTAATCATGACTTCCATCACCGGATTGCCCTGGCAACGCAGTGGCTGATGGGAGCCTGGCTCCCCTGCTTTTAACCCGACACCCACTGGAGCAATCCGTTCCGTTTTGTCCGCTGCACCCTTTCTTCCTTGTCACTCTTAAGAGCCTGTGTAATTGTGCTCATTAGCAACTTTCCCTCAAGTTGATGCTTTTTTAGTTTGAACGCATGGACAGAAAGCTGTATATAGCCTTCCACTGAGCGTCGCCTTTAATGTGCCCGTTAAAGGGTCTTGGTTTGCTGTGCACTGAAGGGGCCCTAAATTCCCCTGCTCTTTTTGATGTCTGCTCACTCCCAGGTGGTGGGTCCTAATTATCCTTGACAGTGGAAAGATCCGCTGTGGCTGCAGAGCCATAAGGAAGCCTGTTCTCTGCTCCTCCCTTTAGCCGTGGCTTGGTGGATCGAGCCGTTTAACAGCACAGACGGACGCTGATGAAAGCGTGGAGAGCGCGGCCTCGCTGGCCCGGCCCACAGGGGTGCTGCCGAATGCGCTGTTCAGATGGCCTACTCTCCAGGACACAAGGATGGCTTGTCTACAGATTCTTAGACACTGCATCCATGTGACCGGTTTGTCTTTAAAAAGACATTTTTAAAGCATTAAACAAGCACGGCATTAAACTTTTAGTATTTCCTGTTTCTACAGATTCTGAGTTTGATATCTATCCATGTGGCTCGGATATCCATCCAAATGTATCCCTGCTTACATCCAAGTTTCTTCTACATCTAATTACCTCCACCAAGGAGGTTAGGTTTTTGTCTCCGTTGGTTTGTTTGTTAGCAACTTTACACAAAACTGTTATGAACGGATTTGAAATTTTTTTTGTACAGATAAAGTACAGCCCAAGTGGCACTCCATTCAATTTCAAAGGTGATCCTGAATTTTTTAAAGGATTCGTTAATTTTATGATACACACAATTTTTTTTTTTTTTTTGGAAATGTGGTATTACAGCAGGGAGTGCTGTGTACTTTTTTTTTTTTTTTGGCTTGGTGTAGCTTTGTGCTCCCCGTGCCCTTGTTGCCTTTTGTTTTTAACAACAATACACTTCAAGTGAACAGTTTTAGGCAATCAAAGCCCCAACTCATGTCTAAGATTGTCAGAGCAGTGAAATCAGATAGGAATGCTCTTGGGTGCAGCTGCACTCTTCCCAGCATGTAAAATACCACAACACGACACTCAAGGCCAAAAGTGTGACAAAACTTTAATCCAAACACAACCCACTACCGTAAATGATATTCTATAGGATATTTAGTGCACTAAATAGGTCATACAATGCCATTCTGTTATACCCCAATGCAGTGAGCATACTGTGTAGTGAAATTGGTGATATGCTGCTATGGAAAAATATTAAAGAGACAATTTTAATGCAACCATCATTATAGGCGGTCTCATAATTTTTCCATAGACCGTGGATCTGGGCTAAATTAGAAATGGCAGATTTTGCATGGACTCCAGTTAAAGAAAGAAAAGCAAAGCAGGTCAAAGTACAAGCAACCGGGGGGGATGAAATATTATGCATAAATAAATAAATAAACAAATACAAGTTTAATATAAGTGTGTGGTTAAAACAAAGAGAGAGAATTTCACCATGTGTGGTGTTTAACATAAAACAGGACTGTGCAGTGTAGCATTACTGCTAATGGATGTTCTGGCAGTAGGAGTCTCTCTCTCTCGTTCTCTCGCTCTCTCTCTCTCATTCTGTATAACCATTAACTGCATATGTGACTGGACACCATGTTACATTGGGACCTATTCTATAGAAATGAAGCTTTTTTGATCCACCATTCACCCCAATTTTCAACCCTAGTCTGTGCACTAGCAACCTTCTCCAGACTTAAACATGTGCAGTAGATGCACAGAGCGCTGTTTCTCTTTTGTTAGGCATGCCACTATTGTCATTGCAAATAATCAGACTCCAATTATCTTTAGTACATCTATCAGAGCATAAATAGTTTAATCTGGAGATATTTCATTCATACAGATGTGTCTAGGAAGGACTTTGACATGAATTAGAAATTCACACAGACATGTTGCCTTTCTGATTGGCTGTCCCAGCCTGGTAGTGATATGAACTCGTTGGATTGGCTGGGCTGCGTCACTGACGCTGTGCATCATAACACGTTATCAGCCGGTGCGGAGCTGCACAAACAACAAGCGCAGAAATCATGGAAAACATTTCTTTTTGTTCCTAAACCAACTGATGACAGGAAAGCCGAGTTGTCAAAACGTTAGCTGCATAAACCATTTTAGATTTACCGTCACGATCTCTGACAGCACTCTCGTCCTCAGAGTCACTAGAATGTGACGTCTCACTGTCTCCTCCCTCTCTGGTTCAAACAGGTAACCATTTACACCCCTTTCCTCCAAACTGCTAGCCATAGTTGCTCCTGAAATAGATCTGCTTGTTTACTTGCGCTGGACAAAACGGACCAACGAGTTCATGTCACTTCCAGGAAAAAAATAACTGCTAACCATTGGTTCAGCCTCAGCATGAAATCCGCGAGATAAAATTACCCAGTTTTATGCTTTTTATGGCCATTCTTGTTAAAATGATAAGCATCTTTATCGCTAAAACATATTACATACACACAAATTATGCATATGGATGGCCAATAGCGGTACTCTTTGAATGCCACACACGTAATTACTCATGTTTTAAATGTACTTTCAGAACTTGGCTACAAAATCACTAGAAATTCCCAAACTGGCTAACTTTCTGCAATAACGTACATGATCAGTGCTAATGCACAAATTTAACCAAAGTAATATGCAACGCTCAGGAATGGCGCCAGAGAGCTGTACTACATGCCCTCCAGGGACTAAGCACACTAACACCACTCCCCACCTCCATCAGCCACAGACTGACCTCCGTCACCAGAAATATAAAAGCCTGCACAAACTCATCACTCCTACCTATCCAGTGTAAAAAACAGGGGCCAGATGCTTTTAATTGGACAGGCAGAGGGTGACCTTTTCTCTGATTGGGCGAGGAAAGGGGCGACTATGATCTGCATTAACTTTACTCTCCTGGGTATTCCTGTCTCCTGTTGGGTACAGCATGTGGGTGTATGAGAGTAGTGGAGGTTACAACTTGGGGCTCCAAGAAACAGGAATGGAGGACACCCCCGGGAGGACGTGGCATTTTCTTTTATCCGGCCATCAGCCTAGTACACCACAACAGACCAATAAAGCAAAGGCTGGTATGAAAATTAAACAGGGTCATTTGTTAAAATCAAACACTCTAATATGCTTAAAGCCCAAATGTACTTGTAATACGTGAGCATGTCTATGTTACCCTGAGGGGAAATCCAAGAAACCTGCGTATAACTATAATATGAAGCTGCAAAGTGCCAGTTTATTACAGTTTGTTAAAGAATATTCAAAAGGAGGTCCACATTTGTTGAATTGTTTGTTAAATATTAATGTTTGCAACCTAGGAGCCCTGTTTTTAAATCTAAAATTTACATACAACATTGACAAATCAGGAAGTAACCTGGGAGAAGTACTTTTTTAATTTATAGTTGCACTGTAGGTTTAACAACCAATAAAAAAACCCTACTTCTTACTGATTGAAAGATTTTCACATCTGGCAGGTCATTATATATAAGACACTGGTGAAGCCAGTTTTTTTAGAGTTGATGTCTATTTAAGATACGTTGACAGAACAGAATTACAGACAAACAAGTACTTTAGATTGCTGAGATGGAAAACCTCAGTGAGGATGTCCTAAGGTGGAGATGGAAAGTCATTTGCCACATCATGAGGAACCTGCTGACGGAAGCAGGAAAGACACAAAACAACATGGAGAAGGATGGCAGAGAAAGAGGTACACACTCTTACACAGAGACACACAGAGTCGGATGGTGGGAGTCTTGAGGTCTATGTGCCACAAGGCATGAAGAGGATAGGTGAATGTATATTTAAGCCCTCATGTAACCCTCTTGCTTACTACACACTGCAACCTGCAACATTAAAAATGCCACAAAAATAAAGTAAAGTCAGGTTTGAATATTATCTTTTACACATGCTGTGTGGCCACAACACTAAACCTGATTACTGAAACACTGACCAACAACTTGCTGGCTTTATTGCACATCACAAACACAATTAATAATTGCTTGAAGAGAATAATAATTGCAAACGTTTCTGTTTCACTGCGTCTGTATAAATACACTAATCTCACTACATTATTACATTACATTAGCTACTAGTTTTTAGCGGAGTCCGTTTCCGAGCAACCAAAAAAAAAAAAAAAAAAAAACAATCTTTACATTGTACAGAGGTTTTTTATTTGTCTGGTGGTCTAGCTAATGAACTTAAGATTTGTCAACACCGAACATGCATCGAAAGTACACTAAACATGTAGGCATGTAACGGTGTACCCTGACGCAAAAAAACCGGAGATTCTCACTGTGAAATCACTCTTCCATTAATGATGCATCTAATGCAGTCGCACTGTTTGAACACCAGAGAGCATCCTGGTCACATAAACATATTCTTCATAAATCATCTGCACTTCATTGAGAAGCATTAAAAACGGAGCTGTTCGATAGTTTCCAAAGACACCGTACTCAGGGAGTCAAATGTAGATGTTGGGCATTTTAGCTGACTTTGGAGCTCTATTTCTGGTTAGAATGATTCCTCAAGCTCTGCACTCCTACAAAATGACCAAAAGTATAAGGAAAGAAAAGGTTGTATCTAAGCATTACACCCATGCCTTCCCTAAGCTGTTTCCTCGCAAAGCTGGAAGCACAAACATGTCTAGAAGAATGAAGCTTTCCCTTCACTGCAACTAAAGAGCGCACATAAATCGATTCATTCATTTTCTGTACTGCACCTGCAATATTCTTACATCTGCAACACATAGTAAACACATGGACGACTCTCAAAGCTTGAGCTGAACTTTGAGATATATA
>JBCNYH010000004.1:28463971-28479158 GCA_039654325.1 Tandanus tandanus
CACTAGGATGTAGACACTAGGATGTAGACACTAGGATGTAGACACTAGGATGTAGACACTAGGATGTAGACACTAGGTTACAAACACTAGATTATAGACACTAGGTTGTGGTGAACACACCAAAAGACATCTATTCAACAAACTGCTGTTTTACGCTATGAGTAGCACAGCTGCCGTTCTGGGTAGAACGGTGGCTCGGTGGTTAGCACTGTTGCCTCAGGCAAAGAAGTTTCGGGGTTAAGATTTTGTGGCCAGCAAGAGGCTTTCTGTGTGGAGTTTGCATGTTCTTCCTGTACCTGTGTGAGTTTTCTCTGGGTAGTCCAGTTTCCTCCCATAGTCCAAAGACATGGCTACTCTAGAATGCCCATAGTAGTGAATGAGAGTGAATGACCCTTGACATTATATAGTCTATAGTCTTAATATGTAGAGGGTTCATACGTATATTATGGCAGTGGAAACACAAACTCATAACCTGTTTGGTACGATGTAGTACTTGTTCTGGATTCTTTAGTAACTTAAATAACTTTGGCATAAATTGTGCACATGATTCTGCCCATCTGTAGTGATGGTGGAGGTGGTGATGGGGGTGGGGGGTTATATATTTAAAAGTGCTACTACATTATTCACTCTGTCCAGCCCTGGCCACCAGACATCAAGCCCATCTCTTAATCCTGCACCCCATCTCCATTTTCATTAGTTTGCATATTCAGTCGTTAACGACACAAAACTATTTCTTTCTTCTCCCAACACTCTTTCTTTCATCGTCTCTCTCTCTTCTAAAGTGGCACAGTGGAGTCAGCTCTTCTGAAAATTTAATGCCATTAGAGACTCCGCCTTGTGAGGACGCAGAGCTCGAGCAGGTTGAGAAGAGGATATTGATGACTGTTATTTATAGAATTTCAGCAAGCTGCGAACACCCGACCCATTCACCAGCCTACCGCCATTACACACAATTAACATATCGGTACACCACACAACATCCATGACCATCCTACTACAATGCTTACAAGACATCTAATACTGAGGCAGGTGTCTCTCACTGTGCATGGTTATTACATGTTAATAATCTTCCCAACACCCAACACCTGAGTAAACAATCATTCCAGCTGACCCTGACTGAACTCATGGTGCTGCTGTGAGTCATCCAGATGCTAAAAAGTGAAACAAACCATGATCATTACTGAGCTGAGCACAAATCAAGTGCAGATTACCAAGGAAGCGGACATGGATATCTTCACGAATCTCAGTCCAGGTTTTCACTTGGTACAGAACCACACCCTCTCTGTGATAGATGTAGGGTAAAGCAAAAGAACAAAGGTCCAACCAGGTTTGCATCATTCATTCATTCATTTTCTAAGTCGCTTAATCCTAATTAGGGTCGCTGAGAGGCTGACGCCCATATCAACCGACTCTGGGAGAGGGTGGGGTACAACCTGGACAGCTCGCCAGGCCATCACAGGGCCAGCACATACATACACACACAACCATTCACACTCACACTCACACCTAGCGGCAATTTGGCACAGCCAATTAACCGAATGTGCATGTTTTTGGACTGTGGGAGGAAACTGGAGTACCCGGAGGAAACCAACGCAAGCACAGGGAGTACATGCAAACTCCACACAGAAATGCCTGAGCCCGGGAATCGAATCCACACCTTCTTGCTGTGAGGCTGACGTGCTAACCACTGCGCCACCGTGCCGCCTATGTTTGCATAAGGTATTAGAAGATTATAAAAAAGCCGCCGTAGTTACTATTAAAGTTAACTCAGACATGTGCATGGCCAGAAAACTCTATTCTGGAGAAGTGGTAAAATCAAGTGTTATGAGAGCCGAACGCCGAACTGCTTACTCCTACCAGGGTCGGGGGGAGTCACCCTGAATACACCCTGAATTGCTGATCCAACACACAACCAATCACACCTAGGGTCAATTTGGAACAGCCAATTAGCCTGATGTGCACGTTTTTGGACTGTAGGAGGAAACTGGAGTACCAGAAGAAAACCGACATGAGCACGGGGAGGACATGCAAACTCCACGCAGAAATGCCGAAGACCAGGACTTGAACCCAGGACCTTCTTGCTGTGAGGTGGACATGCTAACCCCCACGCCACTGTGCCGCCCTTACTCCTGTCTTTCAAAAATTAATTAATTATCCCTCCCACAATTTAGTCAAGTATTATCAACTATCACGTGACCACCACCAACCAGGGAAGGGCATAAGTAAGCAGGTGTACCCTCTGTGACACGCAATGCTGTCGCCTGCATCTTTTTGAGCTGCGAATGCATATTCAGGGCCGGTATAACTCACTCGAAGGGAATGCGATATCCACCCCCATGTGTGCTTTACAGACACTGATAATTGTCTGGCGATCTCATGGATTGACCGGGAGGTGAGCTTATGCCATCCGTCCCTCCCGTAAGCGCTCATCCAATGTTATGGAGAAGTAAGGCTTGGTATGAGTTCCTTCTGGACCAGGTTTGTGCAGCTTGTCAGTGACAGTCATGTCAGGTAATTACACAGAGCAAAACACCACATACATTTGATTGGGCTGATATTTTTCAGTATGCCTCACTAAAACAGCTGTAGCATGTTATCAGTGACTGAGAAAGTTCTACATCAGATATCTGCATGTACACAATATCACTGAAAACAGTTATTGGGAACAAACAAGTACATACACGCAAACTGACTATCATGAGAATATGCAGTAAATTGCCAAAAGTATCTGGTTCTTCCGCAAGTTGGTGACCACAAAGCTGGAGCACAATTGTATAGAATGTCTTTGGATGCTGTACCATTACACTTGTCCTTCATTGAAACCAAGGGGCCCAAACCTGCTGCAGCATGACAATGTCCATGTGCACAAAGCGACATCCACAGTATGCCAAGGTTGGGACGGAAGAACTCAAGTGGGCTGCACAGAGCCCTGACCTCAACCCCAGTGAACACATTTGGGATGAACTGGAATGCTGACTGCATTCCAGGTGTCCTCGCCTGACCTTGCTAAAGCTTTTGAAAACCCCACAGCCATGCTCCAAAAGTGCAAAGTCTTCCTAAAGAATGGAGGTTATTATAATAGCAAAGGGGACTTATTCTGCGATGGGAGGTTCAACAATCACATACAAGTGCGAAAGTCAGGTGTCCACAAACTTTTAGCAATATGGTGTAGCTAGAAGATGCTAGTTGAAGGTAAAAATAAAAAAAAGTTAAGCTTGCTCAGCTTTTTACACCTGAGCCTACTGGCTCATCAGGCCAGACCTTAACCTGGTCTGTTGTTCTGCTGGATGGGTGCTATTGGGTGGACAGAGGCACACTTGTGGTTGTGATCTTGCCCAGTGGGGGCTTGACGGGATTCAAAGTCACAAACGTTTGATAATATAGGACTTGAACTAACAAACTTTCAATAATACAGTATTTGAGGGATTCGAACTCACAAACTTTCAATAATAACGGGATTTGACGGGATACGAACTCAAAAAACTTTCAATAATACGGGATTTGATGAGATTCAAACTCACAAACTTTTGAAGCTATGGGATTTTACAGGATTCGAACTCACAAACTTTCGATAATAAGTCCAGCACCCTAACCACTACCCACCGGCCCTATAAATCCTAGTCAACCAGCTAGCTAAATAAAGTTAACTGTATAAATTCTCTGACTGAGAATGTCTGAGTAGTTTTGCTTAGCACAGGAGGTTTGACTGACATATCTGATTTTAAATTCAGTTTTAAACTGTGCTCGTCAAATGGCGTAAAAATAAACATTCTCAAGTTTCCTACCCCAGCTTCATTATTATTACAAAACACATTGCAGACTGTCCAAGCACAATATCACATCTGTTCAGTTAGGTCAATCGATGCTCATGGGGGAACCACTACAAGAAAAAGAGCTGATGAGATTCAGGACTATCCATGACACCTTCCTCTGACACTTGGCAAATTATTCAGAGACGGAAAAACGAGACGAGAGAGCCATTTAGCCGCGCTCGCACTTGCCATCCGTCTCCTGCATACATGCACACACAAACACATGAACATGTGCAGCAACGGGGCCACTGTCAGGTGATCAGCATCAGTCGTTGGATCCTTGTGCTCCCCGGCGAGGGCAGAAACTAGGCCAGGCCTCAGCAGAGCCGGTATCGCCACTGTGGCCCTGGCCGCGGGAGCTGAGCCTTACGCTCATTAATACAGTCCTGACAACGCTGTGCTCGCCAGCAAACCCCTGCGACGATTGCTCACAACCATGGCCCCCTTTGCTGCTCACTGGCGTGGGGAATTAACCTGAGAGGGGTGAAGATAGGTGGGAGGATAGGGGTGCAAATAGGCTGAAATTAATCAACAATGCCTGATTCGACAGAGAGGACTCGGTGTGGCTTGAGTGCCAAACAACAGCCGGTAAATGCTAATGCTGGAAACAGTGTACCTGCTCACTTCCTCATGCACTTAACATCTGCAGCTTTCTACAGCAGATTAAAACGCGGCCTCCTCCTTCAGCGCATAATAAAGGGACCAACCTTTCATAGGTTATAATGAGACTATTCCGGCAATAGAGTCATAGGAACTGTTAGCTAGTGGGAAGAAAGTGGAAAAAGGAATTTATTGGGGGGAAAAAGGGTGGTCTGATGTAGCCTAATACACGATTGGTGATCTACCTGATACAGCAAGTCAAACAATAATGCAAAGTATGAGGCAAATTTAGTAGGATGTACTGAAGGGAAAAGGCAAAGTATGTTTATGAAACCCAGCACCGGTGACTAATATTAATACCACTGATACACCACAAGACTAATGACATCATCATGCAACTGAAGTATCAAACGCTTGCAGATCTTGTGAAGATGGTGAACAAAACACCAACAAAAAGCCCCTGAATACATCCTACAGTATCTCTCTGAACGCTTAAAGGAACATGACTAGTCTCAAAAAAATTGAGGTACATGTAGCTATCCATTCTGAGGTGATGAAGATACGATGTGAGATTCTGTTTAAAATCTGACTTGGAACGGTGATATGCATGTCTGTAAGTGCTTTTGTCCTTTCTGACCTCAAGCCAAACAGTTACACCCTTAGTTACTTCCTACAGTTACTTCCTGGAGAAGAAAAAAGAAAAAAAAATTAAATACACTTGAATAAAACACTGGTGAAAATCTGATTTAAAAACAACTCTCTCTTCTGCACCTGCAGATCATTTTATATTCTGAAAAATCACAGCTGCTGGCCAAAACAAGACAATCTTTGAGCATGGGTAGTGCTGTAATGTCCCGTTTTGGGTGTGTGCTGCAAGGTTCTCAGCTGTCACGCCAGCAGAAGTCAGCAAGTGTGAAAAGGGAGGTGTTCTTTGAACAGTGTCGAGATGTGTGTCTGGCACTGTCTCTGTCCCGAGCCAACAAAGGACGCCTTTCTCCTGACGGAGTGCTGGTGGCCTGCGTTCTCGGCACAGCCGTTTTTCTGAAAGAGCAGCTCTTACCTCCTCGGGAGAGGTGGAACAATAGGCGCCTCAAAGGCTCAGAATAACAGCCTTCATGCCTGCCAACATGCCATAAATGAGCCGTTCTCCTACCACTTCACCTCCTTGGAAATGGACGGACATCTACATGCGAGCAAAAAGAAATGCCGTGGATTGGGCTGCAGAAAACGTGAAGAAGCATATCGAAAAGATAAGATAGACACATACATTTCCTCTGGCCAGATCTCATTAGGCCTGTCTTCAGATAGGGACTTGGGTGGGGACACAGAGAAAGTGGGTCAGGAAGAGATGCTGAAGTGAGAGTGAGAGATTCACAAAGAAAGGAAGGGAGGGAGGTAAGAATTCCCCTGATTAGCACAAATGGATCAGTCGCATGCCCTGATGCTTTCATCTGATCTCAGTGGACAACTCGACTTGGGACGTACGCACAGACATGGTTGTGTCTGCTGTATAAATTTTGAATGTTACCTGATCTGCTAAACAATAGACAGCCTGGTATGTGTGGAAAGACAGTCTCAATGACAATATTCCAGAGAAACAGCAGGATTCGTCATAGTGTGTACAGGACTCAACGACTGTCATCATACCAGAGAGAATATACACTGGGACAAACAGAAACATGGATCGAGGGTAACATGACAAATGAAACCATTTTTCCTCTGCACAAAATATGCACTTTTCTCTCTTTCTTTCTTCTTTTATTTTGTTTCAACTCATGGTACTTGGGGCGGAGCTTATACAATTGTGGTTAAAGGTGCAGCTATGATTAATTCAAATCCAATATCCATTTTGTCAAATTCAGTTCATATCTCCTCACGGTTGGCTCGCTGTCGGCTCTGTTTAAGAACCCCTGAACCTTTTTCAGCAAAGACATCCCTAGCACAGTAGATGAGAAACAGAGCTCACAACACTATTCAAGCCAATCAGCAACCGAAGGTGTTCATGTTTGTGCTTTATGATACAATCATTAATTTTTAGTAACATTCACTACGTAGAGGCCACCGATGGGGGAATCGCACTAGCCGCTACCCAGCTATTATAAACAATTAGCAACCATTTTGCTGATCTTCAACTTGACATATAACGACCTTCTCATAAACTCATTTCAGCATTTGGTCCCGAGTTGTTACCCTAAACAATCTGACGGAGATACGTCAAGCAGTTCTTGAGATATAGGTGTGCATAAATAGTGTTAATGTTATAGGCTGTTTTCATCAAACAACCAGGACACTGCTCCTATAAAACCACTAACCAAGAATAATGAATACAATACGATGGCATGAAGACACCATGAATAAACCTCACTTTCCTGATATGGTCAGCTTAACCAGTTTCGCCATGATTAACTGGAATCTAATAAATACCAGCAGTCATGTGATTCAACTTCAGAGGTTCATTGTATTTTTATTGCTATTATTCTGAATAATTTTCTTACTCCGGAGCTAAAACAGAAATTATTCGAGCTGTTTCTCAGGTTGTAGAGCAAAGAGCTTGAAAAGGGTTTTCCATTTACTTGTAAGCTAATCCTGATTTTGAATTTGCCATGCAAAACTCCACTAATGGGGAAATAACTGATCCTAGATCGACCTTAAAGAGCACCGGTACATAATACCGGCATCCTTACAGAATAATTTGTGCGTATGTAATATGTTTAAGCGATACAGAACTTATTTTAACATAGATGAACATAAAAGCCACAAAACTGGTAATTTTATCCGGAGTACAAATGGGGGCTGAACTGAACCCGGTGGTGACGGCGACACGTTGGGTGAGGTTGACGTCTCTTGTGGAGACAGAGAGACGTGACATTCTAGTGACTCTCAGGATGAGAATGCTGCCAGAAATATGCATGATGGTAAATCCAAAATGGCTTATGCAACTCGGCTTTCATGTTGTCAATTAGTTTTGTTTCTGCACTTGTTGTTTGTGCAGCTCAGCACTGGCCCATAATGCCATAATGTGTTATCCTACACAGGTCAGTGACATAGCCCAGCCAATCCAACGAGTTCTTGTCACTCCCAGGTTGGAGCAGCCAATCAGAAAGGCAACATGTCCCCGAGCATGCCTAGAGTCGTAACACTCGCACGCACTTTAAAATTGGGCATGGACTGATGTTGCCGGAAGGAACCGCTGATGTTATACATAATTGTTCTAAATAGCTAGTAACACTGTTTCACCACAGGTACACTTTAAAGTGAACTTAAAACAAAGCTTGCATGCACAGTTTATGTCAGTTTCTATTAAAACACACTATGCTTTATGAACTCTATTCAGTGGGAAAAAACCCCCCAAATAATAAATCCTTAAACAGGGGTCTCCATTGTACTGTGAAAAGTGGGACATTCCAAACATTGAAGTAACAGTAAACATGGAAGCGCTTGTAATAGAAAGCACTGAGTTACATAAGATTCGTTCATGTACGGTACATCAGCAGACACTTGTCTGATGTATGTAAACATAATGTAGCATTATGTGATGTCCCTAGTTTAATTTTATTCAGAAATTCACAAATTTATATCTGATTTGTTAGTTTAATATCAGTATACTGTTATTTTTGCCGCTATTTTGCCTTATATGAACGGACAAATTCATTTCTTATTCTAGCACTTTTGTGCAATCTAGAGAGTGAAACAGACTCCAAATGGTGGCCTTTTCAAATAGGCTAATGCTGTCAAATAGATTTTTGCAGATTGCAACTTCGAAAATGTAAGTAAAAACCACCTGATGATGAAAATATATATTTCCAGTGCAACAGGAGAGTTTGGAAGGCTTTCCTCTCATTCTACTGTAATGAGGGCCATAACCCACTCACTAGAAGCTAAGAACTGATGCTTACAAGACACAGCCAAGACACATCTCTTAGCAGTGACATTAATATGTCTTCTCACTAAACATGCATCCCCTGCTGCTTTGCCTCCAGCTTGTTTACGTCTTTTAAAAAACGAAGACTTTCTGACCATCAGAATCAAATTTATACGTGAGATAAATGTGATATGATGAGAATGTGTGATTAAAAAGGAACAGTGTAGCAGCTTTTTAAATATATATTTTAAAAAAAGGAATCACAGTGGAGCCACTTCGCTGAGAACTTGGTACTAAATACGGAGTTGATTGAAGATCGCACTGGGAGCAAAAAGCCCAGAAATGGATTTCAGATTATAGTGATTATACAGGGTTCCTACAGTCACCATCCCCAACTGTCACAAAGTCACCTGAAGTTCCTGGAAAAGCTAATACAGCACTCCATCAAATATTAATAACAGACTGTGTGGTTTCAGGCCTAATGTGTTTAGCTGTCATGGCTTGTTTCGCTTAGGTGTTTTTATTTATTTATTTTTATTTTTAATTAACAAAAACGTTTAAATGAACAAAAAATTATTCCACAAGAATGTTCAGATGATATCCTGAGTGATGTGTTCGTAATTTTAAATGTATATTGAGTATTGATGAGTACAGGGGCAGCACGGTGGCGTAGTGCCATGTGCCAGGCGAGGACATTTCTATGTGGAGTATGGATGTTCTCCCTGTGCTTGTGTGGATTTCCTCCGTATACTCTAGTTTCCTCCCACAGTCCGAAGACATGCACATTAAGCTAACTGGTGGTTCCAAACTGCCCGTAGGTGTGGATGTGAGTGTGAATGGTTGTGTGTGTGTTGTCCTGCATTGGTCTGGTGAGCTGTTTAGGGTGTACCCAGTGTCGGCTGAGATATACGCCAGTCTTCCCACGACCTTGTACAGGTTTCAGTGCGTGTTACATTAATATTCGCCTCCTATATTTTTATAGATATTAAACATTTTCTGAAACATTACTGTTTTTTCTCTACACATCAAACATTTGGATCGGAGATTAAAAAATGAAGATGAGACAATAGATCAGAATTTCAGATTTAATTTCCAGATATTTACATCTAGATGTGTTAAACAACTTGCCACATAGCACCTTTTGTTTAAAACCACCCATACTGGTGCATGGGGCTGATGGATGGTTCTTGATGTCGAGCTGTGCCCTAATAGAATGATTATTTTAACAAATAACAGAGTCATAAAATCACATGACTACATGATTATGAATTTAAGTTACATGTACAATGGAGTCGCTGCTGTTTTAAAATGTGAAGTAAACTAATAATAATAATTAAATCATGCCAACAACTCGTGTGGGTTCCACAATCCGAGTTAGCCACCTACGTCCCTTTCAGCACTAACGTTTAACATTTAGTACGACAAATACCGGATTACATTAGTCTCCATTAGAAGCAATTGAATTAATTAGCCATTAAAAATTAATTAGGAGGTAAAAATATCTTCACTTCTCTGAGTGCATCTACCTCTTATCTAAGCCGTCTGGACATTGAACCTTGTACAAAAAAAGTCACTGTCTGAGCCAGGAAAATAATGAATGCTGATCTTCAGTTTGTTTCCTCAGCTGGAGCACCTCCTTTCTGGAAGACATGTTTTTAATCAAGAGCTAAGCTGAGAACTGTGAGATCCGGTGCTGAAGCATTAGTTGTTTTCCTCTGGGATTGTACCAGCCTCCACACCTCTGTGTCATCCTCTCCCAAAATCTGGTCTTCAAAGTGGAATGGAGAAATGTGATGTCATGTTCTAAACCTCTTTATTCTTTATAAGGATTGTGGGGAGGCTGAAGATTATCCCAGCTGACCCTGGGTGAAGGTGGGGTACACCCTAAACTGTCTGCCAGACCATCACAGAGCCAACACAAACACTCCATTCAAACTCACATTCACACCTAGGGACAATCAAAAATCTCCAATTAGCCTAAAGTGCATGCCTCTGGACTGAGGAGGAAACCGAGTACCCAGAGGAAACCCACGCAAGCACAAGGAGACCAGGCACACACTGGGCTCGAACCCAGGACCTTCTCGCTGTGAGGCAGAAGTACTATCCACTACACCACTATGCCACTTGGAATGGAGAAATGATGCTCCCTGCTTTAACTGGTGCCATCCTGTCTCGGAACCTGGCTCACAAACACACTCTTTATGCCTCCACACCAGTGACAGACAGGGTCAGAGGTTTTATGTTGTCAGGTTGCCCATTTGTCCGGTCAAGGTCATTTTGAGAAGGTTAAAGGTGATCCATCCAGCAGTTCTGGAGAAATAGTCAAGACAGTATTTACAATGTCAAGTTCATTGTGACAAGGTCAAAGGTCAAAAAGAGAAACTGATGTGCCTGCACACCTACACACCCCAAGGGTGACGCAGGCAAAATTTCTAAATGATCTGCTCAGCAATTCTTGAGAAATAGCCCAAACCATATTTTAATGTGGATGCGGACACAAGCCATGACACCTGAGGGGTGACCAGACAGTGAACAGGTTGGCCAAGTATGCAGGGTGACACTATCACAAGCCACTGTGCAAAGGAATATAGAGGCCATATCACAAGATGCAAATCACTCATTAACACCAATAATCAGGAGGCCAAACAATACAGCCTGCAAAGAAATACAGCCACGAGCCACAAAGGTTCTGGACCAAAAGGGATGGGAAAGCAAATGTTAAGAAAGAAAGGATCTGCTCATGATCCAATATACAACTCATCAATTAAACACCGTACGGGGGCTTGTGGAACAGGCTGACTAATCTTTATTAATGAATTTAATTTTCAGGAAGCAGCAGAATAAATCCAGAAGTCTACAGAAACATTGTCAGCCAATTTTCCAGAGAAATGCATTTAATTTAATTAGGAGAAACTTCATCAGGCAGAAAACACATCAGCTACACAACTTTGACTTCAGGAAGGGAAAAAAGTGGAAGCTTTTACACTGGTCAAGTCGATCAACAGACATTAACCCAACCGAGCATGCGTTTCACCTCCTGGAGAAAAAATTTAAGAGAGAATTTCTTGAACATGAAAACCAACTGAAAGAAACTGTGAAACGGTTTCCCGAAAAATACCACAAAAGAAGAATGCAACAGTCTGATTGTGTCAGTGGGTCACCAGTTAAATGCACTTACTAGAAGCACAGAATATGCAAACACGTTCCAATACTTTTGCTCACCTAATGAAAATAAAGTGGTCTGCCACCAATGGGGCTATGTTCTAATGTGTAATGCATTTGGATGCAAATATCTGGAAATGAAAGCAGAAATTCTGACCCATTATCTGATTCGTCTTCAGCACATAGTGACAGAACTGATCTGGTTATTCCAATTTTTTTTTTACAGAATATCATACAGAACATCGTTTAAAACAAACAAACAAAAAAACACTTCTTGTCTTGTAATATTTCTTTGACACATCGTCCAACCCTAGTGGCCAACGTTGCCTGAGTTACCTGGTCAAGTCAGGTGTACAGGAGGTAAGTTATGCACCCAGCTGGGTCCTGAACGCAAGACATACTGACCTTGAGGTCAGGAATCCAGAAGAGGCCAACAAGTGCAGTGCAGGACTGAAGGAAAGGAGGGGGGTTAAATTATTCATTAGCTTAGATTGCCTTCGCTGAGTGTTCATCACACATGCAGAGTAGAAATGGGAGTGGATGCAAGAGGCCTCGGGTGCTGATGGGGGCAGAGTTGAGCTCGTACTGAATTAGAATGTGCCTGAGCTGATAAACAAGCTTGACTGAGGATTTTATACCTGATAAGTAAAATCTGTCATATAGCTCTTTAATACCTACCTACTTCGGCCATGTCATGTGAGCCAACTCCTTAGAAACAACAATAATGCTCAGTCTGGTCAGTGGGTCAAGAAGGGGACATCAACGTACACGATGGTTGGACACGGTCAAAGCGGACACTAACATGCAAATGAAGGACTGGAAAGAAACAACAAGAGACAGAACGACATGGCAAACATTGATCCATCGGGTGTCCGAAGGTCGACCTCGACTAAACGGATAATCATCATCAATAGTCTACCTAAGAACTGCAAGAGATGATCTCTGTGGTAAAAGAGGCTAGTTAGCCAAGAGGTCTTCAACTGAATGTGAAGAAAATTTTTGATCACAGAACTGACTTGGGCTCTCTCATTACAAATGAATGTGCATGTAGAGCTGAGATCAAGAGAAGAATTGCCATGGCACATACAGCAATACTGAACATGACCAAAATCTGGAAAAGCAGGGGAGTCAGTATCAAGCTTATAGTGTGCCTACTTCGAACAACTGCATTTGCTATTGCTTCATATGGATGCGAATCCAGGGCCATGACAAAAAGGATCAAGCAACAGTTGATGCCTTTGAGATGTGGGCATATCATAGGGTGCTGAGCATGCCATGGACTGCAAAGAAGACAAACAAATGGGTCCTTCAGAAGATGGGAGGAAATGGTTCGATGTTACAGAAGCAGAGGGCAGTCAGAAAGATGACATTTTTTGGACATGTGGTGAGACGAGGAGGGTTAGAGAAGGACATCCTTCATGGTTCAGTGGAAGGAAGAAGAAAGCGAGGAAGACCAGCAACGTCTGGGGGTAATGACAGCAAAAATTGGACCAGACTGGGCTCAGCAGCCGCCTGTGCTGTGAAGTCATTGGCGAGAACATGTGAAGGCCACTGCAGCAATGATTACGCCACCGGACAGAGAGAGAGAGAGAGAGAGAGAGAGAGAGAGAGCTTAATTTTGTTAAGTTTTCTAAGAATCTAGAAAATATATCGATAGATGCAGCTTTGTCCCTCCGATATATAAATACTGTTCCCTGTACAGCTTTTCATGCCAAATTGGGGGGGTTAAATAACCCACACCTGTGGTGGTGGTGCGGTACTTCCACTCTGAATATCAGACTAGGTGTTGATGACAGGCCTGGTGTCAGGTTCTATAGCTTCATGTGTCATCTGACTCCAGAGCTATTACACAGAATTAACCCTACGCCTTGGGAGGGGGGATTTTTGGTTAGATAAAATGTGTAAAACAAAAATCGAGATTTATTTCATAGCCCAATATATTTTTATATGCATAAGATTACAGTACAGTACTCAACACATTACCGCAGTGGTCATGGAAAAGACATGCACCCAAAAAAAAGATACTGTATATTAAAAGATTTCTAATTTTATTCCCTCTGAAGAACTGGCAAAAAAACTTCAAGAGCACTGGACATAGAAGTATATGTTTAATCTCCTCTGGTCAATTTCAGTCTCTCTCTCGTTCATTTGCTGAGCCGCTTACTCCTACTAGGGTTCATGGGGAGGCTGGTGCCTATCTCAGCCGGCACTGGGCAAAGGCGAGGTACAACCTGAAAAGTTCACCAGACCATCGCAGGGACAATACACACACAACCATTCACACCTAGTGGCAATTTGGAACAGCCAATTAGCCTACTGTGCATGCCTTTGTACTGAGGGAGGAAACCAGAGTACCCAGTGGAAACACATACAAGCACGGGGAGAACATGTAAACTCTACACAGAAACACCCGAACCCTGGACCTAAATCCAGGACATTCTTGCTGTGAGGGGGATGTTCTAACCACTACGCCACCGTGCCACCCTGATCAGATTCAAGAGATCTATTCAGGAGAAGAGGAGCCCATAAACTAATCGCTTACATTTAGGATTAAAAGGGAAATGTTTACACCCTTCTGTCAAGCAAGTCACCTGTATGGACCTTTACATTAAAGCAAACTGTCATGTAATGCTAGTAAAGTGTTCAGAATATCAGCCTTTATATTTGCCATAAAAGCTCTACAGTGATTGCGACTCAAATTGAAGGATGTGTTGGATTTTACTCACCAGCCTCTTCACTCTGAACCCACCAAACTCTTGGTCTCTCAAGTGATTCTCTCAAAAAGAACGCACTCCAGACTCTCCTGTTCATCTAACAAAGAATTTCCTCCTTGCTAAAGAAATGGCAAACTGCTGTATTATTATTATGATTATTATTATTATTTTTATTATTTCTGAAATGCTCCAATTTCCATAGAATCTTTTTGTTTGTTGACTCATTGGTTTTAATTGGTTCTCTTTCATTTAAACAGTTTTTTATTTTTATTTTTCTTCACAACGTCCCAAGAAAAATGTACCAGGGCATGTCCTGGTAAGCTGAGCTGAAGCATGTCCTGGTAAGTCTGCCCTGGCTACTGCTGGAATAAAAATGGAGGCGTTCTAAAACTTTTGACCGGTATTGTAAATATATTTGCTGCTACTTTGACACCAAAATGAAACATTGACTATGCTCAGACTCTGCCATGTTTTATTAAGGGGTTAAAAAGTGTTCAAAGTGATTAAAGCTGTAGATTAACCCACTTGTATGTTCTATTGTCGATCAGTTGTCTTATCTCGACGATAGCCACCATAAATAAACATGGCAGTGTTTAAACAGCTGATAAGCGACTGCTCCACGTGCATTAGTAAATCTAATACAGCTCCTTGTTCATAAGGAAGCGGAAAACTAAACAAGGAACTCAATCAACCCTGAATTCTTTACTATCCTGCCCAGCAGACCAATCACTTACTTTCCCCAAGACCCTCAAGCCCAATCCCACCTACTCTATGCTTTTCACCTCAGCGTAGTATACCGTGTTATGGACTTACTGGAAATTATCACAACATTTGACCATGATTGATGCATAACCCATTGCTTGAGTTTTGTAGCCAAGTTGGCAAACAATCAAGGTTATGTGCAAACTCAATATTTTGACCATCTAGAATACACCATCCAAGGGATGGCATACGCTCACGTCCCTATCACTCACAGCGATCACCAGCCAATCATGGGCGTCTGTGAGCTCATTCGTACGAGGGGGCGGATAGTGCTT
>JBCNYH010000004.1:28528607-28542333 GCA_039654325.1 Tandanus tandanus
TGTGTGTGTGTGTGTGTGTGTGTGTGTGTGTGTGTGTGTGTGTGTGTGTGTGTGTTTGAGAGAGAGAGAGAGAGAGACACATGTAGGAATTGCTTGTTACCATCAACCAACAACCAGCCCCATGGTGTCAGGGCGAGTATTTGATCAGTGGAGCTGACATGTAATGCTTTGGGAGAAAGACAGCAGTATACTGAGGGGAGCCATCCTATAGCTAAAGACCAAACACACAAACACACACACACACACACACACACACACACACACACACACACACACACACAAAAACAAAGTATGTAGGAAAATGAATCACACCATAAGAAGACAAGAGAAGCCTAATGGAGGACACAGGGAGAGGCTGCCAAAAATCGCTGCTAGCAAAAGCACAATCATGCCAAAGAAACGGCCAGGAAAGTTCACAGTCTCTTTTATTTTCTCTCTTGGAGGCAGACGGAGCGAGTGTTCCAGGTGTGTACAAGGAAAAAGCCTGCCTGAAAGCACACTATATTCAATTACAGCCTCTGCCAAACAGGAGATTCAGTGCATGTAAAGGCAAAAAGGATGTAGAGCTAAACTGATTGATGGATCGATCGGCTAATCAGAATCACAGGACTCCGCTCGAGTCACATCGTTGGTGGGGTGCAGACGGCACAGCTCGATTGTGGAAACAGTGGGGAAAATGTTAAACACCTTAAACACCAATCCTTTTAAATCTCTCGGCATTATTACAGAGGAAAGAACAACACTGTACAGGATATTTATTACCATAAAACATGGTGACGTCAGTACCGTACACGGTGAAATCAGTGTATCGGTACATTTCCATCCATTTCAAAAATCTGATCACAGGCAAACTCTAGGTCGGGATCATACTCTCATTAACTGGATTTCTTTTTAATTACATGCCCCTTTCCTGGAAATCAAATGCGCACTCATTTTTCTGCGTCGAGTGCTTGATTTGTTGGAATGATTTATTGAAGTGCACTTTGCTCTACAGTTGCAATGCAACCTGCCAATAAACTCACCGTTAAAACAGAACGTGACATTAAATTGTAATTAGTGTTGCTTTAAGGGCAAATATTTAGTTGGGAGGTTTGAACTTTGCATGCTAATGTCCTTTTCAGAGATAAAGCTCTTCTATAGCTGGTTAAACACACACACAGACACACACACACACACACACACACACACACACACACACACACACACACACAGATATAATTATTTCTTTTTAAATCCAGCTCTCTTGATTTGAAATCTTTAATCTAGTATCTTATTAAATCAGGTAATGATTGTATTATTAATAGTGTAGAGTAAGTAAACACACTCAGGATGGATGGATTATAAGGAGTAACATGAGGAGGAGTGCTGGAGCAATGGAGGGAAAAGCAAACTGTACTTGTGTATTATTCCACCAACTAAGCATGCCTCTATGGTACATAAACACTGCAGTGGCTGCCGCTAAACCCGAGCCAATGTGCTTCCAGCTAATTGACCAGAGGGAGTCAGGTGGAGCTCTGGCCTGCACCATTCCCCTGAGAACACGGACACATCTGTACTGAGCTCTTGTCCTATTTCCCGCTGTCCTTTACTCTCCTCTTCCTCCACATTATATTCCTCGTCCTGTCCATCTCCCTTCACTTCCTTTCCTGCTCCCTCTGCCACTCCCTCTCCCTCTTTCTTTCTCTTTCCTCCCACCACCCCCTGTAGCATGCCCTGGCACATAAATGAGCTGTGCGGATGGGAGAAGCGGTTCCCGCTGGGCTCGGCCCCTCTCGCCCCGGCCCTAAGGCCTGCAGCTCCGGCCCCAGATTGATGGACCGGATGGCGAGCGAGAGAGTGGGAGAGCAATGAGAGGGGTGGGGGGGTGGAGAGATGGGGGCCAGGGTGAAAGAAGGGGTGGAGGCAACCGGGCTTCTCTAGGGGCGAGCTCAAGGTGTGTTGCCATGGCAACTCAGAGAGGGAGAGCAGGGAGAAGCGGCAGCGTGCTGAGCTTGACCCATGCCGGTGGGGGTGGCAATGTGGGCCAAAGCGGGAGTGTACGTGCACACACACACACACACACACACACACACACACACACACAGACATACACACGCTGCTGCAGAGCTGGAAGGGTCTCAGGAGCTACTGATTCCTACTCACTCCCTCTTCCTGTCTTTCTTAACACTTACACATAAATACACAGAGTGCTGCAGTGCTCAGACAATCCCAAGAGCTACACACAGACACACACATACACACAATGCCACAATGTGAACTGATCTACACTGTCTACTTAAAACACCAGCATCCCTCAAGCCCACTCAGACCCAACCACAGTTCTTTTACATATTGTACATGGATATCACACATGGTGACTCAACAAAACAGAGCAAACACACACTGCCTTTTAAGCACGAGAGGTAAATTTGCTAACTCACCCTCCCTGTCTCACACTATCTCCCCTTCTCTCCATCCCTCCTGGCTGCGGGTCTAATTCGCACGTTTCCCATTTTCTGCAGCAAATATTTCCGAAATGCTCGCTCTTGTTTGCTCCCTCAAGCTCTCTCTTTCTGGCTGCCAAATGGGATGGAGTCTCCGGCTTCGGATAGTTTTGGCAGCGGTGGACGGCATATGGAGCTGACCAGCTTGGAATCTCCTATCAGATTACATAACAGTGGGATGCTGGATCCCTCCAACATGCAGAAAACCGACCTTCATGCAAACAAGCAAACAAACAAAGTCTCCTTCCAAGGTACACGCCGAAGCCTCTTTTTCCCCTCCTTTTTCTGACCTCTCCAAGCCTCATGCACGGAACAGTCCTGGCATGCCTATTTTTGAGTGTAGAAGAACTAGATTCACACCATCTGCAACTGTTTATGTACACTGACTAACTGAATAATCATCTATTAGATGTCCTGTATCATGTGCGACCGTCTGCGTTTTAACAAACCAATTACTCTTCACTTCTCCGTTTAAACCCAGTTACACTGTAGTGCTCTTCTCCAGGGAACTCCATTAACCATAAAGCACTGCAGGAGCTCCTGCACTATAAATGCACTGCCAAAAATAACACTCATCCTTCCTACACTTTTATTCATCTGCTCATAAAAAGCCATACAGACTGCCTTGTTATTTTTATTTTTTTATAAATCAGATCCCCCTAGTACTATTAACTCCTCCCCACATTTCAGTCTTTCACCAATCAGCACACACATCTATGGGTCCAAGTCAACCTGGTCTGGCTGTGGAAGTAGGCTAGCAGAAGTAGTCTCATTTACACACACACACGCACACACACACACACACACACACACACACACACACACACACACACACACACATACAGATAAGTGGGCTGATAAAGAGATGGCACACTGTGAGGCGGCCAGTGGCCTGCAGCCCACTGCAATCAAAGCAGTGGAGAAATCAGCCAAAGGCAGAGCTAGAGCAGGGCAGGCAGGCTCAGTGCTGGGCAGCGATACAACACACTGACCTTGCCACGACCGTGCAAACAGTGATGGTCAAAAATGCAGGGCAATGTGTTACTGCACTTTCTGATGCCCAATAAAATGTCAGTCACTGGGTCACTTATATGTATGTGCTCACAAGCATTCTATTGGGATGTAAACACGTAGTATAGACCCAACCTTAGTTTGCAGTATATACTCACTCACTCACTCCTTCATTTTTCAAACTGCTAAATCCTACTAGGGTCTTAGGGAGACTGGAGCCGACACTGGGTAAAGGTGGGGTACATCCTGAACAGCTTGCCAGACCATCACAGGACAACACATACACAACCATTCACACTTGGGGCAATTTGGAAAAGCCAGTTAGCCTAATGTGCATGTCTTTGGACTGTGGAAGGAGAGCAGAAAACCTGGAGGAAACATGCAAGCACAGGGAGAACATAAAAATTCCACAGAGAAACGCCCTCCCTGAGCCCAAAACTTGAACCTGGGACCTTCTTGCAGTTAAGTGAACATGCTGACCACTACGCCACCATGCCATCTTCAGTATAAACTTGCAATTTATAAAGGATAAAGGGTATAAATAAAGAATATCCAATCAGTGCACCTATTAAGCATCCATGTGATAAAGTCTTTATAGACACCACTTCCTCCCTGGGTGCTATACAGTTCTCTGTACACCCCTGTTCACCACCTGTCTGACATTCACAGCATCTCTCTCTCTCTCTCTCTCTCTCTCTCTCTCTCTCTCTGTCTCTCTCTCTGTCTTTCTCTGTCTCTCTCTCTCTCTCTCTCTCTCTCTCTCTCTCTCTCTCTCTCTCTCACACACACAAACACACACACACACACACACACACACACACACACACACACACACACACACATACAATCTCTCTCTCTTCCCAAAAGTCAAGTCATACACTGGAATGTTAAGCAGTTTCTGAACATGTTAACATTCATGGCCATATGTTTTTGTGTAGTAAACCGGCACCAAAACACACACCGGTGGCTGTGTCACGTTTTAGCTACCATGGCAACAGCGCCATGTGTTCTTTATTTTTGTCTAGAAGTTTCTGTTTTGGTCCTGTCTCCACTATTATGTCTGCTTTCCCCTCCATTAGCTTGTGTTTATAAAGTAAAGTGTATATGAAGTACTGTGATTCCTTGGGAGACATGGTGGTGTACTGGTTAACACATCCATCTCATAGTAAGAAGGTCCTGGATTCGAGTCCTGGGCTCAGCGAGGGTGTTTCTGTATGTAGTTTGCATGTTCTCCCCATGCTTGAGTGGGTTTCCTCCAGGTACTCTGATTTCCTCACTCAGTCATAGGATATGCAAATTAGGCTTATTGGCTGGTCCTAATTGCCCCTAGTTGTGAATGTGAGTGTGAATGGTTGTGTGTACAGTGGTCCTGCAATCGTTTGGCGAGCTGTTCCGGATGTATCCCCCCTTCGCACCCAGAGTCGGCTGAGTCTATGATAATCTTGTTAATCCTCGTTTGCTCTAGTGTTCCTTGTTTTCTTGGGTTTCTCAGTTTTATGTTGTGCAGAATGATTGTGACTAGCGAACATGCCTTTAAAGACACACACACGAGCTCTGCTAGTTTCCATCGAAAACTTTCCACTATCATCATACCTTTGCCAAATTTTATCTAAATTTTAATGCTGACAATCTGTCCGTCTCTCTTGCACACACAACCCCAGATTGTTAATTGCGCTAGAGAGAGTAATTACGGCTCGAGTCAGCAGTCAGTTGTGTTCAAGCCAGTGTTGCTGGCCAGGCCTGGTCTGTACGGAGTCTTATCAAATTTGAGAACTGGTGCTCAGTGTGGCCTAAGCAGCATGTCTTCTGGACTGGCTCTTACCTACACACACAAGCACAAAACTATCTGAACACACTAATATCTGATGTACAGCCTTTAGAGAATATGACAGGCTGCTTTCAAACACAATGGCTACCAGAGGACTGAACTGCATTAAACATCAGTAAAACGGCAACTGATAAAAACACAACACACAAGTATGTTCGAAAAGTGATAGTGTGCAGTCCTAAAACTGCCCTACATACACAATATACTGCACACTGCATGTGTGTGAGATCATTTGTACTGTATATATGCATACACATATACACATACTTGTGCTAAATCCTATACCCCTGGGTGCATTGTGAGGCTTTTTACCCATGCACAGTCTCCCAAATGCAACCCGAAAGCAATTCAACAACAATAGTTTATTGTCGCCTTGGCCCATGAGGACAATCTGGGCTCCTGGGACTCTGTTTCTTTTCTTCCCTTGATGCAAACACGTATGCAATGCACAAATCCACATAATTACATCTGGTGTATAATTTTTTTGGGGGGTTGCACAAAAATGCAAACTGCAGCTTTTGTTCTGTATGATAGCCCGGGTAGACTGCCTTCCTGCTGCCTGTTTTTCGTTTAACTTCACTGTGTATCTTTTCTATCAGGACACCAACTATGTCTTTGGTCATGGTTGTGAATTATCTGCCTGTAGAAAAAAAGGAAGCCTGGGAAAAAAAGAAGGAAATATGAGGAAGCAGCAGGATGCTAATAATGCACCTCCAGCTGTTCAAGTTAACCTGCAAATGTGTCCATCTGTATCTCCAGAGAGAGAGAGAGAGAGAGTGGGAGCAAGAGAAAGAGAGAGAGAGAGAGAGAAAGAGAGAAAGAAAGAGAGAGATCTGAATAGGTAAACAGTTGAAGAGCACTGAAATGTTGCAGATTTAACAGAGAATAGAAAGAGAAAAAACAAAAAATAAGGGTGGAGAAATGGTGACAGTGATTGGGTGGTGTGTGTTTGGGTTGTTCTGGCAGTAACACGGCTCTGTCTAACAGCAGGAGTGACCTTGCTGGGTTTAAACCGTCCCTGCATGCAGCTGTGCCCTACCTCTGGACCTCCATGCTGGACAGCATTACATGAAAACAAACTGCATATATGCACACCCAACAAGGACTTCAACTACCCTCTGATGCATTAACACAACATTACAACCACTCTTTACATCATCACAATCATCATCACTGATCATCACCTTATGGTCAACCTTTTAAAATAGTTTTTTCCATAAACAATCTGTATTGATCATCTTCCAGCTTTCGTCAGTGTCAAGTTCTCAGCACAAAGCCCCTGCTGACTGATATGTGGACTCTTACCCCAGCGCTGACTCAAAATTTAACAGCACTGCCATATCTGGAACACCCACACCAGGGCCAAACGCACTGCAGCCACCTCCTCAGAATAAACCACCACTCAAATAATACCTTCTCAGCTGTAACCCTACCATAAGTCAGTCCCTTTCCATTGCTGGCGAACAGGATGGCAGTAGGTATTAGGAGTTAATCTTAGTGTCAGTATCTGTATCTGTTCTTCAAATATTCACTTTTAAATTCAGATTTAAACCCAAAGAGCTTTGTCCCCCTCTTTGTGTTGATGTGGGTGTTGGTTCCCTCCAGGTGCTCAAATTTGCACAAACAATCCAAAGACAATCAGGTCAACTACCTACTTGAAATTGGCCGTGGACGTGAATGTAAGCATGAATGGTTACCTGTATTTCTGTGAGTAACCCCATGATAGACTGCTGACCTTTCCAGGTTGTATCCCGCCTCTCACCCATAGTGACCTGGGATTGGCTTCAGCTCATCCGTGACCCATAGTGGATAAGTGGTACAAAAACTGATTATTATTATTTATATAATATATATATAACTGAATGTGGATTTAATTTTTTTTTTTATTTAATAGAGGTAGACATGTCAGTACTGTCAGCATGGTTTGTGAATTTTAGCTCCAACAAATGAGTTTGCAACTTGTGAACGTTTAGTACCTGGGACTGCTTTTAACTGTTTCCTGAGTAATTATTTTTTTATTTGTACCCACCCACAATATTTTCTAACACATTTAGTTGTTTCGCTTCCCGAGGGCGGCATGGTGGCATAGTGGTTAGCACTTCCGCTTCACAGCAAGAAGGTCCTGGGTTGTATTCCTGGGCTTGAGACGTTTCTGTCTAGAGATTGTGTGGGTTTCATCAGGGTACTCCGGTTTCCTCCCACAGTCCAAAGACATGTTAGGCTACCTGCCTTCCAAATTGACCCTAGGTGTGAGTGTAAGTGTGAATGGTTGTGTGTTGCCCTGTGATGGTCTGGCAAGCTGTTCAGGGTGTACCCCGCCTTTACCCAGTGTCGGCTGAGATAGGCTCCAGCCTCCCTGCGACCCTTGTATGATTAAGCGGTTCATCAAATGAGAGTGAGTATTTCTCAACTAGCCTAATTTAACCCACTGAGACCTCGGGTCAGATTCAGGCATTTATTAAGGACCACTGCAAGTTGGTCTCGTTTGTCAAGCAAGCTTTATATGTGACTTTTGCTTGCGCCTTCATGAAAGTAAAATCCTTCAGCTTGCACAACATTTTTTTGTTGCCTCCACTGGGATCCCAGTCCTGATGTGCACCTCTTGTCTCAACCTGATACGAGTATCCTGTGAACCTTTTTAACAAGATTAAAAAATAAATAAATAAATAGAAATACAGCATCCTATCTCTTCTGGAATCTATTTAGAACATATTATGTGTTTAGCCTCAATAATACATACACCGATCAGTCATAATATCAAAAACATTATGAGATAATGAGAGGTGAAGTGGATAACATTTGATTAATTTGATTTGATCTCATAACAGTGGCACCTGCCAAGGAGTGGGACGTATTAGGCAGAATGTGAACAGTCAGTTCTCAAAGTTGATGTGCTGCAAGCAGGAAAAATGAGCAAGAAAAAAGGATCTGAGAGACTGGGTCTATCTCAAACACCAGAGGTTCTTGTGCAACGTTCCTGGTACGAAGTATTAAGTACCTACCAAAAGTGATCCAAGAAAGGACAACCAATGAACTGGCAAGAGTGTCATGGGTGCCCAAGTGTAGCAAAGGCTAGTACAGAGACATATGAAAAGTAGACACCCCTCTAGACAAAGTTTTATATGTGAAACTCATTTGATCAAACTTGTTAGTATTATATAATTTTAGATTACCGTATATGAATTGTTTATAGCAACTAGCTGTGCCGCGAACATAAGGAGCAAACGAGGGTAAATCTGACAGTGGATGTAGCCAGCATCAGATTGCACAAAACCTTGGGATTCCTCTTGCCACAGTCAACAGAGTGTTTGTACAATTCACCAGCAAAAGCAGGGAATCAACAGCATCCCGCTCAGGTAGACCTGGGCTCTCTGACAGGTGTCTTCGGCTGTCAACGGACTGTTGAAAATAATTCCTGTTGTCAGGCAACTGCTGTGAGGTATTTCCATCAACTTGGTTACTATGTATGTATATGTACATCTATGTATAAATCTTTAAAAAATGATGGTGTCTGTCTGTGACTTTTGTCACATCACTGTACATCTGGTCTGATCCCACAGAAGAGCTACTGAGGCACAAACTGCTAAGACTGGTAATGCTGGCTATGACAGAAAGGAGTCAGAGCACACAGTGCATTGCAGCTTACTGTGCATTGGGCTGCCTCGCTGCAAATCAGTCAGGTGATGATAATGTTATGGCTCACTCACTCACTTATTCATTTGCCCAAAGACTTAATCCTATAGGGGTCGTGGAGGGGCTGGTGACTATCTCAGCTGCCACTGGGAGAAGGTGGGGTACACCCTGAACAGCTCGTCAGCCCTTCGCAGGACACACACAATCGTTCAGATGCACACTCACACCTAGGGGCAATTTGGAACAACCTGTTAGCCTAATGTGCATGTTTTTGGACTGGGGGAGGAAACTGGAGTACACAGAGTAAACCCATGCAAGCACGAGGAGAATATGCAAACTATGCACAGAAACGCCAGAGCCTGGGACAGACATGCTAACCACAGATGTATGCCACCGTGCCTCTGGATGTTATGGCTGATTGATGTATATGCGTTTCGTTACATCACTAGAAGGCATAAAATGGTACACTAATACAAAGTACAAATACAAAATTGGTGCATTCTTAAACTTGAGGAAGATTTCAAAAACCTAATTATGCAATATTCATACAAGAACCAAAAAAAAAAAAAAGGCCAAATCTTCTGATAAGTATTACGGCTTATTCAGCATTGTGGAGACAACTGTCATTTGCTAAGCCTCTTTACAAAGTGAGCTGGGCCTCTGTCTCGGATGTCGCTGTTATTCCCTGTGTAGGGCACTGCCTTTGATGTCACTTAATGGAACGGGTTTCTATCTGCAGATTAGGGAATAGGGAAGAAGAGAAAGAGACTCTATTCTACTTTAGGATGAGGGAAAAGTCTGCCTGCCTCCCTGCTTGACTGCATTCCACTTCCTCAGGACATACATCCCTCATCGTGATACCTTGAGCCACATGACTAGGGTTTTTGAGCCAATATCACCCAGTGTACCTCAGGTTCTCACCCTTCCCAGGTCTTTTCAATGTATCAATGGTTATTTAAAATCCACCCTGTGCTCCAATACAAATACACCAATACCTATACAGTATGATGCTTTATGTCACAGGTGTCAAACTCAAGGCCCGTGGGTCAAAACTCATTTTATGTGCCGCGTGGGAGCTTTCAAAGAATATGATTATCGTACATTCTTTGCATTAACCATTACCTTGAACCATAATTCAGTATCCTTCCATTAGGTGGCAGCAGCTTACTTCAAGTAAACAGCTACTCATTCATGACTCAAGAAGATTCCAAGGTAGCTTGTTGCTGTCAGGCGTTGTTAGGAATGAAAAGTGAATAAAGGAAAAGTTGACAGATGCCTAGACTAATTATTTAGCCATGTAGATTTCATGGTTGCCCTTTTTGAAAAAATGTTTAGTGATTATTTGGCCCTTGATTTATCTTTATATGGGTTGTGGGCAACCCAGTGAATGAAGAACATGGCAGGAAAAATATATCACACGTTGCCGCCGTTGGCACTGAGTGCACTTGCACTTCTCGGAAAATGTTCCTGTTTAGTCAGCTGTTTTTCTTCTTGAGGAGAAATAAGTTTTGAATACCATTGAATAGACAATAAGTTATACGATGGCTGTTTCTTTACTGAAAATAAATGCAAACATTTTCAGAGATCCGAACGCCTAAATAGTAATACAAAGTAAGGTATACGGGCTGAGACTCACTGCTAATACAGACAGACAGACAATAAAGCCGATTTTTTTCCTGATGGCTAAGAGATGCCGATAGCTGTAAAATAACTCTCTCAATACTCCCCTGTCAGCCAAATGGAAGCGCTCTTAATAAAAGATCATGATTAAGAGAAGACACAAGTGACCCTTACAAACTTCACCTCTCATTCTGACACTTTCCCCTCTCTCTTTAGCTCCTCCGACATCTCCGTTCTTTTTCCACTACACCTACTTGAAGGCTAGGAACAAAAATAATCCATACTAATATTAACATCAGTGTGTTAGACACTGGGATTATTAAAGATGACAAAGTTGGTGTGTTCAGAGAAGCTTCCCCCTGAGGGAGTGACACCAACCCTGCCCCTGCGGGAGCCATACCCGAGTTACAAAAATCAATATTAATGCGCATGTATTTACAACAAAGGAAGTGTGTCAGTGGTGATGCTTTTCATTTTAATTTGTTTGCGGGCATTTAGTTTCTCTGCTTCATCACTGCTTGTCCCTTCTCCATGATGACAGGGTGTGGAAAGTGTGTTCCGCCTCTGAAAGTAAAAAGCCCCTCTGCAGTCTGAAGACCCTACTGTCACCGACTTATATATACCATATTCATGTGTGCATGTGTGTTAATTCATCAATTCCTCATTGTTAGTTACATAAGAGAAGAATAAGACTTTTTCCACTGATATAATTTTGTCACGAATTTTAGAAGTTAGCATATCTAGACAAGGATTATACACTAGGTGTTAATGTTCCCAAGGTTCATTTAAAACAAATTTAGAATCAACATGAAACGACTTTTGATTTTGTACATGTGACATGCTTGATTGACTTACTCAACAGCCAATAGCATTTGAAATATGTCTCACACACACACACACACACACATACACCCACATCCACTGCTAATTCTAAACAAACCTGACAGTAGCTGGACTAGTCACCCAAATATGGAGAACAGCAAACAGATTAATTAATTAAAAGTCTTTTACTTATATAGCGCTAAAAAAATAAGGAAAAAAACAACAGAAAGACCAATTTTGATTTCCGGTGTAGGGTTCATATACATGGTAGCACAGTGGTTAGCATGGCATGTACGTCTCACAGTAAAAAGGTCCTGGGTTCAAGTCCCAGGCTTGTCAAGGGTGTTTCTGTGTTGAGTTTGCATGCTTTCCTGTGCTTGCATGGGTTTCTTCCAGGTACTCTGGTTTCCTCCCACAGTCCAAAGACATGCACATTAGGCTAATTGACTGTTCCAAATTGCCCCTAGGTGTGAGTGTGAATGGTTGTGTGTTGGGCCTGCAAGCCGTTCAGGGTCTACCCACAGTTGGCTGAGATAGGCTCCAGCCTTCCTGTGACCTTATTAGGATTAAACGGTTCGGCAAATACATGGATGGGTGGTTTGAAAGCATCTCTCAAAACACAAGAACCTGCATCCAAACTATTCTCTTTACACAGATGCTGGAATGAACGACTGAACTTCTCTTAGCTGTTTTAAGGTCTGAGTCACTGGCTATGACTCACCTCTTTACTAGTCACTGAAATAAGAACACAATCAGCATTAGGCTGATTAGCTGATGCATATTAGCATAAAGAGCTAACACAAAAGATACACGTTTTGGGAGGTACAAAGCACCTTTACACGTCACTTTGTATAATGCTGAAATAATGTGCATATAAATATAAATCTGATTGTTCGACTCTGTGTAGCTGTCTCAATCAGCCATACATGCCAACAAAACATGACATCATAAATTATAGAGCCTTTAAGGAAATTAATTTGCTTAACACCATGCAAAATCACAAAGCAGCACACATTTTGTGCATAAAACATCTGGAAACAGCTGGTGGTCAAGTGTTATGTGCTGATTTGCATATTGTGTACAATACTGTAATTGGATTTCAATCTGGATAAACGGAGACACATTATACTGCAAGTTAAAACACATGCCGTCAAAACCGTATGAGGATGCAATCCAGACACAGGATGCTTATAACATGGAGGAAAAAAAAGATTTGAGTAAAGAGATTGAGCGCAAGCTCCAGGTTGTATCTCTTTAGCAAGTGACAGGGTGCCATTACTTTAGTATAATTAGCACACTTTATTTCTATTTTGCTCTCACAGTGTACAATTTGAGCTGTTTGAGCTGACAGACACACACACACACACACACACACACACACACACACACACACACACACACACACACACACACACACACACACACATGCCCAGATGCTCACATACACACAGGCCAGATGGAAGAGCCAATTCAGGGCCAAGCGCTTGTGCACTTTGTCCGTATGCCTCGTTTCCTCTCTGATCGTCACGTCTGAGTTCTTAACTCGTCGAACACTATTGTTGTTTTTTCCCCTTTGTCTTTTCTCTCTCTCATCAAAATAACATCTGTTTGTGTCTATGCAACACCTGACAGGCAGCTGATGCTCCCCTTCGAGCCATTGTAAAAAAAAAAAGGCTTCTTTAGAGTGAGAGCACATCTGGATGGAGAGTCGTTGGCCTGATCCAGATGTGGGCTTCTATCCTCAGCAAGATAAAACACACCTGGACACCCTTAACAATTGAACAAAGAATAATAATAAATACTCACTCACTTATTTGCCGAACAGCTTAATCCTATATTAGGGTCACGGGGAGGCTGTTGCCTACCTCAGTTGACACTGGGTGAAGGTGGGGTACACCCTGAACAGCTCGCCAGACCATCGTAGGGCCAACATACACAACAACCATTCACACTCAAACTCACACCTAGGGTCAATATTTGAACAGCCAATTAGTGTGACGTGCACGTCTTTGGACTGTGGGAGGAAACTAGAGTTCCCAGAGGAAACTCACGCAAACATGAGGAGAACATGCAAACTCCATACGAAAATACCCACGCCAAACCCGGGACTCAAACCCAGGACCTTTATGCTGTGAGGCGGATGTGCTAACCACTACGCCACCGTTCCACCCAATTAACAAAAATAATAAAGATCATTCTCTATTATCCTTGCAAAACGAGATAAAAAAAAAAAAGGCATGGAATTGTAGTAGCACACACACACACACACACACACACACACACACACACACACACACACACCCACACACACACACACACACACACACAC
>JBCNYH010000004.1:28567045-28581292 GCA_039654325.1 Tandanus tandanus
CACACACGCGCACACACACACACACACACACACACACACACACACACACACACACACACACACACACACACACACTTATTTGGCTAATTAGCAGTTAGGTATCTTAATGCTGGCTTTACAGCAGAGAGCAGAGGCCAAGCGTGTGTCAGCACCTCATCAGAGTTACAACTAGGAGCCTTGATAAATTCACATGCTCATGAGGTTGACTTACTGTGTGTATGTAACTGGACAGAGAAACACAGTCAGAGATATTCAGTCATTCTATAATTAATCCCCTTCACATTATTTCTTTCATGATTACTCCTAGTTTGCACAGGATGGCAGGGATATAAACAAAAATCCAAATTATTTAAATTACATAAAACACAGCAAATGGGAGCAACATGGAACCTAATAAAATCTACCTTTAGTCTTTTCTGTCCTATAAAAACCATCCTATCTCCCTACACACACACATGCGCACAAAACGCCCTGCTGTTGTAATTAAAGGTGTCCTTGACAGTGAGATGGACCGATTTTCACACCCCTGGACCCATGGCTTTTTTTTAGCACAACACCCATCCACTTCAACGGCACAGTTAGGGGGACCACACACACACACACACACACACACACACACACACACACACACACACACACACACACACACACACACACACACAGAAAGACACACACAGAGGCACACATACACACTTCAAGTTTGTGAGTTGTGATGAGTCGCTGAGATTCTACTATCAGAAAGGTGCTAAAGTCTTGATGAGACTTTTGGGGCTTCATACAGACTCAAATCTCCCAACATGCTGTGAATTCTGCATTCTTTTCATGTGTTGCTTAACAGGAGATTAAGTGTTTAGATTTTTGGGTATTCACTGCGCATTTTCTTTTTAAAATCTTAATTATAATCTTCTGTAGTGTTAAAAAATATGAATGAAGTGCCAATTACCCTAAAGTAACTACTCACTTCAAACCTTATGCAGATATAGATTTAGACACTGCCTGAAAGGAAAGTTCCCGATAGATGTCTCTAGCGATAGGTGTCCAAGCCTGGGTTTGCTTTTCAGCACCTTTCCGTTTAATAGCTGATTTCTGCTTTCATGTGTATCACCTGTTTTTTTTTTTTTTTTAGTTTAATTAAGAGTTCATGCTGTCAAGCTTCTGATTTCTGTTTGCTCCATGAACATTTATTTACCTGCAAGTCTGTCTGCCTACCTGTGTTAGATTCAGTTTGTTTTTAATAAAATATGTTTGTTTGTTTGTTTGTTTTTTACTGCTGCCTGTCACCATGCAAGTCAGAAATGCATACCAACCAATCATCATCAACTCAGCAACATGAAAGCCTTATTGGGCTTCCTGTGGTGGGCACGCACGGACCCTGGGCGTACACGGGACAACCATCCAAGCCATGTTCCATGACTATGGTGTTCTGCTATAAAGGCATGCACACTTATAAGAAGTGAGGAGAACATTCATTCATTCATTTTCTGAACCGCTTAATCCTAATTAGGATCACGGGGAGGCTGGCGCCCATCTCAGCCGACTCTGGGCGAGGGCAGAGTACACCCTGGACAGCTCGCCAGGCCATCGCAGGGCAGAAACACGATGATGGCAATGCAGCCTATTCGATGAAAATCAGCAATGGTTCTTTTACATGCCTCTCACCATAGACAGTGAGAGACATGGCTGGCCCTTGATAACCCAGTTAGCTGCACTGGGGGGTGAGGAGAACAATTATCTGAATCTGCAACTCTGAACTACAGCCACTGACCATGAACTTCTAACCTGCTTGGATGCACCATCACAAAGAAGGTTCTAGTGTTTCCGATAAACAGATTAAAGGACACCAAATCACTCATTTGCCAAACCGCTTCCTCCTTCAAGGGTCTCAGCCAACACTGGGAGAAGGTGGGGTACACCCTGAACAGCACGCCAGACCATCGCAGGGTCAACACACACACCACACACACAACCATTCACACTCAGTGTCACACTCACACCTGGGGTCAATTCGGAACAACCAATTAGCCGTATGTGCGTGTCTTTGGACTGTAGGAGGAAACCTGAGTACCCGGAGAAAACCCACACAGGCATGGGAAAAACATGCAATCTCCACACCGAAACTCCTGAGTCTGGAACTCGAACCCAGGACCCTCTACCAGGAGTTCTTGGTGAATGAAATTAGTCCATGCATGAAAATAATGTCTCTAGTATTAGATTTTATAAACTATTATTAAGTCATTTTCGATTCTGTTTTCAGTTCTTGTCTTTCAGCCGATCTTATATTTTGTGTGTGTTTTAATAAAAATTTGGGAGTACATGCATGCAGCTGCCATTTTTCTGTATTTATGTTTGCTTTCTTCATCTCTGTGTGTGTTTATATGCCGTGTGCACCTACACGCAGACAGTGGATCGATGATGACGGACCTGAGACAGGAAGTAGAATTCATATTCTCTAATCAGACAGCAAAGGCCCCAGGGCACAAACACCGCATCTTCAATCTACCCCTGCGGCAACTGGTCATGTGTAAAAGCCAAATACAGGTGAAAATATAAGGAGATTAATACACTTTACACCTCTGCCACTTTCTCCTTTACTTTCTATTCCTCACTACAGGGAGGGGCACTGGAATTAAAAGGGGAAGAAAAGAATAAAAAAGAGGTGAAGAAGAAAAACTCTACCTCTGCTTCACAGCACACACACGCACGCACACACGCACGCACGCACGCACGCACACACACACACACACACACACACACACACACACACACACACACACACGTTAAAACCGCCCAGTTATCAGATTAATTACTGCAGGAGTTCTCTTAACATCTGCTGGAATGTCAGGTCTAGCGAGGGGAGTGAGGGAGAAAGCAAAAGAGGGAAGAAGGGACTGAGGGATTGAGGGAGCGAGGGATCGTGTTAGGTCCTAACGGAGGTGTGAAGGTGCGGGTTAAAATAGCGTCTGTTCCAGTGGCTGAGAGACAGAGAGCCACAAATACACTCTGTTCCCTCTTAACACTGCGGCTCTGTGGGTGTATGGAGTGTGTGATTAAGAGGGTAAGCAGCAGAAGTATAGCTCCTAAGTGTGTGTCGTGTGTGCTGCCCGCTGTAGGTGGACAAGTAAATGGAGTCTGTGTGTTTGTGTGTGAGAGAGAGAGAGCAAGAGAGAGAGAGAGAGAGAGAGAGAGACAGAGAGAGAGAGAGAGAGAGAGAGAGAGAGAGAGAGAGAGCAAGTGGTGGTATGTCTTTATTATTCAATGCTGTCTAGCAGAAAGAGCTGCAAGCTGAGAGCCAAGTGGTACTGTGAGTGTGTGTGTGTGTGTGTGTGTGTGTGTGCGCGCGCATGTACGTGTGTGCATGTGGCACGTGCCAGATGCTGAACAATGTGTTCTCTGCAATTATCTAGCATTGAAAGTACATTATTTAGAGGATTACATGTTGAATAACGTTTTCTCTGAATGTATGTCTACTAGTTTAAATCAGTTTTTTTTTTGATCCACACCATTACTTGCTTTGAGTCATGCGTTCTGCGTACGCTCCACAAAGAAATCTACAAGTCCATTATTCCATGTCACCTCAAAGAGGATGAGTTCTCTTTTAAGTCTGGTTCCTTTCAGGGATTGTTTCCCCCTCGTGTTGTCTCAGGAGTTGAATCTTGCTATCATCACCTCTGGTTCGATCATTAGGGAGCTGAATCAACATCTGTAAAGCTGTAAAGCTGTTTTATGATCATATCTATTGTTAAAGTCTCCATACAAATACAACTAAATTAAAATTTTTTGATTGAACTACATATTAAGAATACAGTCTATGATGCATTATTACCATAGCAACCAGTGCAGGAAATCTGACTAGACTGTACAAATAAACTCCATTTAATAACTTGACAGTTCCATTATTTTTGACACTCAGTCAAAAAAAAAAGCAAATGAATAAAAAATGTAGGATATAAATATGTAAAGGCAATAGGTAAACTCTGTTGGACTTTTAACACCTGGGTCAACTGACTCATGGGATGTTAGTCCATCACAGGTCTTCTTCCCAGTATTTTTACTGGTAAGCATTTATACTGCTGGGTGGACACAGGTTAACACGATGGGGGTTTGATGGGATTCAAACTCATAACCTCTTGATCATGACCCCAGCGCCATAAAAAGAATACCTTTTGTTTTTTCTAAGACTTGGACACCTTCTCACGTCCACATCAACAAGATTTTTAATTCACTAAATGAGTGTTTCCCTTTATGGAAAAACGTACAGCAGAGTCCTTTACCACATATGGAAAATGACGTGATTTTGGTGTTACACGGGGCACCATGAATGTGCAATGTGCAATTTCTGCGAGACCTAGTGATGTTCATGTAGGTACTTGGCTCAAGTAAGTGCATGCAGTGGTCGACTAATGCATAGTTTAATGTGTTCGGCACTCAGGCGAGCACTTTCCTTTAACAGCCTATCAACACCATCTCCTGTATATAAAGAGCACAGACTAAAAGCCTTATCTGGAATGTAACTGTAGTGCTCAATTGGCAATGGTGGTTCTGATGTTGTTGCTGTAGTGAGTTACAGGCAGGTAGAGAGCGAGAGAGAAGGCGTGGGCTTGGTGCTTTATGTTTTCGGTAATTAAAACAGCATTAGGCTATTTATTTCCTCTCCCCGTGCGTAGCTGATTGGGCATGAGGGAACGCGGGACTCGCGAAGCCGAGAAGGAGCACAATTACACGCCATCAGCAGACAACATTAACTCGCTAATAGGAACATGGCAATAAAAGTTTATTATTATGGGGGAATGATGATTGCCTGGTTTAAGATAACATTTATAATACTTAGCAACGATCGGTAGGGAAACAGGCGGGTGCGTGAGGGAAGACGGAGTGAGGATGCTGCGTTTCTCGGAGATCGCTTCGCAATGAAAAGGAAAGGATGACAGCCTACTCCTGAGAGGTTTGTGCTCATTAGCCATCCTTTCCGATCTCCATTATCTTCTCATCTGCTAATGCAGACCGCAACTCACTCAAGATGGCTGACCTCCACCCAGCTGCAGGGCTGAGAGAGCAATTTTGGTTGTACAAAAACAAATGGATGCTATGTGTACTTCACAAACTTCTTTTTTTTTCCACAGTACACATCACTGTTTTAACATTCTTTCAGTCTAATGACACCGAAATGAGGGATCACTCTATAGGATGAAGAAAGGTATTGAAAATAAAGAGGTAAAAGTAGTTGAAGGCAGGGATGAGGAGGTGAGAAATGGAGAGAAGACGAGTGCTGATGGTTCAGCATGCACTAGAAAGAGAGTGATGGAGAGAGGGTGAGAGAGCTAGGTCTGCTTTGGGCTAAAGGGAGAGCGAGAGAATGAGTGATTGAGAGAGAGAGAGTGAGAGAGAGGGTGAGTGTGAGAGAGAGAGAGAGAGAGAGAGAGAGAGAGAGAGAGAGAGAGAGAAACTGCTAGTGGCCTTCCTTTCTTTAGTATTTTCTTCACGTCGAGGGGATAAATTATTCAGAGCCCGGGGAGGCTCTTGCTTCATCATGTAATGAGAAGGACACGCATTGATACCAAATATTGCTGTTGGGAAACTATCGATCGGAGAGCTATTTGTCCAAAGTTTAGTCTGGAACCGAAGGCTGTCAGCGGCTTTTAATATGACTGACACTTACGTAGCGGAAAAAAACATCTCAGAGTACACCCTTTCTCCCACCTTTCCTCTCTCTGTCTGTCTTTTTCCCCACATGTTCTTTCTGAGTCTCTCAATTAAAAAGAAAGGGAAAAAAATACTGAGTAAGTAAGAGAAAGTAAGAAGAAGGAAGAAGAACGGCGTCAATAAGCCTGCGGAGTAAATTAATTGCTGCTGGAAACAGGACAACTCAGCGCAAAGCTTAACCTTTGGTGAAAGGTCACTGTGCAGTGAAAACATGTCAACTGCATGCTTCACGCTAATTCCATTATAAGAACTTGCCTTAGCTCATGCTAAAGGAGCTAAATTACTCAGCAAGGATCCTCTTTAGATCTAATCTTTCGTTATGTTACTGTGTCCTACATTAACCGTATTGTGCATATGAGCTAAATTGTGCGCGTGTGGGAGGGGTTAGAGGGGAAAGAGGGCTGCCTTTTCTGTCCTCAGATGAACACTGGCTAATCTGTCATGTTCGCCAAGCTCTGAAAGGTCTGGCCTGGAAAAGCACGGGATGCTTGCTTTGGCCTGGACCTGAGGAAGTCTGGCTTTCCTTCGGGTGGAGGCCTCCGCCGAGGGGGCCTGCGGCTCCAGCAAGGTGGTCTGATGTCCCTGGCGTGTTGGGAGTGGAAAATCTGAGCACTCGAATACAACCTCAGTCAGCTATAACACTTGGGGAAGAGGACAGAATGTTGTACGTAAGGAACCTGGCCAAGTTCAACTATTTAATATAGCATTACCACTCACCCTGTCAAACACCTTCACTTTATTAACACTGGTTGTGCTAAGAGCTGTCTGTATTAAATTATATACACTGCTCTGTAGATATATAACATGGGGTATAATATAAAACTTATGACACAGTGAAGTCACTCGGCGGGAGACGACGAGCAGCATGCAGCCGCTACAGAGCCGCTTCAGCGTAAACCATTGGGGGGTCAGTAATAACCTCTCACTCTGTCTCACTCTCAGCCTTCATCCCTCCATCACACAGACAGAGCACACCTCTCCAACACATGCACACGCACACTCCCTTGCAATTACTACATCACTGTGTGTCAGGTAGATAAAAAAAAGTGTGGTGCTACAATTAGAGTCTCAGAGATCGTCAGCCAGGGAGAGAGAGAGAAATCCGAGAAAAGCAAAGAAAAGAAAGAAGAGAATTAGCAGTGAAGGAAATGATACTAAGAATTGGTTGAATATAAGAATATTTCCCTCATGCCATATCTATAAAGTCACTTCAGTGTAAATATAATGTGAATGAATAACAAGGAAAACACACACAAACACACACACTTGTATTTCTTCTTTATGGAGACATTCAGTGACCTAATGCATTCCTAGCCCCTTACCACAACGTTAACCATCACAACTAAATGCCTAACCCCAACCGTTACCCTTACCCCAACCTAACTCTAAACTCTTAGTCTCAGCACGTTAAAGGAGTGAGGACCAGCCAAAATGTCCTCACGTCTCAAAAATATCCTAGTCTGTTCTCTCTCTCTCTCTCTCTCTCTCTCTCTCTCTCTCTCTCTCTCTCACACACACACACACACACACACACACACACACACACACACACACACACACATCAGAAAACTTTGTCCACTGTAGAATTGACTTTTTATAATCAGTAAATGTTCACTATTTACTTTCGGCTACCAACAGAACGACTAGAGCTATTACGTCACATTTCCCCAAAAAGAAGTAGAGTATGGGTTTTCCTTGGTGCCATTTGTGCCATAAAAAGAAGCATCTCAAGTTAAATTCTTAAAAACAGTACCAGTTTAAACAAATAATTAAAAAACAAGTGCAGCAAAAAAGAAAAAAAAAGAAAAGAAAAATACTGTTATGTTCTGATGAGTGAGTATTTTATAACCTGCCAGAGTATTGCACAGATAGCAACACATTTCAAATGAAAATATTTATAATTTAGTCACTGATTTTTTTAATTATTTCGCATTAGATGTTTCTCACTTTTTCTACAGTAACTTTTCTTATTGCTGTTAGATGTTTAAGTTGTTAAATTAAAAAAACAACAACAACAACAAAAAAACAACAACAATATTCATTCATTCATTTCAGACAGTATTAGAACATATATATATATATATATATATATATATATCTCTTTATCACCATGGATTGTCTAGTGACCGTCTCATGGATTGGGTGTGCGTTGGTGTTATGATGAAGGAATGTAGGTCCTGTAAAGCCGTCTCTCTGAGGGGAAAGCTGGGGGTTGTGGTGTTGGCACAGGGGTTTAGGGCTCTAAGAAGTCAAATTACCTCAGAGAGTCACTGATCAGCTCTGCGCACACCCACATGCCACACACTCATTAATTGTGTATCACTAACGTATTAGTAAAGAGCAGGATCAAACCCACACCCACACACACACAAACAAAAAAAAATGCCCAACACAACTGCACACTGAAACAGATTAATACAAAAATCTGTAACAAACGGTCCACGCTCCACTAATCTCAGTGCACAAACGCACGAAGGACATCAGCTAACGTACTCACATAAACATTCTCTCTCTCTCTCTCTCTCTCTCTCTCTCTCTCTCTCTCTCTCTCTCTCTCACACACACACACACACACACACACACACGTGGGGCACTCTTGCGGGTCTCTAATGAAGCCCCAGTTGTGACGGCATGGAGGCGTCTGCGGCTCCGGCGGGATAATTACGCCGCTCCCTCGCAGCTGAGTTTGGCAGATGTAGGGGAGGGGTGCGCTGCGTGCCGTGGCGGCCATAACGAGCGCAGGGGAGCGGAGGTGGGATTCGGCACAGACCCCGCCATCCGCCATTAGCAGCTTGGCACCGTCACAAATGAGTGTTTTTCACCAGAGCACCGGGAAGGGCTGCGAAATTCCAACAAATTCAAGTGAGCTTCGCAGCCGCCCAGAGAGAGAGGGAGAGAGAGAGAGAGAGAGAGAGAGAGAGAGAGAGAGAGAGAGAGAGAAGAATCAAAACAAAATCAGAGGAAGACAGAAGGAGTAGAAAAATGAGAAAGAAGGAGAAACATGAAGAAAAAGACTGTGTGTGTGTGTGTGTGTGTGTGTGTGTGTGTGTGTGTGAGTGTTGGGGGGGGGGCTCGCACCGCCATGACCGGATTTGTCACCTCTCTCAGCACAGGGAACGCAGAGCTCAGCACCATGGGAAATTACCAAATCAGAATGCATTGATTTTCTTCAGGGAGGAGGCAGGGAAAAAAAGAGTGGAGCGAGATGAGAAAAGAAAGAGAGAGAGAGAGAGAGAGAGAGAAAGGAAGAAGGGTTGAAAAACTGACATGGCTGAGAATTAAGTAGGAGATTGCATTAGACCTTTGTATTATAGGGAGCAGAGAGTGGCAGACATTTGTTTTGGGAGAAGGTGGAATAAAGGCCTGTATTGTACACCTCTGGTATAAGGGGAGCGGGCAAGAAAAGCAAACTATTACCCCTCCGTGTCTCCAAGATGCCCTCTCGGCTTTCTCGTTTGTCTCTCTTTGTCCTCATACAGTATCTTGTAATTACCCTTGTGTTGCCAAGGCAAACCCATATGTTGCGTTGCGTGACAGCAGCTTACAGTTAATGTATGACCATGAGTGAGTAAGTATGTGTGTGTGTGTGTGTCTGTGTGTGTGCCTTATTTTAGGTGTTCCAGAATTCTGGCGAAAGGCTGAGAACAGAGCACAGACAAATGGATCCTCAGCAAACAGAGAAAAGGGCTCTTACAAACATATCTCAAGCTCTGGATTCAGAAAGCATGCATTATACGAATGTCTGGGGCTCTCCACTTCCCTGTCTCTGTCTCCATCATGCTAAATGATCGATTTCAAGGTGACCCCTGGCTGAATTACGCCAAGTGTTTTGTGTGAGCAGGCGGGCGGCTGCAGCCCGGTCCCAGTAATTAACACCAGCGCCTAATGAAGTCCAGCTGCTCGCCGCGCAGACTGAGCGCCTGCCAAAAACCAGGAGAGCCCCTGTCAGCCTGCTTCATCCTCCTCCCTCCATCTCTCTTCAGCTCTCTCCATCCCTCGCTCTATCCTTTTCCGAAGGTCAGCCTACCCCGTCAGTGCCCGCCCCATCCAGCCATCCCAGTCTCTCTCTAGTTCCTGCTACACCGCAGCTGAAACACTGATCCAGCATTCCCGCTCTTCTTCTTCTTCCTTTGTCTCTCCTTCGCTCCCTAACAACTCTCCCCTACACCCTCCTCTGTCCAACTGATCTCTCTCCATCTCCACCAGGCCCTGCTACACCTTTCACTTCCCAAAGTGTACACAAAGTTTCATCAGAAATCATGGATGACCAGTTAGAGACTCAATGGATCACAGGTGCAGAATGGGAAGGAAGTTGTACCGTAATACACATTCAGGATTCATTAGAGATTCGCAGTTACTTTCAAAGGCAAGACATCTAAAACTTTTCTCTACAGCTTAGACAGAGGCGAATAAAATAAATGAGACATGCTGCTTTTGTTTTACAAGCTGGCTCTGAGCAATATGCACAAAGCTAATGTTTCATTTTAAACATAGCATGTGTACAGTCTGAGAGAACCAGAGTGTGTCACAGTGTGTAGCTTAAGGGCAAAACTGTGTTTTTAGATCAACCTTAACCCTGGTTAGATAGACTATTGTCTCTCTCCTTTCGCCGGCGTATTCCTTTTTCATTCTTCTTTCACTCCATCTTTCTCTCTTTTAACCCCTGAGAGCTCGCTCTCTCCCGGATCAAAGCTGGAAGCTCCTGTCAAGGAGGCACCTCTCTTCTACTCCTCAGAGTGCCGGCTTTGAAGACATCATCCCCAGGTGGCCCTTCTCTACCCACACACACACACACACACACACACACACACACGCACACTCACACACACACACACACACACACACACACACACACACACACACACACACACACACACACACTCAGATAGGCCTTCACCCGTGTGCTCCCACCCCCTTCATCATCAGTGCTTTCTGCTTTCCCTGCTCGTCTTTTAGAACGCGCTGATGAACTGTGACACGCACAGGTTCCTCCTACTCACACTTGTGTACACATACACAGCTCATGTATAAAGGTGCAATCACGTCAGACAGCTGATGTTAATTATCAGGTAGGGCTTTATTTGTGGGAGAGGATTGGAGAGAAACACACACACACACAAACAATTGAATCACAAATGTTCTACCGGTGACTTTGTATCAGCACCACTAGAGCTGGGAGATACAGTCCATCTTTCTTCCTGAACTTAGACTCACTGCCCACTGTCACAGAAATAAATACATACGAGTACAGGACGAGGGCGGCATGGTGGCAATATTATCATGATTCCAATGTGCTGATTTGATTTGTACTGCACTTCTAATATACAGATTGAAGCACTGCCTAAAAGCTGCGCTCTGAAAAAATTAACTTCTCCTGATACAAGGTGTTAATGTGAATTCGTTTTGATGTAGTGTCATGTAACCGTCACGTTATGACTGCCCCCTCCCCAATGTTTTGATATTGTCTGAAAGTGTTACGCTATTGAGATAAGATTTCCCAATATCACCACAGGGTAGCAAGATGACATTCCGCTGGATAGGTTTACTTCCGTAAGCACGTTACACATGCCAGAATATAAATAGTAGACTACTACAGCTTTCATTTAATTGACATGTACAGAAGCCATCTTGGGTTTTGAGGTAAAGGTTGGAATGCCCCCAAGCCAACATTAGGAGGTGTTCCTACTGATATATCCAACTGGGGATTTAAAAAATCCTAACTTCCTAGTATAAATGCACCTTTCACACTTTCTCACTCTCACTCACTCATTTGCCGAACCGCTTAATCCTATTTGGGTCAAGGGGAGACTGAGCCCATCTCAGCTGCCACTGGGCGAAGGCGAGGTACGCCCTGGACAGCTCGCAGGGCAACAAACACAACCATTCACACTCACACTTGGGGTGATGTGGAACACCCAATTAGCCTAATGTGCATGGCTTTGGACTGTCAGAGGAAACCAGAGTACCTGGAGGAAACCCATGCAGGCACGGGGAGAACATGCAAACACCACACAGGGACTCAAACCCAGGACCTTCTTGCTGTGAGGAGGACGTGCTAACCACTACACTATCGTGCCGTTCTGCACCTGATTTGTTGACTTTTAGGTGTAATTCTCAGAGTTGGTAAGTAATCAGATCGCACCCATCATGCTAAACTAACAAGTGCACTCCCTTAACGTAGTGGCACATGGGGGCAAGTTCTTTCCACCAGCTGCGACAGATGTTGGCGTCGCTTGAGAAAATAAATTCAGAATACTTAACGAATTAAGCGAGGAGCTAATTGCGGCTGGCCCGCGTTCATTATAGGCACAAAGGCGGGAGGCTTGTTTGTCTTTTTAACAATTAACTCACAGAGCTTGGCAGAGGGAGGAGAGGCTGAGCAGCTCGTGCAGTTGTCCCACCCTCCCCTGCACAGCAGCTGCATCAGACACACCTGGACAGGCCTGGGATGGGACACAGAGAGGGGCAGGTGCACCCGTACCAATGCTACCTGAGTTCACACACACACACACACACACACACACACACACACACACACACACACACACACACACACACACACACACACACCAAGACACCAGCACGAAGGCCCACTAAGGCCTCTAAAAATGAGCCACTTTCAAATCAAAACACCCCAGGAATAACACACTTGTGTAGAAACATGTGTCTGATGCACAATCTAGTGGGTCTCATCTTTTACACACACCCACACACACCCACCCATACATACACACGCACACACACACACACACACACACACACACACACACACACACACACACACACGCACACACTCTCTCTCTCTCTCTCTCACAGATCTGCAGAGTCTCAGCGGCACTGGCCACTAGTGTGGCTGATTTTCCGTTCTGTTCCCACACCTTTTGGAGGAGGCTCCCCCTGAGCTGTTCTCTTATAGATCTCCAAACAGCTTGTAATTACTTTTAATAAACAGCATAAGAAGCAAATCAAGCGCAAACGTGGCGAAATGAGCTCTCGGGGGGATCAGACGCCACTCAGCCTTGCAAACAAACATTTGGGCAAAACATTTCTACCTCTCTCTCTCTCTCCCTCTTCAACGTGACATCCTTTACAGCGGCTATTCCAAGAAAGGAATAAGAAAAAAGTGGAAGAACAGGATGAAGAGAATAGAATTAAAACAGACATACATACTGTACATACATACACATGTTTATACACATGGATGATTGATGGGCGCTTATAATTAACACAGTGACTTTAGCCATTCTTTCCTCTAAATCATGGCCCCTTTACTCCTTCGAGCCCTATCTCTTTATCTCTTCTTTTGCTCCATCAAGCCATTCTGGCAGCATGCCCCCACCATGATAGCCCCCAATGCAACCACGCTTGGCCCCATGAAAGTTCCACTTGGCTAGTTCCAGGTGTTGTGGTATGTGCATGTGGGGCTCCTCATCTGTTCCCACAGTCACACATACAGCGCATGGAGGAAACCACTACACCACCAGCAAGCCATTAGTCCTGCCCTGCAGCCATCCAATACCATAAAATCCTTTTTGTGTTCATAAAAATCCTGCGCCCACCTGGCCCGACCGCTCCCATCTGTCGTCCTTAGTTCACTCGTCATCCAGTCTGACATTTTACTCCAGACTATGGGGTATGATTGAGGGACGTCCGATGGAACGGGAAGACACTAAGCGATGCAGGTCCCTCTGTCCCTCTGTCTATTTGTCACAATGTCATCCGAGTGTCACAAGACCTAAACACTCTCTGACATCATCACCTTCTTTTTGGTGGGTGATTGACCTACACACTCTGCGATAATATCACACAGAGGGGAGCTACCACCCTGGGAGCTGGAACACTTTACACACTGCACACTCTAGTTGGTTCCTAAAATTGTTCCCACGAAGCTACTTTGTGCTTCAGAGCAGGGATTGAGTAACCAAAATTGATAAATGTTACACCTGTTAATGCAGACATTTCCTTGACATTTGAAGTTAGTGGCGTGTAGCGAAGATGTTTGCCAACATACTACGACAGATTAAGGTAACTGTCACTGCTAGCTTTCATTCAATCTCACCAGTGTTAATAATACAGTCATCAATTTTAATCCTGTACATTTCCAGGTGGGGAAAGCACGACAAAGGATGTACTTCCTCAGGAAGCTCCAACAAGCCTGCCTACCGGGACCCCTACTGACAAACTTTTACCGCTCCGCCATCGAGAGCCTCCTGACATACCGCTGTACAGTGTGGTTCAGCAGCTGTACTGCAGAGGACAGGACGGCCCTGCAGCGGGTGGTGAGGATGGCAGAGCGGGTAATTAGAAATACTCTACCCCCCCTCAGTGACTCCACACACCCTGGACACACCCTTTTCTCCCCTCTGGAAAAAAAGGTATAGGACACTAAAAACAAAAACTAACAGACTCAAGAACAGCTTTCACCCACAAGCTGTTAAACGTGCAACCCCACCACAACCACCGTCACACACACCGACTGAATAACCATCATTCAGACCATCTTCCTGGACAGTGCAATATTACTCTTTAAGTGCAATACTCATGTTT
>JBCNYH010000004.1:28588113-28598449 GCA_039654325.1 Tandanus tandanus
ACACACACACACACACACACACACACACACACACACACACACACACACACACACACACACACACACACACATATTTCAGCATTCTGCCCACACATTCAAAGAATAAGAAAACTAGAGAAAAACAGCAGAGCCCTGAGGAGACTATAACGCTCAAACAAACATACCAAAGAGCAGAGGCAGTGAGGCTGCACTGCCTAGCAAAACGGAAACGCTCCAGAACATCTCGCCCTATCACAAGGAATGTCAAGTGCATGTCAAATTCGGAGCACAGGAAGCAGCGTAGGCCTTGATCCTCCATGAATTGACTTAGTTGCTCTGTGTTGTTTGTTGCTTTGTTTGCTGCTTGACTTAAAATCTCTCTTTCTCTTTCTTTCTCTCTCTCCGTCTTTGTGTGTGGGGGTCTCTCAGGAACACAACTCCTCTTTTCTGCGGGCTTTATTGTTTTCCGCTGTGCAGCTGCAGACCCTCGGGATGCCCCCTGCAGGTGTTAGAGCAAGTGAGTGCGGGTGTATGTTTTTGGCTATGAGAGTGTGTATGTGTGTACTGGTGGATGCATGTTTATACCCCCCTTAAATCCCCATCATCCCCACCAGCAGGGTGCGCCACAATGCTTGGGGAGACACCAAGGGGGGCATCGTTAAATGGAAGCTAAAATTAAAACTTGAGTACTGACATGTCTGTGATGTCTATGCGCACACACACACACACACACACACACACACACACACACACACACACACACACACACACACATGCCTTGTGGGGGTAGCCTAGCAAAGAACCTTGAATCTCAGTGGGGACCTGCTATGTTTAAATAAAAATAAACCAACCGAACTTCGCTTAAACAATGATCCATATTTAACATGCACTAAACCTCACAACAATGTATATATGGACGCTCTTTTTTGCGTAACATTCATTCTTCAGTCCATTCTATTCTTTTTCCTGTGCTGTCCTCCTGGAGCTTGCAGGTCCTCAATAAAGCAGGTATCATAACACAGAGCGGTGCCTTGCTGTCACTCACAGGGATATGAAAGGGTCCAAACCAACCCTTTCATAATTTAGGACGAGATGGTGGACAGGATGGAATATTATCAGTCTTATTACTGTGATTATATGCATCTCTTGCCAGGATGGCATAATAAGGCACTGGATTTATGGTATGACACAACCCCAGAAGCCTTCTTGACACAAGCCCTAAACCAGACTCTCACGGACTGTGACAGAATAACAAAAAGAGAGAACAAAGTAAGGCATAATAATAGAATTGAATAGGTAAAAAGCTCGTCTCAATTGACTAATAAAGACAAATGAGAGAGAAAGAAAGAGAGAAAGATATAGAGACAAAGACAGAACCTGAGAGAAGATGACTATTTTCATCTTTTTTAGTCATCAACATCCTCAGCATGTGTGATGGATTTAAAACATCTCAGGAAAAGAAATCTATCAGGATTAAATTATACAGCGGGAAGTGTCTGGTTCTGAGCAAATCACCCTCCTTTAACGCACTCCAGCCATGGCTAGAATTACGGTGTACTTCCTTCGCAATACAATCGCAGACTGACCTCATATCAGTACACACCTGACACACCAATACACTTGTCCACTTCCATGAGACATAATTAACAAGTTAATAAGAAGATGAGAAGCAGGAGCAGTTACGTACTGTGATAGCAGTATTATAGCTACACTAACAAACTAAATCTAATTGTGAATCCGTCACAGTGTGTAAATGACGTTGGAATCCTTGGGCTGATTTTATTTTTTTTATTTATTTGAAAGAAATTTTTGTACATTGAGGAAGATTTAATTAAATACAATACATTAAACAGTACATCAGTTAATTAAGCAATTCTCCTTTAAGAAATGTGGTTAGCATGTCCGCCTGACAATAAGAAGAGTCCTGGGCTCAGGTGTTTCTGTGTGGAGTTTGCATGTTCTCCGCATGCTTGCGTGGGTTTCCTCTGGGTACTCCGGTTTCCTGCCACAGTCCAAAGACATGCACATTAGGTTAAGTGGCTGTTCCAGATTGCCCCAAGATGTGAGTGTGAATGTAAAGGGGTATGTGTGTGTGTTTTGGCCCTGCAATGGTCTGGCAAGCTGTTCAGGGTGTACTCCACCTTCACCCAGTGTCGGCTGAGATAGGCTCCAGTCTCCCCATGACCTGAGCAGTAGGACTAAGCGGTTCGGCAAATGAGTGAGTGAGAGTGTAAATACATTAAAAGTATTCTAAAATAGATCTGCATGTCTAATGTCGTATTCGTAGTTAACTTCTAAGCGCAACGTGAGCCAGTCGTACTGTATAATGTATGCTGAGTGAAGTCAGAGGATTAAAAAAATACACTCTCTGCGTCATTAATTTGCATGTGAACAATAAATAAACCGTTTGTTTTTAAAAATGCTTGTTTATGTTGTTTATAAAATACAACTAGAATGTGATTGAGAGGAAATCGCTCACAAAATTGCAAAAACATTCTGCTGATTCAAATGATAAATTGAATGCTATCTGCACCATTCACTCACCACTCTCTCATTTGCCAAATTGCTTAATCCTACTATTAGGGTCGCGTTGAGACTGGAGCCTATGCTAGCCAACACTGGGCGAAGGCGGAGTACACCCTGAACAGCACGTCAGACCATCACAAGGCAACACACACAACCATTCACACTCATACTCACACCTAGGAGCAATTTGGAACAGCCAATTAGCCTCATGTGCATATCTTTGGACCGTAGGAGGAAACTGGAGTACCTGAAAGAAACCCAGGCAAGCAGGAGGAGAACATGCACACTCCACACAGAACCATGGTAGCCTAAAACCTAGCATGTTTAATCAATCTACTCAACTCCTGTTCAAACAGCATGCAGTCATAATACGTAAAAACTGAAAAAAAATTGTACAGACAACATTAGGATCCTATTCAGTTCTTGTACAAGATTTTTTTTTTTTTTTTTTTAGAGGAGGGTGTGCCATTAGTCCCAGATTCAAGGGGGTCGTCTAGTGGAGCAGACTGACGGCAAAGGAAATGACACAGGCTGCGTGACTGCACAGCAGTGGGGAGATCGCAGGTGGAAGAATGAAGGAGAGAGGAGGAGCAGATGTTGCAGGTTTGACTGGTTAAGCTGATTGAGATGAGGTGTCATCTCTGCGGTAATGATCATTCAGAGATGAAGAAATAGCAAGGGTGGGAGAAGTAGAGGGAGTGGGAAGATGGTGAGGTATGATCACACCTACACTTTCGGAAGTGGGGGCTGTGATGGAGACACAGGAGGGTGTATCAGCAAACATGCAAAGAAAGGTAAAAAAAAAAAAAGGCTGTGTGTAAGTGTGCAGGTGTTAGTGTATGAGATTTGTCAATTATATTTTAGGCTAGAAATGTGTAAGTGGGCAGAGATGGAAATGAAACGAGAAGAAAAGCGGTGCATTCACATCTAAACCTACATGTAAGCAGAAAAAATATATAACCACCCCAACCACACACACACACACACACACACACGTTTTACGGACTTCGGTGAGAAAAAGAGGGCCTTGGAATATCAAAGCCATATTATAGCCTCAGAAGTCATATATCAAAGCTGACAGATAGTGTAGCTTTTTAATGATTGTTTTGTAATCTCTGGCAAAAAGGACAATGGTGGAGTGAGAGCATTAGAGCTCCTCTGTGATCTCGCTGCAATTTTCTGCCAGCTAACGCGATGTCTGATAAAGGTTAATACACTGCTCTCTCTTTTATTACGCTATGACGTCATTAATCTTTGAAGAGAGTAAAAAAAAAATAAAAAAAAATAAAAGAACATTCAAATTAATCTGCCACAACTCCATAATTAATCTCCTTCAGCTTTTTGAAAAATTACGCTGTTAATTAAGCCAGAATTTCTTTTCATGACAGTGGAGAAGCAGGTGATTTTCCTGCCCCTTAACCACATAGGCCTCTATCTTTGCCCTGATTCAGGGAAGAGGGTAAAGTTGTGGTTGGGTGTTTAGAGTGCAGTACATATTGAACTGTCAGGGTTTATAAGGAGAATGCTAGGTCTGAGTTCAGGTCATATTCAGGTATTTAAAGGCAATCTGTCAAAAAATTAAAAAACATCAAAAGATGCACGCCTCAGTCCCTTACCATATATGGAAGGTGGGCTGATTTTGGGTCGGTGGGTGGAGTTACATGGGGCACAATGCATGTGCACTGTGTGAATTCTGCAGGACCTTGAGAAGTTTGTGTAGGTACTTCGCTTTGGTAAGTGTGTGCTGCAGCTGACCAAAGGGGTTGTTTGATGTGTTCAGCGCTTGGAAAAGGCTAAAGTGACCGATTGCTCTTAACATGGTGTCAATAGTGGAAGGTTGAAGTTAGAAAGTTGAATAGCTGAGGAATTAGGTAACAAAAATAGTCTATCTATACAGTTGTTCTACTTTAGAATGAACTGCCAAGTACTGAGAAGACGCTAAGGCTCAGTGTGTTGTACCATTTGTGCTGAAAATTTTCTCAAAGGCCCTGATCGTTAATCTACTCTACAGTCTGCTGCTGCAGCAACTATTACTTAAAGAATAAAAGGACCAGCAGAGGAAGCAAATGCTGAGGAACTCGGCATTGCTAAACCGCCACACTCTGGGCCATGGCTTAGAAAATGTCATCCACCTGGTAAAAATAACTACAGCCTGACTCAGCACATTACCACCCTAATGTCTCATCAACATAGTTGGACCATTTGCAAAACATAATTAGAACAGGCACAGAGACTGTTTGTGGCTTTGATGTCACAGTCTTTTGTTTAATCCTAACCATGTGTCTAATCCTATTAAATCTTGTCTTTGGTTACCAACAAGCTGTAGTAGACAATTTCGATGGGTGTAGACACTAAATTATGACCACCAAAATAATATGAACAACGTTAAATAAAGAAAATCCATGCAAATGATAATAATAATATCCTCTATATATAGGGCAATTTGCAATATAGTCAATTAGATAAAGTGTATTTGTATCAAAGGCTGTTTTGTAAAAACAGAAGAAACTACAGAACACACTGCCGGTAATTATCCAAGATAATATCTGGGATGAAGTGAAGGAGAAAAAACAACAGCTGACCTAATTTTTTGGCCTTTGTAGAAGGAGTGAGACCTGTAGTCCCAGCCTTGGCTGTGTATTGAAGAGTTAGCACAGCAATCAGACCTGCAGCCTCAGCTGCGCACTCAAGTGTTAAACAGTGGAACAGCTGTCGAGAGTGACATCTGCGATCCAGAAATAGAGCTGTTCATTTCACCTGTCTGTATCACACCTGTGTGCAGGGAGTGAGAGGGCTAGGCAGGGCTTCGAAAGGAGAGAGGGAGGAGAGCCTGGCGAGCAGTCACACACTCACAACAAAGCATGCACATTCACACTCACTTCCACACTCATACATACAAAACAAAGATGTTCACTCACCAATCATGTGATTGGCCACATGGATCTGAATCTCACGTTCTGTTTCAAAGGTCATTTGGCATTTGATGCATTGATATGTTTTCTTCTGCAAGACAACACAGGATAGTGGAACTGAGAACAGGCCTCTTATACAGACTGATCCAAGACAAAGACTAAGTTACCCTGGAAATTCATCATCAATACCTAGCAGTATGAAAAGTATGTACAATGGCACAGCCGGATGGATGATAATCGTCTTGGGCTCATGGTGATGAATTCACAAATTATTGTTAGCACTCTAAAACTACACACCAAACTGTTCCTGGAAAGTAGTTTCTGGCTGGAAATATAAAAGATCTAACATTAACAACTTTGGACATGTGAGAAAGATCAAGAAATAGCCAACTTAAAACTTTCTAAAATTACCGCTTAGTACATTTTTTAACACTTACTTTAGGAACAGGTGAGGCCTCTGTTGCTTTTTTAGCTGCACTCGTTTCTGGGCTCATCTCAGGATGGTCTACCTGAACGTGGCTTTCCAGATCTTCCAAGGTCTCAAACTTCACAGCACACTCAGGGCAGCGTAGTCCAGAAGCACCTTTCTCTCCTGGCTCTTGAGGGGTTACAACGCCACTGGGTGACTGACCATTGGTGCCTCGGTTCATGCAGCCTGCACAAAGCCCAAATGGTAGGCCATTGACATCCAACTTGACCAGCTCTTGCTTGTTCTTAAACTCTTTCAAACAGAGTGCACACTTATAAAACTTGTGAGCCTGCAACTGTCCATTGGGTGATGATGAGGCTGAGCCTCCTCCTCCACCACTGCCACCTGATGAAGAGAGCTTCTGCATGTGGAATGTGCCATGAATCTTCAGCTCTAAAGTGGAAGTGACAGTCTGCATGCAAACTACACAGCGGAATCCTGTCAAGGAGTTCCTCAGGTCAGGATGCATCTGGCAGTGTTCAATAAACTCCTCTTCACTTTGGAGGGGCATCTTGCAGATGCGGCAGGTGCCTGTGTCCAGGCTCTTGCTGTGGGTGACTTTGTGCTCCGTGAGTGTGAGTAGGGAGGGGAAGCGTTCTCCACAGATGGGGCACATGTAGTGCTTGGCTGGCCCACGGTGAGTTTGGGCATGTTCTCTTAAGCCATTCTCAGAAAAGAAGGTTCTTGAGCAGACATTACACTTGTGATTGCCCTTAATGAAGTCAGCCTTCTTTTTGCGGGACCCTGCATCATCCTCACCAGGCCTTATATTGTGATCTCGCAGGCGATGATTTTGGAGTAGGGACTCCATGGTGTACGCTGCACCACAGATGTCACAAGCATACATTGGCTCGGAGGCATCTAATTCTTCCTCTCCTCCACTGGCTTCATGACTGTTTGCAGTTTCCTGAGCCCCTCCCTTTAGAAGCATATTTTGCAAATCAGCCTGTTCTGCTGCTGCAGTTGAACCTCCCCCTCCACGCTTAGAATTTTGACTTACACCATTTGGAGTGCCATTCTGACTTCCATTTCCATTGCCATTTCCTCCATCAAACATGCAGTGTTTCTCTCTGAGATGTCTCTCCAGCAGAACAATAGCATGAAAAGCCTTCCCACAGATGCGGCAGTTAAATTTTTTACTGTGGGTGGTGATGTGACACTGAAGCTCGACCTCTGTACCAAAACTCTCCCCACAGAATATACACTTACGAGCTTTGCTGGTAACACCTGTGCCAGTGGGTTGACTTAGGTGACTGTGCTTAACATGCATCTGCAGATCACTCTCCTTGCGAAAGTCCCATGCACATGCTGTGCAGCGGTACATTTTCTTCTCATTGCTGTGTTTGACAGCCAGATGGACTTGGATGGAGACCTTGGAATCAAATACCTCCTGACATAATGTGCAGTGGTACAGCACAAAAGTGTGCATATCCAGCAAGTGCTTTTGCAAATCATCAACAGAAGAAAACTGTTTATCACAGCTCTCACAGACATACTGTGTGGAGGTGGTGGTGTAGTGTATGGTCAAGTGCTGCAGCAAAGACTCCTGAGAGTCAAAGTCCTCTTTGTTGCACTGAGGACAGGACTGTCTCCTCAGTAGAAGTTCAAGGTGAGACTTAAGGTGGGTCTGGAACCCTTCAAAGCTAGTAAAACGAAGGTCACACTGGTTACAAGGATAGTCTCCATTAGCACCTGTAGGAGCAGAATCCCCAGTCACTCTGTGGCGTTTTGGGGATGAGATTTCTACATCAGAAGAAGCAGGACTTAGATCTGCCACTTTGACTTTACGCTTGTTGTTGGCCAGTGGGATGTTTTTGTGATTCTCCTTGATGTGTTTAGTGAGCTTGAGTAGGGAGCCAAAGATGGGAGAATTGGTGCAATAGGGGCAAGAGTAGACTTCCATAAACGACTGTGAAGCCTGCAGGACCGGAGACTCCATCTTGGTTACCCCACTTGTATTGTTGCAGTGGGTCTGCTGGATGTGTTCAGTGAGGGATGATTCTGTAAGGAACCCCATGGAGCACTGATTACAGAAGAAGGCATGGTTGCCCTCTAGAGTGGTAGAGCCAGCAACCACACCACTAGGCAAGCAGTGAGAAACACGGATGTGCTCTTGCAGACTGTTGATATCAGCAAACATATCTGGGCAGTAGTTGCAGTGAAAGGCAGAAACATTACTAAATTGCAGAAGGGGAAAGTTGGATGCAGAGCCCCCATTGGATCTATGTGCTTTTCGTACATGTTCGTTCAGATTGTACAGAGTTGGCAGGGTGTCCAGACACAGTTGACAGGTGTGGCTTTGCTGAGGTTTATCTGCATGAATTGTCTTCAGGTGAATCTCCAAAACAGCCAGGCTATTAAAATCTCTCTTTGAGCAATAAGGGCAACTATATGTCACCTTTCCTGACCAGCTTCCATCATCATGGTCAGAGGATGGGACTAATTTGCGTCTGCCCTGTGCAGGCTTGAGGGTTGAATCTGGAGTTGATCCTCTTTCAAGTGAGGCACTGGAATCAGGAGTTGCACTGCTCATGGATGCTACACTGCCCAGCACCGGATCAGGACTGGCACTGTGGTTGCTGGAGTCAGGCTGCCGATGGCTGTCCAGGTGGCAGTAGACATCTTCTACAGATGTAAATTGCTCTGCACACATGGGGCACTTATGTTTCTTGTTGGCATGTGTTCGGTCAATGTGGTTGAGCAAGGTGCCTTCATCACTAAAAATCTCTGGACAGTGGATGCACTGTAGTTCAGCACGGTCTGAAAGCTGAGGGTGGCGTGTTAGTACGTGCTTCTCTAACTCATCTGTTTGGTTGAAAGTCTCCTCACAGTAATCACACATGTATAGGTCCTGGTCTTGCTCAGCTGCATCACCCGTAGACCCATCACGCTTGACCTGGTCTTTTTTTGCCATGTGTTCCTTGTTTTTCCTGTGCGCCTGCATGTGGCTCTGTAGTGAAGATGTGGAGGAGAAGCCACGCTTACAAATACTGCACTTAAAGGGCTTGCTGGAACTATGTGTCTTCAGGTGGATCTTAAGGTGGTCACTACGTGAGAAGGCAGCCTCGCACTCCTGGCAGCTGTACTTCTTGTCACCGGTGTGCAGCTTGACATGACGGTCACGGCTGCGCTTATGTTTAAACAGCCGACTGCAGAAGGTGCACTTAAAGGGCAGCTTGTCACTGTGAATCTGTTCGTGACGCTTCAGGTAGCTGAGACGGCTGAAGGACTTATCGCAGAACTGGCAGGGATAAGGAAGGCCAGAGCCTCCTTCCTCCTCCCCCATGCCCAGATCGCAGCAGCCATCCCCTAGCATCTGTGATGGTGATGCCACGTCTTTGCTGGAGGGAGAGGACGCCACCCAGGAGAGCCCTGGGTCATCGTCACCATCTGCAATGCAAAACACAGACAGAATAAAAATTACAAGTGAGAAAACACTATCTACGCAGAGGTAAATAAGTAAATAAATCAAATCCCAAAGGTATTGAAAAATAAGGACAGAAATCTATTTTGTATTCTCTCATACTCTATTTGCAGAATACATAAAAAAGCTTGTCCTTCTGATTATGATTTGGATTAGTGATGGGTTAAACCTTCTCAAACTTTCTCTATTATTAAAGAAAAAAGAATTAAGTTATTTTAGAGGGTAAACATAAAACAACTGAATATATACATTCACATTTACATTTATAGTATTTGGCAGATGCCCCTAACCAAAGTGACTCATATCTATCTAATTTTAAACAACAGAGCAGATGAGGAAGAAAGGCCATGCTCAGGGCCCCAGCATATACGTTTCTCACTCATTTGCCAAACCGTCTAATCCTACTAAGGCCGCGGGGAGTCTGGTGATTATCTGTGCCGACTACAGTGATGACGGGGTACACCCTGAACAGCTCGCCAGACCATCATAAGCCAACACACACAACCATTCACACTCAGGATCAATTTGGAACAGGCAGTTAGCCTAATGTGCATGTCTTCTGACTGTGGGAGGAAACTGGAGTACCAGAGGAAACTCACAGCATGTGTGCTTTACACCGAAACGCCCAAGCCCAGGACTCAAACCCAGGACCTTCTTGCTGTGAGGCGGACATGTTAACCACTGCGCCACCATGCCACCTGCATATACATCTTTTTGCAGTTAAATTATATCGGATTAAGGGCTACAAACTAAGATGTCATGCATACCTTGAGCAAGGCACCTAACCCCCAACTGCTCTCTGGGCGCCCCAATGTGTGGTAGCCCACTGCTCCGAGTGTGTGTGCTCACTGTTTACGTGTGTGAGTGTGCTCACTTTGGATGGGTTAAATGCAGAGGCAATAATTTCCCTTGTGGGATTAATACAGTACATAAAAAAAAAAAAAAAAAAAAAAAAAAAAAACCACAACCAAACATCCCCCCCTTTAGGCCCTGCCCACACTCAAACACTAGAACCAGCCTTGACTG
>JBCNYH010000004.1:28728031-28738572 GCA_039654325.1 Tandanus tandanus
ATATATATTTCATTGTTTGTTTGTTTGTTTGTGGTAAATACAGGGCATGCAGTAGTTTGGTACAGTGACCCAGACAGCCACTGGTCCGGCGATACTGTCTCTTCTTGGATTTGAAAATGAGATGAGAAGAGCACAGCGCAGATTGGGGCTGAAAGCTCCAGTGCACTTACTGTCCCCTTTGCTCTATCCATCACTTATTAGCCCCATATTCAACCCTACATTGTAGTACAGATTCTGGTGCGCACTACCCAGGTGCTAGTCTATGTGTTTACCCCAGTGCGACCTATGAGTACTTCATGTTTTGTCAATGCAGCTACATTCAGCCAGCAGTAGAACAACACAGGGCAAATTTCAGCTTTTTAGGCTTACCAGGTCTTGTGCCAAAACATCAATAGCAATTCCCCTCCTCCCTTTTTCATCCCCCTTTCGTTGGCTCTTGCCCCAGTCTTACACAAAGAAACACCAGCTTTATAGTCCTAGGGTATTAAACCGGGAAAAATAGGAAGGAGGAGAGGTTCGGCACATACACTTGAGTAGAGTATACAATCTCCTCACCAGGAAGCAGTGTAAAGGGCTTGTGATTAGTGAGTATTGTTTTGTCGTAGCAATATTATGGGCAGGCTCAAAAAGCAAGGTAGAAAAGGGTGAAAGCAGAAGCAAAAGAAGAAGAAGAAGACTACGCTTGAGTGAAAATGCCTTCCTGATGAGCTGCAACAATGCACTCACTCCCACGACATCAACTCTCTATAGGGAGTCTCATCCTAATTTCCTCCATCCATAATAAAAAGAGCTACATTAAACAGTGCCATTAGTGCCAGCAATTTGCTTTATTCTCCACAGAAAGAGAAATGTTATCTGTGGCGGACAAACTTAACCCAATTAAAGCTCATTGTGCATGGGGGCCTTGCTGGATGGATCTTGAGCCGATGCTACGGAACGAGGGCAGAGGCAGCCAACTTTGGGGAAGAAAAAGGGAGGGAGAGGGGAGAAAAAGAGAGAGAAGAGAACGTCTGGAGAATTGGTGAAAGTAGGGGAGAGATAAATGTGTTTTGGAGGAAAAGAGCAGAAGAGAGGCAACGTTTTTCCAGTTGCCCCTGCATGTCAGTTTTTTCCACTAGTGTTTAGAAAGTCATGAACTGTAAGACACTTAGACAGAATAGGTATTCTAATGCAATATTTTTTTTGTGTGTGTAGGAGGGGGGCTGGTTATATTTGATAGTGAAAAAGGAAGCGTACAAAGCCACATGTCCCTCATACCCTCACATTTTTGCTGTTAATTGTTGTGATAACACTTCTCGATTACAGGGCTTTAATTATCAACATGTTTGGCTGTTAGAGCAGATACCTGGCACAAATCCTCCGTGTTTGGGGGAGGGGGGAGGGGGGGTTGTTGAAGGTTTCTAATGAAGATCTCACTCTCAGCGGCTCACTGAATCTCAGTGTGATGCTCCGCTAACAAAGCAGCACATTACATTTAGAGCCGACCCAGGTACCCGCGAATTCTAACACAACACCAAGTATATTCATAGTGATACATTTTGATTGATATCCAGTTGTGCTGGGATGCCAACTGTACGGGTTTGTGGTGAGAAGGGAATTCAGCAAAGCGCTTTGTTCGGCTGCCATGTTATTGTGGCCACAAACTATAATGAACGACGGGGATGAAAGACATCTGTTTTTCATTCAAACATGAGCACAGTGGAAGCATGTTATCTGTCTCTCTATGTCTGTTGTAATCTGTCTATCTCCAAAGGCATTCATCAGTTGTAGCGGAGTTGTTTTTCTCTCTTCTTCCCCCCGAAAAAAAATAAAAAATCTCCAATCAACACCTCTCAGCTGGCGAAATGAAGCAGAACCAGGCCTCCATTACTTTGAGTCTTGATGGATTCTTCACAGCTGCGGTCGAGTGTCTGTGAGCAGAGGATGGAGAGACAAACAGCTGTAAAACATGCTCCACTAAAGACAGTCACCCACACGCTGACACTGTGTACCAGCAACACTCACAAATACACACACACACACAAACATAGTATGGTCCGATCTCCTCTAACCAAGGCAAGCTATCATGCCTAAAATTGTCTATGTTCATAAGTGGCCATTCCATTCCTGAATTAAAACATTACCCCTCTCTCTTTCTCCTGATCACAGAGGGCATTCCACTTTTATTATTCTTTGATTGTATTTTATATCCAACAGTAGTCAATACAAAACAAAATTTGACAATAACTCAGTAATATTTTTAAATGAATGAACATGTCTGTGTCCTGCATAATGTTTTTATCGTGTATATTGTTCATATTCATTGTTCAGTGTTTTCTGTGCAAGTAGATTAAATATTGCTTTAGAAAAAAAAAAAAAGAATAATCTCATGTCATGTTGGGGTCATGGGAAGGATGGAGCCTATTTCAGTCGACATTGGGCGAGAGCGGAGTACACCCTGAACAGCTCGCCAGACCATTGCAGGGAAACACATCCACTGACACTCACACCTAGGGTCAATTTGGAACAGCCAATTAGCCTAATGTGCATGTCTTTCGACTGTGGGAGGAGACCAGAGTACCCGGAGGAAGCCCAAGCAAGCATTGGGAGAACATGCAAACACCACACAGAAACACCCAAGTCCGGAAATCAAACCCAGGATGTTATTGCTGTGAGGCGGATGTGCTAAACACTACACCACTGTGCCACCCAAGCACATACATATATACACATATATATATCTTAATCTCTCTCACTAATTTGCTGAACCGCTTACTCCTACTAGGGTCAAGGGGATCTCAGCCGACACTGGGCGAGAGCGGAGAACACCTCGACCAGCTCGCCAGACCATTGCAGGGCAACACACACAATCATGTACACTCACACCTAGGGTTAATTCGAAACAACCAATTACTCTAACATGCAAGTTTTTGGACCGTGGGATGAAACTGGAGTACCAGGAGGAAACCCATGCAAGCACAGGGAGAGCATGCAAACTCCATACAGAAACGCCCAAGCTCCGGACTCGAACCCAGGACCTTCTTGCTGTGAAGCGGACGTGCTAACCTCTACGCCACCGTGCCGCCCATATCTAAGTGTCCAATTATTTTATTTCATTATCCAACACCTAATCTGAATCTTAATTAAGAATTCCATAACGGTGAAATAGATTTCAAAATAAATTCGCAAAACTTTTGGAAAATGAAATGGCTATAGACAAGTGCATTTTTTATTCTGTAGCCAGATAAATAAGTAAGTGAAGCACCTTCAGGCTTACTACTATATGGTGAATCTAGACCACCATCTAGTGGTCTTACTTCCTCTCTGCTCCATTTTGTGTTGAAATTGAAGGGGTTATTTCACATCACACTGATGAAGCCATGTTGGGAGCTTTACTGGATACTCAATTATTTATAATATATTCTGTGATTTAACTGAAAAGGTTATGAAGAACTGCTTTTGTTATTCAGTATTTAGTATTTAGTGCATTCTTAATGTCAGCATACCAAATGCTAGTGCTAGCATGAGCTTTATAAATTAGGTAAAGGCTGCTAATTTCAAACAAGGATTAAACACTGTGATCACTATAAATACTCACTCATTTACCAAACTGCTTACTCCTACTAGGGTCGTGGAGAGGCTGGAACCTATCTCAGCCGACATTGGGTGAAGGCGGGTTACACCCTGAATGGTTCGCCATTGCAGGGCCAACACACACACAACCATTCGTATTCTCATTTACACCTAGGGGAAATTTGGAACAGCCAATCAGCTTAATGTGCATGTTTTTAGACTGTGGGAGGAAACGCAGAGGAAACCACGCAAGCATGGGGAGAACATGCAAACTCCACACAGAAACGGACGAGCCCAGGACTCGAACCTAGGACTTTCTTGCTGTGAGGTGGACGTGCTAACCACTATACATACTAAATTTGTGAATTGTTGTTTTTTGCCAGGTGGTACGGTGGTGTACTGGTTAGCACATCCGCCTTACAGCAAGAAGGCCCTGGGCTTGAGTTCTAGGCTTGGCAGGAATGTTTCTGTCAGAAGTTTGCAATAATTAATAAACACAACTCCCACAGGCCTTATGAGAAGCTCCACTTGTAGGCAATTCCTAAATCAATATATTAGTCATATTTCTTTTACTTAGAGTTGATATAACCATGTCGTATACATGTCATAACAGATGTAATTCTCTATTAGCAGTAGTCATGACAGTTGTGTATAAATTGCATGCATATATTTGCTAAACAAACCCAAACTAGCTTAGGCTTTGTTTTATTTTTTCTGACTGATTTTATCCAGTCTTCTACCTACCAACGGCCATAAGTGCTGTTGAACTACTGTGTTACATATGATAAAGGATTTTTAGACTTGACCAAAAAATAAATAAATAAAAATTCCCCCCAAAATACATCCTTTTAACATTAAAGGTTAAAAGGATTTTCATAAAATATTTAAAACATATTTTTATATAATATTTAATATGCTTAACCACATGTGGAACAACAAAGGAGTATCGCTAGGTACCAACATAAAAATCTATGAGTGTGGGGTTATTCCCTCTTTATGGCTGTGCTATTTGGACTTTGAAGCAACTGCAGCATCTTGATTCATTCCACCATTCACATCTGCGGAGAATCTTAATTTTTTTGGGGGGGGAAAACTGCATTTGAAACTGTGAGATAAGAAATAGAGCAGGTTGTTGTAGCCTTAGTGTTCTTATCAGAATCTCCCGGCTGCTGTACTATATAGCCGGCCATGTAGCTTGCATGCCTAGTGACAAGCTGTGACAAGCTATTATTGCATCATCTTGCTCACTTTGATGCTGCTTTTAACTATAATATTTCTGTGTACTTTTGCCGATAAATAATTAATTTCTGTATAAACCCCTGACAGGGCGGTATGGTGGCGTAACACTTAGCCCGTCGGCCTCACAGCAAGAAGGTCCTCAGTTTGATTCCCATTCTCAGGCGTTTCTGTGCAGAGTTTTGTGCTTGCATGGATTTCCTCTGGGTACTCTGGGTTTCCTCCGACAGTCCAAAGACATGCACATTAGGCTAACTCACTGTTCCAAACTGCAGATCCAAAATGGATGTGAGTGCCCCGCCTTTGCCCAGTGTTGGCTAAGATAGGCTCAAGCCTCCCCAGGACCCTATTAATTGGAATTTGGTGACATCCACCAAGCCTGAGGTGAATAATATTTCAGTATATAATACATGGGAACAGAAGCAATCTGTTATGATCAGACTCCCAGAGACAGTCTGATCATAACAGATTGCTTCTGTTCCCATATATTATATACTGTAATAATTATTCAACTCAGGCATGGTGGATGTCACCGAATTCCATTTAGTTGGTTAAACATAAAAGTTAATTAAATAAACAGACAAACAGGGCTTGGGAAGCCACGAGAAACAAAAAGGCAGATAAACAAAACAAGCCACGAGGGGCTAACCAAAACTAACACGGAAGAGGATCGAGGACCAGGAAACAGAGAAAGTTACGGGAGAAGATTAACTGGAGGTGGAAGGGTTCCGGAGATGAGGACAAGGCTGGGAAAGATCGGAGAGGGAATCTGAATAGCGCAGTGCAAACAGATAAATGATCTTGAGTCCAAAAACACTAGAAGGAGAGGCAAAAACAACGCACAGCTCCAACGAGGCTGTGACGGAGTGAAGTGGAAGGTTAAATAGGGGATCTAATTAGTGCGGGGAAATGAGGTGCAGGTGATAATCATTAATACTCAGGAGACTGGGAACGCGGTGTGTGAGCGTCTGGGTGAGAGTTTGGAGTGGGCGTGACACAATCAAGCACACTAAAATTAGATTTTTATAGTATATTTTAAGGCCCTGCGATGGCCTGGCAAGCTGTCCAGGGTGTACTCTGCCCTGGCCCAGAGTCGGCTGAGATGGGCGCCAGCCTCCCCGCGACCCTAATTAGGATTAACCTGTTAAAATGAATGAATGAATAATGGTAAGGCTTTAGCATATATACTACACGGAAGCATAAGGAAAGCAAATTAAAAGTAGTATTTAAATATTTTATTGGCTTAATTTTCCATTTTTAAAGCATGGTTATGATAACACTGTCTGTTCTATCACAATGGGCGGCATGTTCATGCTGGCATCTTTTGAAACTCATTCAAAGTTTAGATCTAGTGTGTATCTGTCTTTGTATTATTGGGATTGCATTTTGTTGAATTTCTAGGATTTTAGAATTAGTAATCATGGCAAAACTTTTCAAGCATTAGCCACTTGGGATAATGTCTATTATACCCCAGATAGCAAACCAGTCAGACTGTGCCATTCCAGTGTAGTATATACTAATGTACAATATTTAAATTGGGGCAGCATGGTGCCTTACATCAAGAAGGTTCTGGCTTCGAGTCCGGGCGCGAACGTTTCAGTATGGAGTTTGCATGTTCTTCATTTGCATGGGTTTCCTCCAGGTGCTTCGGTTTCCTCCCATGGTCCAAAAACATACACAGTAGGCTAACTGGCTGTTTTAAATTTCTCCTAAGTGTGGATATGTGAGTGAATGGTTGTGTGTTGGCCCTGTGATGCTCTGGTGAGCTGTTCAGGGTGCACCCAACTTATATCCGTTGTTGGCTGAGATAGGCTCCATTCTAATAGGATTTAGCAGTTTGACAAATGAGTGAATGAGTGGGCGTATTTTTACATGGCATGTCTCTCTCCTCCAGGCCAGCAGATGGAAGCATTGTTTCCAGATTCTTCTTCCCCACACTGTTCGTAGCTGAGCCGTGAGTGGGCTACTGTTTGCTGAGTATGTTGACAGTGAGGGATGTAATTCTGCTGACAGGACTAAATGCAGATGGGGTGGGTGGGGTTGGCTTCTTGTCTGTGCTCACTGATGTTCCTTGTGCATCTCTACTGCCTGTCAACCTGTTCAAACACAGTACAGCATAGCATTGTTGGTGCCTGTGCATTTAAATAGAGTGAGAGTGGGGAGAAAAGTCAAAAATATGAGTGAACCTGGTGTTTGCATCTTGAATCCTTGCCAATAATGTCCCTGCAGTAGCACTATGTTTGCTCTGACTGCAACTCTAATCAAAGGATGATTAAATGTCTCCTGTTCAAAGCAGCAGGTCTGCTTAAATCACCGCTCCCAACATACATGAAACCCCACCCCCCTGGAGCCCCAATGGGACACTCTGATTGAGTTTTAATTTGCCAGTTTGGGGTCGAGTCGTGCATGTCTGCTAGTTTCGCGTGTGCGTGTGTGCTGCATGCAGCGGTTACTGCGCTATTGATTTGTGATTTCCAAAATAAGGTCAGTGGGCTCAGCAAGGCATTGATCTGCTGGCAATAATGGAGGAGCTACCTGCAGACAATGAACATATCCATCAAAATGCTATTTAATAGCTGGCTGCCTTGCTACTAATGGCATCTGAAAGGCTTCGTCTGAGGTTTGAGCCGTGTGGATGTGTGTCTCACATTTGTAGTATCACATATTCACTCGCAGTATGTTCGGCTGAAAGAGATTAGAGGAAAATGTCATAAGCCAGATGGGTTTCGAACAACAGAGTTTCTGTATGACATGTCTTTGTGGGATAATCCATTACTGCCTGTAATTTATATTATATGCACTTTTAAACTCGATTAGTTTGACAGACTGTACTGTGATAACGAACAATAAGAGAGACGGCTCTCAGCAAATCCTGGTGAATACAGAGAATAGTATATAATTTTCATTCACAATCTTCATCTCATTTTGTGATGACTGCAGCAATATTAAACATTCATTCATTCATTCATTTTCTAATCTGTTTAATCCTAATTAGGGGAGGCTGGGGCCCATCTCAGCTGACTCTGGCCGAAGGCGGGGTACACCCTGGACAGCTCGCCATTCCATCGTAGGGCAACACCCACACACAAAACCATTCTCAATCACATTCACATCTATTGGTAATTTGGAACAGCCAATTAGCCTACTGTACATGTTTTTGGACTGTGCGAGGAAACCGGAGTACCCGGAGGAAACCTATGCAAGCACAGCGAGAACATGTAAACTCCACACAGAAACGCCCGAGTCCGGAAATTGAACCCAGAACCTTCTTGCTGTAAAGAGAACATGCTAACCACTGCGCCAACATGCCGCCCAATATTAAACATATAATTACATATTAAGGTTATTAGGGGTGGCATGGTGGCGTAGTGGTTAGCACATTCGCCTCACAGCAAGAAGGTTCTGGTTTGAATCCTGGGCTCAACAAGGGCGTTTCTGTGTGGAGTTTGCATGTCCTCTCTGTGATTGTATGGGTTTTCTCTGGGTACTCCGGTCTCCTTTTGCAGTCCAAAGACATGCACATTAGGTTACATGGCTGTAACAAATTGACCCTAGATATGAGTGTTAGTATGAATGGTTGTGTATGTGTTGCCCTGCAGTGGTCTGGTGAGCTGTTCATGGTGTATCCCACCATCATCCAGTGTTGGCTGAGATATGCTCCAGCCTCCCCTTAACCCTAGTAGAATTAAGTGGTTCGGCATATGAGTGAGTGAGAGGGAGTATGTTATTAGGCAGGACATTTGCACCATTCAAAGTACCACAGTGGTATAGTTGCCACCTCTCAGGCCCATCGTCCCTGGTTCTTTAGCTTAAGTACTGTCTGCGCATGTTCTCTATACACTATGAGTTGGTTCTTTTCCAAAAATATGACTGTAGGTGGATTGACTGCACTGAATTACCCCTCGATGTAAATCAGTGTGTGTATCAATGTGAGCAGTGTGCCCTTTTCTCGAGTAGCGATCCCCTTCAGACTGTATTCTCACCTTGCAACCAATATTCCTGGTATAACCTCTGGATCCAGCCATGACCAGAATATAGCAGTTACTGAAGGTGTATTTGCATAATGCTCATTAAAGATTGGTTGAATATATGCTGGAAGCTTGGGAGATGTGATGCAGTGTTTGATTTATCTTTGAAGGTTAATTTAAGAACGATCATTATTCAGGAGGCCCATTGAAGTTAAATTTACATTTTCAGATGTGCGTGGAAATGTGAGACATTTTAAACAAAGGTAAAATGTAACATTATACTACGTACATATTACAAAAAGGAAACACATGATTTTGAGTCAGCGTGAGTGTCAATGTTTGTGTGTGTTGGGCCTGCGATGGACTGGCGAGCTTTTCTGGGTACACCCCTTCTTCACCAAGAGTTGGCTGAGATAAACTCCAGCCTCCCTGTGACCCTAGTAGGATTAAACAGTTTGGCAGATGAATGAATGAATGATTTTGCGTCCCAGCAAACTCACAAAAATGTTGTTATATAGACACCTATACAGTAGATACAGACAGGCTCAGGGCGTTTCTGTGTGGAGTGTGCATGTTCTCCCTATGCTTGTGTGGCTTTCCTCCAGGTGCTCCCGTTTCCTCCCACAGTCCAAAGACGTGCACATTAGGCTAAATGGCTGTTCCAAATTGCCCCTAGGTGTGTGTGTGAGTGAGTGTGAATGGTTGTGTGTGTTTGCGGTTGTCTGGTGAGCTGTTCAGGGTGTACCCCGCCTTCGCCTTGTGTTGGATAAGATACTGTCCAGCACTCCAGTAAGATTAAGCTGCTTGGCAAATGAGTGAGTGATAGAACCCTGTATAATCAACAAACCAACCACTCCAATAAATCTTGCCATTCAAAAAACACTCAGAATGCCTCTATCTTAACCCTGATGCAACACAATCTCCCTGCACCATTACTTTGTTAATATATGACACAGTAATTTTGCTTGCTTGCCTTTTTCTTTTTTTTAAATTTACATTTTTTTCTTAATTTGTTCACCAACCATCTAAAATCTAAAACATATAGAAAAAGAAGGCCTCACAACCACAAGAGTAGATAATAGTTGATTGACAAGATGCTAAAAAGGTGATGGTATGATTATATATGCCACAAAGGACATTGCTTTGCCCTGCAGGAATTTACCAGGGGTTACGAATGAAGATACTGTCACCTCCTTGGCTCATGCTTTCAGTGGCACCTGCCAAAACCCTTTAAGAAATTTCACAAAAGTGGCAGATCCAACTCCTATCCACACAAATATCAACATATGGCACTGGGTAATAATGAGGTCTAGCAAGAGAATTGAGCTTTTGGTAATCAGTGCAGAAGCGATTGTATATTGTAATATTGTAAGCAGACACAGGGAATAACATGCACTAAGCTAGACTCTACATCATGAGTAATAATCAGTAAAACTTCATTCTTAATAATTCTCTTTTTGATAGGCCGATATCATATGCTCGGTGCTTAACAGGCGAATGTTGTAACATTCCAAATATTTCAAATGAAATAATAAAATCCATTTTAATAACTATAATAAAAGAAATATATATTAGATGTAAATTTTGAAAATTGAAGTCACTCATTTGCTAAACTGTTTAATACTAATAGGGTCGTAGGGAATCTGGAGCCAATCTCAGCCAACACTGGGCGAAGGCAGGGTACACCCTAAAGAGCTCGCCAGACCAATGCAGAACCAACACACACACACACACACACACACACACACACACACACACACACACACACACACACACACACACACA
>JBCNYH010000004.1:28767184-28769684 GCA_039654325.1 Tandanus tandanus
CCCCCCCCCCCCCCCCCCCCCCCCCCCCCCCCCCCCCCCCCCCCCCCCCCCCCCCCCCCCCCCCCCCCCCCTCCTTAAAGAATAGTTGATGTAATTTTGGACTAATGAAAAATAATCTAAAAGTAAATATGCTCAGCTCAGTATCAGTGTTAATTATGAAACAGTTTTAATGTAAATCTGCACCATGTGTGGCCCCTGTAGCTCATGTGGAGTCATGTGGAATTTGTCAAGATCAGCGACACGACTGTAAAATATCAGGACTCTGTAGTATAGTGACATTGGATTACTCTAACATTAAAAAAACAGCAATTGATATGAGTGATTTTTCCTCTCATTTAAACAGTTTAAGAAATATGTAATCCACTCTGCTTCTTTCAAATCAATCCGACTGTGATCTAAAACTGTGATCTAAAACTGTGATCTAAAACTGTGACTAATTCTGTGTTATCCTTAATTCTGTTTGCGGTTACTTGCCATTAGTGAGATCTGAATAGCAAAACTAGCTCAAAGGCACCCAAACAAACAAACAAACAAACAAACAAACAAACAAAAAAAAAACAACCCACAATCCCTAAGGACCAAATTACATATTTTGTGAAGTGAGAAATAAAAAAAACATCTATAAAAAAAACACCACCACATCCACCACATCTCACACAGTACACATTAGAAATAATTACGGCTCAATAAAAGCAGATCAAATCAGTTTAAATGAGGAAAAAATTCAAAGGTTTAGTGAAAAGCATATCATCATGCATTCTGTTTTATTTCAATAATATCTCTGGGAACTATTACCAAATAGCTACATATAAACGCAGAACATAACACTCATGGTATTATATCTTTTATTTAGAATTTATGTTGATTTATCTTTGGGTAAATGGGCAAATGATTGAATTACACTATACAAAATGATCAGAAGCCCTCTGAGAAATGAGACGGTAGCTTTCCTTGTTGCTGGGGACGTAACCTCATGTTTTGTAACCTTAATTTATAACTTTCACCTAAAAAATTTATTTTTAAAAGTGTCTTTATTCTAAAATCTCATTATGGTCTAATTATGTAGTCATGGCTTACCTTTAAATAAATAATTAACAGCAGGACGTTTAAATTTCTGTTCAATAATCTAGGGTTTGTTTTTTTATGAAAAAGCGCTGACTGGCTGATAAACTAGGAAAGCCAATCATGTAAATGTGTGTTATACACTCTTTAAAGTGTCTTACATCACACCTTGCAATCATCTCCAACGGTTTTTACTTTTTGACTTTTAAATAGTTACTGGCAGTCAAAGGACGCGTTTTGGAAGTGTGTGCGACCATAATAAAGATTCTGTAATGAGTTAACCAACTAAAATTTGACATGTTGTTAACCATTCCTGTGTTAGGGTGAATACCTTAAATGCAAAGTTAACAAAACATTTTATCATTTGCAGTAAACATGTAGGCCCAAAGTTCCTTACATTTCAAACTGTAAGCTGTTCTGTTTATTCAAAAGCCTAGAATGCACCGTTTCTCTACAAAAAGGTAGGGCGTATGTTCCACTCTTGGGATAAGGGAATGTTTCTCTAAATGGCGTCTTTCTGTTGTAACGTTGTTATTTTCTCCATCATGCACAGCATTCACAAACATTTACAAGACCATCAGAACTGCAAAAACACCTGGTCAAATTATAAATATTATCAATATTTTTTGCATTTTTAAAGATTAATTGGATATATAGATCATAGATCATAGACAGAGACCATCCATAGAATTAATTTTAAAAAATCCTGAGTCATTAAGAATGGAGCTCTGTGCCTAGTAATTTGATTGGACCTGAACAGTTCAACATGACTGAGGTTATATAAGGAAATCTCCGTCACTGTGAATACAGCTATCCGGTAAAACATCAAGTTCTTTTTTGCACCCAGTAACAGCTCTTAAGCATGTCTGAGAAAAAGGAAGCAAAGCGCAGAGGAAGACTGTGTGGGTTGGTTGATGATGTAGGCCCCCGTGACCGTACTGCAGTTATCAAGACTGGAACTGTGTGACAGAAGCAGTCTGTTCAGTTAAATGCTGAATTAGTCTATGGGTGATGACCCAATCAGTAGACAATACTCCTTCTCATAATTGAGTGTGTTAGCATTAATAAAGTGACTTGAATGGACCAGACATCATGCTTCAACTGCTGCTCTATTTGTTCTGCCATGTAATTGCTGCTGATGGGAACAATCAGCTGCATGTCTGTTTGCCAGCAGGCATTACTTTGAGTGTTTCATAGATAACTTTTAACTCTGCTATTGAGGTAAAGTATACTCTTTCACAGTTATGTCGAGATTGTTATTTGTAAATAGGTATACTCTGTGATTGGGTAAAAGAAATTTAACAATAGAGATGTTTTTTTTTATTTTTTATTTTTTTTATAAATACAAACGTAACTCAAATCACTGAACATGCATCATGTAACTTTACTCCACTATAAAGCAAAACCCTCAGTTCTGTCCCTATGGTCAAAGAAAGCA
>JBCNYH010000004.1:28774684-28798348 GCA_039654325.1 Tandanus tandanus
AATAGAACAATTGTAGAATCTGGCTTTTGTATGAAATGAAGATCTTGTCTGGTGTTCCTTTGGTGCGGCAGATAAAACCTTGATTTGAATTATTTTCCATATCATACTTCACATCATTCAATAAATGCTTTATATTGTAAACTCACAGTCTAAAGACATGCACATTAGGCTAATTGGTGTGCTACCGAGGTGTGAGTGTGAGTGGTTGTGTTGCCCTATGATGACCTGTCGTATTACAGATGAATAAACCCAATTGTTTATCCATCACGATGTGGCCCTTGTGAAAGTCACTCAGATCAAGTCATGCTTGCTTATTTTTCCTGCTTTCAACAAATCCACTCCAAGAACCGACAGTTCACTTTTTGCCTAAAGGGGCATCCAAACAGGAAGCGATGAGCGACATGTGACTATGCACAGTCAATGACAGCCAGTGAAATGATCGATGAGCAATGCATTGTGGTTAGGTATGGAATTCAACTGAACTGAACTTTAATGCAACTTGGCCTTATGGTTAGAAAAGTAGCTTTGGGTCCGAAAGGTTGCTGGTTCGATTTCTGAAACGGCAAGAAAAATGTGTGGCTATGGTAGGTGGAAACCCCTCCCACTTCTCCACTCTCACAACTGAAGTGCCCTTGAGCAAGTCACCTAAACTCCAACTGCTCTCCAGGTGCCACAGTCTGGCTGCCCACTGCTCTGAGTGTGTGTGTGTGTGTGTGTGTGAGTGTGGGTGTGTGTGTGTGTGTGTGTGTGTGTGTGTGTGTGCTCACTGTTTATGTGTTTGGTTGTGCTTACTTTGAATGGGTTAAATGCGGAGTCAAATTTCCCTTGCGGGATTAATATATCAATGTGATTCAAGCGATAACCAATCAGAGCTTAGGGATACTGTTGATTGGGAGATGCCATCAAAACTAATAATAATAAAGATAATAATAATAATAATAATAATAATAATAATACGCTATATATGATTGGGGCAGTGGTGGCTTGGTGGTAGGGTGCTGGCTTACTGATCCAAAGGTCGAGGGTTCAAGCCCCACTATCACCGAGTTGTTACTGCTGCCCCCCAGTGCAGCTAACTGGGTTATCATAGGCCAGCCATTTGTCTCACTGTCTGTGGTTGCTGTCATTCGTAAGGAGTAGGCCACTGGGTTGCCATCAGGGTGTTTCTGCCCTGCGATGGCCTGGCGAGCTGTCCAGGATGTACCCAGCCTCCCCGCAACCCTAATTAGGATTCAGCTGTTTAGAAAATAAATAAATGAATTAATTAATATATGATAATAATATGAACCAAAATAAACTGTTGTAATATAAGATAAAGATAATAAAAGCTCTCATGGATCTACTGCAGGGAACTCGCTCAATGCTGCTTACAGTTTCACTCGGAAAGATTTTTAAGCGGGAAACATGCAAGGTTACCTAGGAAACAAGAGCTGACCACACTTCTGGTAAAGAGATTCGATGTCCTCATGACGCGATTCGCATGCAGTTCAGTGGTAAAGTGATTCACCTGTGCGAATACTGCTTTATACATCCCTCTCCATGGCAGGTGCTACTGTGATGAGATAATCACCATAATCAATAATTCACTTCACCTGCCAGCAGTCCTAATATTTTTAATGTTATTGATGATCAGTGTATATTTTCAATAAAGGAAGTAGAGAATCATTTGGGATTTAGGCATCGATTATCCTTCATCCCTTAGGTTAACAATTAAAGGTTCTATGCAGGACCCTACAACAGTGGGGTTCCTTATTAGAAAAAAATCAATGTAGGATATCTTTAGAAACCCCAGGAACCACTTTTAGGAGTATAAAATCCATGCCTCATCCATACAGCTGGCACTGAAGATCTTTGCAATGAAAGCCCTGCAATCAGTCTGTGCAATTATTTCATTTCATTTTCTGAACTGTTTCATTCTTTATTAGGGTCACTGGGAGGCTGAAGCCTATACCAACTGATTCAGAACGAAGGTGGGGTACACCCAGAACAGCTAGTCAGGTTCTCACATTCTCTCTCACATTCACACCTTCAGAATACCCAATGTCTTTGGACTGTTGGAGGAAACCAGAGTACCCAGGGGAAACTCACACAACCACGGAGAAAACATGCAAACTCCACACAGAAATGTCATCACTGACCACAGGGTTTAAACCCAGGACCTTCTTGCTGTGAGGCAGATGTGCTTACCACTACATCACTGTGCCACCCATCTCATCACTCTCTCTCTCAATCATTTGCAAAACCACTTAATCCTACTGGAGGAGGCTGGCGCCGATTTGGCCAACACTGGGCGAAGGTGGGGTACACCCTGAACAGCTTGCCAAACCAGTGCAGTGCAAACACACACAACCATTCACACTCCCACATCCCCACCCAGGGGCAATTTGGAACAGTAGCCTTATGTGCATGTCTTTGGACTGTGCGAGGAAGCCGGAGTACCCAGATGAAACCCACAGGGAGAACATCCAAACTGCACACAGAAACACCCTCACTGACCACGAGCTTTGAACCCAGGACCACCATGCCACTATGCCACTATGCCAACCATCTGTGCAAGTATAGTAATGTTTAACTTTACTATCACTAAAGACATACAGTATAAATGTGTAAAGAATCTAACTCATAATATTTACCTCTTGTACTAAATATAACTCATGACTGCCATCAAAAGCTTCTCTAGTTGGATCCTTAGCCTTGGTTCCTGTCTGTGAGGAGTTCTGTATGCTCCTGTGACCATAGGCATTTCCTCCAGCTTCTCTATTTTTTCGTCCTACCTCCGAAAGCATGTTGGTGGATAAATTGGCTGAGATAAATTGCCCCTAGGTATGAATGAGTTTGTGATTGTGTCTGCATCATGACTCATTTTATTTTTTATTCCCAAACTCTGTCCCCAGTATAGGGCTCTTCTCCCCTGGTTTCCTCCAGGTACACCGGTTTCCTCCCACAGTCCATAAACATGTACATTAGACTTATTGGGCTGTTCCAAATTTCCCCTAGGCATGAGTGTGAGTGTGAATGGTTTGTGTGTTGGCCTTGCTATGGACTGGAGAACTGTACAGGGTGTACCCCGCCTTTTCTCAGAGTCGTCTGAGATAGGCTCCAGCCTCCCCGTGAATTCTCTGACACACCTTACAGTAGTATTATTACCCAAAGTCTGCTGGCTGTCACACTGACATGGTAATTCTAGCTGTGTCACACACACAAAAAGACATTTTTATTGGTTTGTGTAAAGAGTCTCTCTATAGGAGTATATCAATTATTCCTGGGGGAAATAAGATGGTGAGCCAAATGTTTACCATTTACCAAAATGTCTGAGCTCAACATTGTAAGGCAGAAGAAAAAAAAAAAAATCAATGGTTTTCTGCGGATCAATGCTGTTTCATTGCATCATTATGAAGCCAAAGGCCAGCCCCTGTCACAATGTCCAATCTCTTTTACACTATTGAAGTCAGGAGTGATATTTCCTTATCATATGGCGCTCTCAGGACATCAGTTATGGTTTAAAAAACTTCCTCTCCTGGGCTACAGGTGATTACGCAACAAATAAGGATTATCCATACTTACAGTGATATAATTACAACATGAAACTTGTCAATTATAGAAAATATTTACCATGTGTGCATATAAAATAACTCAGATTGTATTTTTCAAGTATGAGGAGCAACATGAGAGAATTCTGCAAATTAATCTACATCCAGTACATAGTGCTGTCTGACAAAGAGAGCAGATGAAAGAGAGAATCATGCTAATGATAAATTAGCTTCTTTTTGCTGTCACTTATCAGGTCAATGGTTTTATTATTATTATTATTATTATTATTATTATTATTATTATTATTATTATTATTATTATTATTATTATCATCATGCACTCATTCATTTGCCGAACCGCTTACTCCTATTAGGGTTGTGGGGAGGCTGGAGCCTATTACAGCCCGCACTGGGCGAAGTCAGGGTACACCTTGAACAGTTTGCCACACCATTGCAGGGCCAACTCATACACACACAACCACTGACACTCACATCCTCATCCTCCAGCAATTTGAAACAGTCAGTCAGCCCACGCAAGCATGGGGAGAACATGCAAACACACAGAAACATCTTCGCCAAACCTGGAACTTGAACCCAGGCCCTTCTTGCTGTGAGGCGGATGTGCTAACCACTACATATTATTATTATTATTATTATTATTATGCATAGTATAATACGAACTACATGCTGGCGTAGTGGTTAGCACATCCACCTCATAGCATGAAATTCAACTATATAACCAGCAAGGGTGTTTCTTTGTGTGTGTGTGTGTGTGTGTGTGTATGTGTGTGTGTGTGTGTGTGTGTGTGTGTGTGAGAGAGAGAGAGAGAGAGAGAGAGAGAGAGAGAGAGGGATTGAAGTAGAAACTGTTACACAGTCTGGTTGTCAGGGCCCGAATGCTCCGATACCTCTTTCCAGATGGCATGAGGGTGAAGAGTGTGTGTGAGGGGTGTGTGGGGTCATCCACAATGCCGTTAGTTTTGCGGATGCAGAGTGCAGTGTCAATGTCGGTGATAGAGGGAAGAGAGAATCCGATGATCTTCTCAGTTGTCCTCACAGTTCTTAAACCAGGCAGTGATACAGCTGTTCAGGATGCTCTTGATGGGGGAAGGGAGATGAGCTTTCCTCAGCCTCCTCAGAAAGTAGAGGTGCTTTGGGGCTTTCTTGGTGATGGAGCTGGTGTTGAGTGACCAGGTGAGGTTCTCTGCCAGATGAACACCAAGGAATTCTCCACAGAGGATCCGTCGATGAACAGCGGGAAATGGTCTGTGCTCTCCTGAAGTCAACAACCATCTCTTTAGTCTTGTCGACGTTCAGAGACAGGTTTTTGGCTCCACACCAGGCTGTTAGCCACTGCACCTCCTCTCTGTAAGCTAACTCGTTCTTGCTGATGAGACCCACCATGGTCGTGTCATCGGCGAGCTTAATAATGTGGTTGGAGCTCTACATTGCTGTATAGTCGTGAGTCAACAAAGTGAACAGCAGTGGACTGAGCACACAGCCCTGAGGAGCTCCAGTATTCAGTGTGGTGGTGCTGGAGATGCTGTTTAAGAAGCTAATTGGATATTCTCGATTGCCCCTAGGCGTGAATGTAAGAATTAGTGGTTGTGTGCCTGTGTTGGCCCTGTTATGGTCAGGAGAGCTGTTCAGGGTGTGGCCCACCTTTACTCGGAGTCAGCTGTGATGGGCTCCAGCCTCCTTGTGACACTAATAAAGGATCAAGTGGTTTGGATAACATGAACAGTGTAATATTTTTTACTGTAAAGCAACTCTCTGTAACAAAAACTGTATAACAGACAATTGTAGCAACTGATACTTTAGCACAAAAGTGTCCAGGAAATATTATGATCTGTTGTATAAACTTTAAAAGGAGTCTGAGAACCACAGTCCTCCTTTTTTGCCTCAGCAGTGCAGCAATTTATGTGCAAGAATGTGTGCGCGCGCGTGTGTGTGTGTGTGTGTGTGTGTGTGTGTGTGTGTGTGTGAGAGAGAGAATCTGTTTGTACATACTCATATACACATTATGTGTACTCAAGCAGGCAGGAATCGCCTTAGTGGCTCAGTAATTGGGAACAATTACTTGGTTTTGACGGGAGCAAAAACAGAGAGCATTAGAATATTACTTTTATTACCCACTCATTCCAGCAAGAGCTCTTTAGCAGCCATTAAACTGTCACAAGGTTCAAATTTGTCATTTCTATAAAGGCTAGCAATCCTATAAGTCATCAAATATGGATGATGGTAAATAGAGGCGGGATGGGTGGTGAGAGGAGAATAATTGTATGAGATATGACTGCATCAGTATTCTATGAATTGTATGACTTATGGTTGCATAAGTATTCCTGATTATATTTGAAATGGCATTAGTGAGGATGGGGGTGAGTGGAGAAAAGAGTAGAGATATGAAACGGATATGTACCGTTTACTTGGCTTTACACACATTTTTATATTGCCTCCATAAAATGCACTGTTAACCTTATCCTCTCATGCATTTCAGTTACAACTCAAAAAGGCAGGAATGGAAAAAAAAAAAAACTATATTAAAAAAATATTCAATCTGTTCTTAGAACTAAATGTACACTGATCATTTTTGATCCATTATTTATGAATGGAGTAACTCTTGGAGGGGAGGCACAGTGGCATAGTGGTTAACCCAACCTCCCCACAGCAAGAAGCTCCTGGGTTTGAGTCCCAGACTCAGGTGTTTTGGTGTAAAGTTTTGCATATTCTCCCCATGCTTGTGTGGGTTTCCTCCAGGTACTCAGGTTTCCTCCCACAGTCCAAGGACAAGCACATTAGGCTGATTGGCTGTTCCAAATTGCCCCTACATTTGAGTGTGAGTTTGAGTGTGAATGGTTGTGTGTGTTGGCTTTCTAATGATCTGGCCAGCTGATCAGGGTGTACCCCACCTTCACCCAGTGTTGGCTGAGATAGGCTCTGGCCTCCCTGCAACCCTAATAGGAGTAAGCCATTCAGCAAATGAGTGAGTGAGTGAGTAAGTAATTCTTGGAGAATCATATGCTTTCTTCAATCAAGGTTTGAACGATGATCATAATTTACATTCTTTTTCTGCTTGCTTAAAAACCCCCCACAGAATACACATCAGCATCAGATTAATTCCTAATGTCATTATTCTGTGAATGTCCTTATACAGTACATCACAGGACAATTTGACACTAAAGCCATCTGTCTATATAGCAGATCCTATTTACAATTTAGGAAACCTTAGTTTACCCAAAAGCCTTTATGTTCCATGATGACCTTGAGGCAGTGATGTGTTCCATCTTTTCAATACACACATATGATCCCACACTTCCCTGGCTCCCTGTCACCTCCGCACCCCGTGCACACACCACGCACAAAGCACAGCCATTGAAGATGATAAAGACTCTCCTTCTGACATTTAGTAACCTTTTCTACAGAGAAGATGGAGAAATGGAGATGTAAAAGACTGATGAGAGAAGGAGGAGGGAGAGCAACATGTGACATTCTGCTTTGTCTCTCATCACCACATGTCTCCTTGAGCCCGTCCAGCTTGCATAGCCTTTTCTATAGTGAGTTATATTATATAAAGGGATTGCTCAGGGTGAAAGACTGTTACGTATTAGTTATTGTGTAGGTCGTGTGTGTGTGTATGTATGTGTGTGTGTGTGTGTGTCAAAGAGAGGATGTTTGTGCTATTTGTAATGATTCACCTAAAATGTATTCTTTAACCAGAGGAAGCAGCTCATAATCTGGTCACAGTTGGACATATTTGGGAAAAAGAAACAATAATTTGAGTATCACTGGCCCCTCTTAAAAAATATTTTGTAAGGCCTCCCTTTATGAAAATAATATCAATCAGCCTCTTCCTGTAAAGTCTAACAAGGTTGGAGAAAGTTCAATAATAATTCTGGACCACTGAGGAACATTTATGCAACAATTTCCTTTTGTGAGTTTCAGTCGTGGGCAGTGCCCACCTCACAGCAAGAAGGTCCTGGGTTTGAATCCCAGGCCTTTAGCCTAGTGTGATGGACTGGTGAGCTGTACAGGTTGTACCCCACCTTTGCCCAGTGTCCAGTCTCCCTACGACCGTAGTATGATTAAGAGGTTTGGAAAAGTAAGTAAGAGAGATGAGTGAGTTTCAGTCGTTTGTCACTAGAAAGCATTTTATTTTTACTAAAAAATGTATAACCAAATCTTAAACTCCTGATAAAGGCAACTATATTATTATTAATTAATTATCTATACCACTCACCCTATTCATTATCAGTAGGAGCTGGAGCCTATCACAGCCAACACAATTACTATTAACTAAAGTTATTGTGGGGGCGGCATGGTGGCACAGTGGTTAACACATCCGCCTCACAACAAGAATGTCTGGGTTCAATTCCCGGCAAGGGTCGTTTCTGTGTGGAGTATACATGTTCTCTCCATGCTTGCGAGGGGTTTCCTCCAGGTACTCTGGTTTCCTACCACAGTCTAAAACCATGCACATTAGGCTAATTGGATATTCCAAATCGCCCCTAGGTGTCAGTATGATTGTGAATGCTTGTGTGAGTGTTGGCCCTGCAATGGCATGGTGTACCTGACCCTCGCTCAGAGTCGGCTGAGAGGGGCGCCAGCCTCCCTGCGACCCTAAAAAGGATTAAGCGGCTTAGAAAATGAATGAATGAATCAAAATGAACGAATGAACATATTGTGAATGAATAAAGATTAAATCAAAATGACCAAGACTCACAGTCTGCCACAGTCACTTGGAACGGACGACGTTTTCATTATCATGCTTTAAATGAAAAAACATTTTTTGTTTTTATTGTGTTTTTGCATAGTATATACTAAAACACCTTTATGGACCATAGTATAGTATGTACTAAACTCTAAATGAGTAGGCTAAATAGACGACGTTACCTGCATAACCTGCCCCTGTAATGTTTAAAATATGTAAACATAAACTATAAAAATTGTGTTTCAATTTGCTTTTCTTTGTGTTTTCGCATAGTATATGTGAAACTCTGAAAGGAGTTTAAAAAGATGCCATTACAGAGCTGCAGCTGTTTGAGTGTGCGGGTGGAGCTCTCCTATGTCTTTAAAAAAATGCAAGAAATAAACTATAAAAATCTAGTTTTAGTGAATAATTAAACATGACATGTGAAACTCCTTTGGTTTCACTTTTGGATGTTTGTTAATGTCACCTGTGGTGTCTGCAAATGTATTCTAGGGTGTGAGTGTAACTTGTCAGGTGTCATGCACAGGGGTGCAAGAATGTAGCCAACAAATCTGTGTATGATCTCATTACAGCTTCAAAATGATTTCACTATAATTTGCTACTAACATTTATATTATACAATGAATAAATGAAATAAATAAATGAGTGATTTATATTGAGTTGGTTTTGTGTGCAATTTATTAGCTGTATATCTGTTCACGGAGTCTGAAAGTTTAGAGCAAGGTATAGTTCAACTGAAGAAGCTAAAAAGGATTTACACTGCATTTCCTTCAGAACACTCACTAGTAACTTGTAATTCCAGATTATTGTTGTTTATACCATGCACTGTGTACTATGAATAACACACACTACAAAAATTAACTAAATCTAATATCTAATCGGGGCAGTGGTGGCCTGGTGGTAGGGTGCTGGATTACTGATCGCAAAGTCAGGGGTTCAAGTCACCGGGTTGTCACTGCTGTCCCCCCAGTGCAGCTAACTGGGTTATCAAAGGCCGTCCATGTCTCTCACTGTCTGTGGTGAGAGGCATGTCAAAGAACCATTGCTGTCGTTCGTAAAGAGTAGGCTGCATTGCCGTCAGCGTGTTTCTGCCCTGCGATGTCCTGGCGAGCTGTCCAGGATGTACTCTGCCCTCGTCCAGAGTCGGCTGAGATGGGCGCCAGCCTCCCCGCGACCCTAATTTGGATTAAGTGGCTCAGAAAATGAATGGATCAATGAATGAATAAGATCTAATCCAAATTATATACTTACAGTATGACCCAATAAAACCTCAAACATTTCAAAGGTAATTATTTATTTATTTACTTATTTTTAAATATACTGTATTAATCCCGCAAGGGAAAATTTGGTTCTGCATGTAACCCATCCACAGTGAGCACACACATACATGTAAACAGTAAGCATCCAGAGAGCATTTGGGGGTTAGGTGCCTTGCTCAAGGGCATTTCATCCCTGAAACTGTAGAAAGGGAAGGTGCTGCTCACTAACAACCCACAGAAAAAAAAAAATCACAGGGGATGAGGTCAGGGGAACGAGCCAGCCAACCAACATCGCCATGCACTGAGATCACCCGATCCGGAAACATTTACCTCAACACTTCCAATGATCTTCGAGCTGTGTGTGCCGTAGCTCAGTCTTATTGAAACCACACATAGAGTTCTTCGAGATCAAGGTCTTCAAGTTGGCGTTGGGCCACCAACAGACCTGAGCACCACCTCTCCTGCATCACTAAGTTTCATGTGTGCAAATAATGATAAATAAAAAATGTACAAATAATAATTTGATTATTTTTAACCTTTTTAATTTTTCATTTGAAAAGTGGGAGGGTTTTTTTTTTTTTGGGTGGAGTGGTGATAAATCTGTATAAAAACTAAAGTTAAATTATCTGCCAGAGCAGTAAGATAATTACTCAAAAACAATATTATTAATTTTATACATTCTGCCCTTACAATGTATATTATTCCCAAAACAAGATCAAAAAGAATATTTGGCTGGATATAAGATTTAAAATTTTGATTAGATAGCGAATTTTTATAGTGCATCCTCCTCACGACTCTAGTAGGTTTAAACAGTTCGGCAGACGAGTGAATGAATATATTTAATTATAGAGGTAAATTCTATTAGGGTAGGTCTAGTAAAAAGCTCATCAGGTCCAAAAAGAGGTCTGCAAATATAATACTAAACAGAGGAACATATTCTTATATTTTTGGGAACCTGTCAAGCTATAGTGGTATCAACTAAAGCCAGTGGGTTTTTTTTCTTTTCTCTTATTGTGAATACTCAATACAGCATATCAATGATTGTAACTGTCATGACTTCAAGATTAAAGATTCAAGATTCAAGAGTCTTTATTGTTATTATGTTCACACATAACAAAATTTTGTATGAGACTCGCAGCTTTTAAAAGGTTTAAGCAAGGCAATAAACTGCAATTAACACCATCAAGAGCAGAATATAAACATATACACAACTTTTAAATAGAAATATAAAATGGAAATATAAACTCTTAACACCTGTAAATAAAAACTGAACACTGGGATATACAGTATGCACATTGAAGGCACTATAAGATGAAATAGCAATCCCATTCATTTAAATGTGCTATACTATTACTTGTTCAATAGGTTTCATGCAGCATGAAAAGCAAACACAAAAGTAAAGAGATCTTTTGGTAATAAACAAGAGCTGTGGTTCATAAAGAGTAGGCTGCATTGCCGTCAGCGTGTTTCTGCCCTGCGATGGCCTGGCACCATGTGGTTCTTAGTCTACATGAATTCACCCCTCGACTTAAGTCCACTTACACACCATGGAGGCATTTTACAGGTGGAGCAACAAATCAGGGTGTTTCTTATGTAAATACTATTAAAATGTATTCTGCCCTTGACTTAAGTGCTTTTTCAGCTGCACACTTTTGAACACTATTGTAAAATAAGCACCAGTACTTTGGTGAAACATCATGTTGCACTTTGATTTGGTGGTATGACTAAGAAAGTGGGAAAGACAAAGAAGAGCTAATGAGGCTCATATAGAGCTCATATACCTATCAAAGAGTGTTTTTATTATTGACTAGCCACATGTCAAACTACTGTACATCTATTTTTGGGTTGATGTCATACATAGAAACATTTTCCTTCTAAGTAATTCTTATATTGTGGTCTATTTACCTATTAGAAATTCCTCATTCATGAGGCTGCATTCATTTTGGACTTATGTATGGTGGGCGTGATTGGAGTGCTTGTGGGAAAGCTGCATTACTTAAATTTGTGTAAATATTTAGGCAAAAAAGCATGTAAGTGCTTATCTAGTGCTTGGTGAAAAGGTCGTTTTTTTAAAATTCTTCTTTTAAAGACAGCCAGTGACTCAGCTGTTCTGACAGCCAGGAGGTGTTCATTTTACCAGCAGTGTTCCAAAACAGAAGAATTTTGGTTCATGTATTCTTTGTACCTTAACAGATGGTGAGTCAAGATAAACTGCGCTAGAGGTTCAAAACAAATAGATATAAGAATTTCATTTAGGTAGGTTGTTTCCAGTTTTTCTTGTAAGCAAGCAAGAGTGTTTTAAATGCAGTGGCTTGACTGGGGAGAAGTTGGGGATGTTGAAAGAATGCAATACATTATTGGGCCTTTAAACTCTCTGATGACTGACAGTCATTAATAATCATCATAGGGAGAAAAGATGATGCAGTCTGTTCTGCACAGATCATACAGGACTGAGATGCAGGTACATATCAAAAGTTTTACTGAGAGTCAGGTAATTGTAAAACAGGCACAGGGTCAAGTGATTCACAAACATGATATCAAAGACAGTGCAAACTTGGAACCCAAAAGGCAGGCAAAGATCATATACAGAATGGTCGCAGAAATACAGCATGGCTTGGCAAAAGTCAGAGATGGGAATGTTTCGCAAGTGTAATGTGTGTGTGTGTGTGTGTGTGTGTGTGTGTGTGTGTGTGTGTGTGTGTGCGCGGCGCCCTATTTATAGTCCTTGTGATTGCATCATTAAGAACATCCATATGTTTATAGCTGAGTGACTCAAAACATGTTGATTCTTGGAAGTTTAAGTCTTTGTCAGCCATGTTTGTAGCTTTTGTCAGATCATTGGAGTTGAGGCTAAGTTCCAGTGTAGATGTAACCCAGTCTTACGGGTACTTGTGTTGGTATCTTAGACCAGGAAACTGGGCTCTTTTCAGTGTGTACAGCAGGCTGGTTATTCTTTCAGTGTATTGTGGCCAGCAATTTTGTTGTGGTCTATACCATAACTGCACCACTGTAGAGAACACCAAACACCTCAGTAAGCTGATTAGGATCACTAACTTAATCTCAGAGCAGACTCTGTGCTCACTGGAAGTAGTGCTCTAAGAAACTGTATCTTTTTCCAGCTGCCACCAATCTTCACAATGCCTTCTCCCGGTCTACTCCCTTGTCCCCAGGCTCTCAGTAATAATGATAGGTCAAAATACCATATCTCTAACTCCTGTGCTTGTTTTGTCATGTTTTGCACAGTGGTTTTCTTGTTGTGTGACTATTAATTGTATCTATTGTCATATAGATATTTATGCCATGCTACTTGCTGACCTGCTTTATGCTTTATTAGGGTCGCAGGGATGCATGGTGGCGTAGTGGTTATCATGTCCACTTTACAGCAAGAAGGTACCGGGTTCGAGTCCCGGGCTCAGGCATTTCTGTGTGGAGTTTGCATATTCTCCCCGTGCTTGCGTAGGTTTCCTCTGGGTACTCCAGTTTCCTTCCACAGTCCAAAGACATGCACAGTAGGCTAATTGGCTGTTCCAAATCACCCCTAGGTGTGAGAGTGAGTGTGAATGGTTGTGTGTGTTGGCCCTGTGATGGCCTGGCGAGCTGTTCAGGGTGAACCTCACCCTCGCACAGAGTTGGCTGAGATGGCTGCCAGCCTCCCCACGACCCTAATTAGGAATAATCAGCTTAGAAAATAAACAAGTGAATGAAATTGTCCAATTGTTGTGTCTGTGTTGGCCCTGTGATGGTCTGGCAAGTAGTTTAAGGGGTACCCCACCTTCGCCCAGTGTCAGCTGAGGTAGGCTCCAGCCTCCCTGCTACCCAAGAAGGATCAAGCGGCTTGGAAAATGAGTGGGTAAGAGAGTAAGAGAGGGGTGCAGGGAAGCTGGAACCCATCCAAGCCAATGCCAGGCGAAGGCGGGTACACCTTGAACAGCTCTCCAGACCATCACACATACACAAAAAACAACATTCACAACTGGGGCAATTTGGAATACTAGATTAGTCTAACGTGTACTATAAGTATTTTAACTGTGTGAGTACCTAGAGGGAACCCAAGCAAGCACTGGGAGAACATGCAATCTCCACAAAGAAACACCCTTGCAGATCATGGGACTTGAAACCAGGACCTTCTTGCTGTGAGGCAGAAGTGCTAACCACTACGCCAGCGTGCTGCCCACATAGATATTCACTGAAAACTCTGCTCATTTCAGGCTCAGTCTCCAGAAGGCACCATGCTGTAAGGAGTGCTTCATCAGCTAAACAGTGCCAACCATTCTACCTGCTGCTCTCTGTCTTAATATTAGTATCGACATGATAATCTGCCTATGGACATTTCTCCTGCATTTCTGGAGCAGTGTCTTAGAAATCTGGATAAGTGTCAAAGATTTCTTGTTCCAGTTATGAATTTGTTCTGCACAGCCCAACCATGGCACTAGTGAATCATTCACAGATAGTCTTTTTCTTTGTAGGAATGCTTTTAGGAATGTGCTACTGCACTCTGGGGGCTAATTCCCATTCATACCCAAACCTATGAACAAGGAAAGGTTTGAAGAGAGCAGAGTTTAACAAGATGCCCTTACCACCATATTTGTAATGGTTAGTAATGGTCTTACTAAGGACAATGGAACTTGCTGGCCAAGATGAATCATTGCTTTCTATGGACCCAAGTCCTCATGTCAATCTTTTTGAATAGTGTAATATACCCTGGCTTCCCTACTACAAACCCTGAAACGATTTATCCTAATTTGGCTGCAACCTACAGTATCTCAGCCGACTCTGGGTAAAGGCGAATAAACAGCTTGCCAGTCCATCACAGGGCCAACACATACAACCATTCACAATCACACTCACACCTTGAAGCAATCTGGAACAGCCAATTAGCCTAATGTGCATGTCTTTGGACTGTGGGAGGAAACATGTAAACTCTCAAACTCAGACTCAAACCCAGGACCTTCTTGCTGTGAGGCGGCCGCGCTAACCACTATGTCACCATGCCGCCGCTTCATAGAAACTATAAGAACTATTTGTAATGGGATATAATAGGAACAGATTAAAAAAAAACCTTCCAGAAGGTACAGTGAGTCATTTCTATGGTCTTCAAACTGGCCTGCTGAATAACTAGCCAAACTCTGAAAAATTTTCTTAATTATAAACAAGAACTTTTATAGCGACAGTCATTTCTACCTATTTTTAGGCACAATTAGATTTCTTTGCTTAATACTCTGACAAAACACTAAGTTAATTTGAAATTAACGTGTTTGTGTGTGTTTGGTGGGAAACCCTGTACAGAATGCGACTTTTATGTTTAGTGTACACATGTCCTTGTGGCAGGACAGAACAGGCTGTTTTGTCTCTCCCTCCAAATGTTTTTGGCCATGCATGAGCGCAGCTTGTTGCTTTAATAATAATTTTAATGAGTTCTTCCCTACGACATTTCCCTCTGCAGGCAGCTCAATTAATGCCTCGTTCCATATCTCCACATCTTGAGTGCTGAGAACCCCCTAGTGTACAATTCCCCACCCCCTCACACACACACACACACACACACACACACACACACACACACACACACACACACACACACACACACACACACACCACTACCACTACCTTTCTTTACCAACACCAGACAAAGGTGTGGTATTGTCTTTTGTTGTTGGTGTTGTTGTTGTTTAAACTAAGCTCAGTCTAGTGTGAGCTATCCCAGATGAGAATGTTTTGTGCATGATGAAAGGAACACAGAAGCCATCTATTTTCTGATTCAGTGATTTTATTATTTTAAAAAAACATACTGTATAAAGCCAAGCCTCTGAATACCCAGCAAAGTGTTCTACCAAATGATTCCTCTCAATTCCACACATTTGTATAAGAACACAAGAAGATTCCATGAGCACTTCCTTGTTGGGGTCAAATTCTCAATAGGTTTCACAGTTTGCTAATCTACTTTATATTCATTCAGATAGTAAGCGCTGCTCATGGGTAATTGCCATTTGTCAGTGTATTCAGCTGTCCTGTGATGTAGCATGAACAGCAGTTAGAAAAGATGAGCTGATTGTAATTTCCCGATGTCAGTGGAGTCACATTGCTAGCCTTCAACCTTCTCGGTTAGTAGTTACAGAAAAGAACTAGCTATAAATTTTTTTTTTTTTTAGTTTTTTCCTTTATTAGGGTTTCGGGGAGGCTGAAGCCCATTCCAGCCAACTCTGGGCGAAAGCGGGGTTATTGGGTTGATGTTCTCAACAGAGTAGGTTTATTTGTTTGTATGTCTGACTGTCAGCAACTTCCTGTCCACAGTTTTTGACAGATCAAGCTGAAATGTTCATGAAGGGTATGTGATCACCCAAGGGTGGCACGGTGGTGTAGTGGTTAGTATGTCTGCCTCACAGCAAGAAGGTCCTGGGCTCATGTCCCGGGCTGAGTTCCCAGGTCCCCGGGCTGCTCACTTTCCTCCGGGTACCCACGCAATCATAGGGTGAACATGCAAACTCATACACAGATACACATTCTCTGAACATGCAAACTCATACACAGATACACATTCTCTGAGAAAATCAGGGGGCAGTACTGGCCCGGTGGCAGGATGCCGGATTACTGATCCGAAGGTCGGGGGTTCAATCCCCACTATCAAGGGTTGTCACTGCTGTCCCCCAGTGCAGCTAACTGGGTTATCAAAGGGTTATCAAAGCCATGTCTCTCACTGTCTCTCACTGTCTATGTAAAAAAACATTGCTGACGAATTGCTGTAAGTGTGTTTCTGCCCTGTGATGGCCTGGCAGGGTCACCATGACAGGAAGTGCCCCGCCCTCACCCACAGTTGGCTGAGATGGGCGCCAGCCTCCCCGCAGCCCTAATTATGATTATGCGTTTTAAAAAATGAATGAATGAATGAGAAAATAAGGATGTTAGAGTAGCACAGATACACATACTCTGAGAAAATAAGGCATGCCTGGTGTTACAGTACCACAGACAACTGATCAGATATTTAAATAGTTTCTCATGTCTTCACAGCAGAAAAGTGAAACCTGAGACGCATCAAAATTATTGGCTATTTTTCTGCCAGTCTGGTTTCTCAATTATTAGCCCAATGTAATGCAGAAGGAAACAAGAGCACTTGGAGAGGAAAGTGTGCTTGGGATTTCCCATGTTAAATTTAAATTGGTGCCAAATGCACAATCTGGATCAGATTCATATGAGACTTGGTCTGACATCAAAGCTTCTAATCATTAATAAACACACCACATTTCATTAAAATCGAATGTGGTTTTCCAGAGATATGATTTTTTTTTTTTTTAATTCTGGAATAAGAGATTTTCTGATTTTTTTTGTGATGTCATCAGTGCATGGATCCTTAGTGAAATTTAACAGGAACATTCTTGGTGATCACACTCACTCATTCACTCCCTCACTCATCAACCACTTAATCCTATTAGTTCACGGGGAGGCTGGAGCCTATCTCAGCCGACACTGGGGGAGTACAGCCTAAACAGCTTGCCAGTCCAATGCAGGGCAGCACACACACACACACACACACACACACACACACACACACACACACACACACACACGCATTAACATTCCCACCCACACAAAGGGACAATCTGGATCAGCCAAGTAGCCTAATGTGCATGTCTGGACTGTAGGAGGAAACTGGAGTACCATGAGAAAATCCACACGGGGAGAACATGCAACTCCACACAGTAACGCCTGAGCCCGGGACGTGAGCCCAGGACCTTCCTGCTGTGAGGCGGACATGCTAACCCCTACACCACCGTGCCACCCTTGGGTGATCGCATACCCTTAAAAAACATTTCAGATTGATCTGTCAAAAACTGTGGACAGGAAGTTGCTGACAGTAAGACATACAAACAAATAAACCCACTATGATGAAAACATCAACTCATTATTTTATCACTGATCATAACTGAAGAAGCAGATAAATATATAATATAAATACTATATAATTTTTTTCACTGTCTTCCTGAGAGTATATCAGGATTGCTAGTCGTTTCTGCCATACACTGGTTCGTAATCTATAGATATTCCTACAATGGCCATTTCAGTAGTGTGGAATAATCTTTCATGCTGTCAACAAAAAAGTAAACAAAAAACCTCTTCTAAATGGGCACACTTAGTGGTTAAACATGTGACTGTCTCATGTGACTTTCCTATGCTTGTTAAATAAGCAACTAAACATTACAACGCCACACAACTATGTTAGCCAATCAGAAAACTCCTCTACAAGAATGAGGTCTTCCCTGTCTGTCAATTACTTGGCACATATACAGACAGCCCATACAGGATAAGTAAACGAACAGGAAGCAATGTGAGTATGCGATAAGCCTAGGATTACAGCAGGGTTATTGCTATATCTTATGAAAGCAATGGAAGAGAAGGGTGACATCTGACTAAACATACAACATCCCTTCCATTTCCATATTGCGTAATACATGGGAAAGTTTTAGGAGGCAAGGGTTTGGAGAGAGGTTTGAATATAGGATCTGGAATTAAAAGGAGCAGACAGATTCTTTTGCTTCTCAGTCTTGCACAAGTTAGCAAGAACAGCTTTATAGGAACTGCAAAAACTAAATATGTAAGAAAGCCACGAGTAAACATGATGGTTGAGGTAAGGGCATGCTTTTTTATTCCTTGTTTTGCGGATTCGCCAATGTTAATATTCGTGAAAAAAAAAAGAAAGAAAATTACGAAAAGTCTTTTTTTTATTCCTGCTGGTCTTAGCTTTTCGAGTGCGCAATGAATTTTAAAACCAGAAAATTTTTTTTGCACCAAGCCGGTCATTTCGTTGCCCTCTCACTGCAGCTATTGTAACTACATCATGTACATCTGCGCATGCGTACTTGCCAACACTAGGACCTTCTTGATGTGAGGCAAACATGCTAACCATTACACCACCGTACCGCCAATTGAATTATTATTATACAATTAGTTTTTCTACAGAACTTATTCAAAACCCCAGAACCATCCTTCTATCCATCCATCATCCGTCATATCATCAGTAGCACTCACTGATCTGTCAGGGTTGCGTAAGAAACTGGAGCCAATCCTAGTTGACTTTGGGTAAGAAATAGGGTGCACCCTGAACAGGTTATCAGTCTGTTGCAGGGTTAACACACAGATGAACAACCATTTACACTCACATTTACACCTATGGGCTATTTAGAGTAGCCAGTTGACCTAATGTGCACATCTTTCGACTTTGTGAAGAAAACCCCACCCAGAGGAAACCCAGTCAAGCACGGGGAGGATATGCAAAGTGAAGCTGGCGACTAGGCTTGAATCTCGAACCTTTTCTCTGTGAGGTGACAGTGCTAACCACACCATCAATACAACCAATTTCAAGATTTCAATTATTATTTTTTTTAATTACTTAAATTTAGTAAATGGATGCAATTTATTTTGCATTACATTAAGCAGTACACACTTGCATGCTATGTGATTTTACTTACACTGGAAACAAAACAGTCATATTATGCATGTTAAAATAAAATTGTAATGATTATATGCATAAAAAGACAAACAGCAACAAATATTATTTACTTTATTATTATCTAAATACCATCCAAATTATATAAAGCAATAAAAATGGCAAAATACATAAGCAACTATGTACAGTAAAAAACTTACTGAGTTTTACCTGATGATGGGAAATGTATGCATTTATCATGGTGGGTGACTGATATGATAATATAGTTCAGAGGTGCATATATCAGTACAACACTGTAGAGTACATTGTCCTTCTTCTCTGATCATAAATGGCCCTTTACAGAATATGTACATTATTATCCGCAAAATATTGTATATTGGCCTTTAGTTCAAGAAAGCAGACAGATCCTCATCTCAGGAAGCACTTGGTAATTTTAGCTATGTATGTCCTCTCAAATGGGGTGGTTAGCACGTCCACCTCACAGCACGATGGTCCTGGGTTTGAGTCCTGGTTTCCTTCAAAGGTCCAAATGCACGTTAGACTAATTGGCTGTTCCAAATTGCCCCTACATAGGGGTTTGGTTAGATTTCATTCTAGATTTCACAAGAAGGTCCTGGATTCGAGTTCCAGGCTTGGCGAGGGTGTTTCTGTTTGGAGTTTGCATGTTCTCCCCGTGCTTACGTGGGTTTTATCCGTGTACTCTGGTTTCCTCCCACAGTCTGAAGACATGCACTTTACGCTGACTGACAGTTCCAAATTGCCCCAAGTATGGATATGAGTGTAAATGGTTTTGTGTGTGTGTGTGTGTGTGTGTGTGTGTTGGCCCTGCGATGGTCTACACCTTCGCTCAGAGTCAGCTGAGATAGTCTCTAGCCTTCAAGCGACCCTAGAATTAGAATTAGAAATAGAATTAAACGGTTTGGCAAATGAATGAATGAATGAATGAATGTCTTCACAAACCCCTCTGCAGTGAGCTTGTGGGTGTAGTGAGCTTTCATTTTTAATTTGTTATTTTAAGTACTAAAATTAGCTTTGTGCCCTGCGATGGTCTGGCGAGCTGTCCAAGGTGTACTCTGCCCTCGCCCAGAGTCAGCTGAGATGGGCGCCAGCCCCCCTGCGACCCTAATTAGGATTAAGCAGCTTTTCTTAATATTCATAACACACATGATAAGCAGATAAATCCATGTCTGGCTATCTTACTTTAGCTTTAGAAAAATGTTTAGTGGAATCATTTTCGCTGTTTACCTAGAAGAATAAATAATGTTTTAAAAAAGCTCACCGTAGCCCTCAGGAGGCACTATCAAGCGCCTGAAATGGCAATGGAAATGATACTGGCCTCGGCTTGTGGAATTGTGGCTAGTGGTTCCGATGAGTGACTTCATGAACCTGGGTGAAGCTTGACTGGCCCCTTGGTAGGCTTGGCAGGCAGGCAGTGAAATAAGATCAAGAGAATTGTAACTTGTGCACATTTTATTTGATTGAAGACCAGATGTGCAGCTCTATTTCCAGGAAGGAATAAGATTGGGCAATTAGATTGTATTGGTGTGCCTAACTGTTTCTTAAGTTGGAGACTTAGTCAAGTGTGTTGCCATGGCACCACTTGCTTTCAATCTTTTTGCCTGCATTTCAGTAACAGCTGTATTGATTGTAGCTCTGTTGTCTATTGACCCTTAGGATGGAGACTGTTCCTTCTTGAATGTTGCAGTTCTGCATATCTGTACCATATGATTTTTCATGGCAGTGGAATCCCAACAAAAAAACTTGTAGCACTGAGTCTGTATTTAACAAGGTTTACTTTAGTCATAAGAGCACTGCTAAAAATCGACGTTGTTCCAATTTAAGTGACATATAGGACTTAATTTTAAGTGTCAGCTGTACAACACTTGCTGTGCCACTAATGTGATTTTTGGATGACATAATAGATATTGAGAGCAGCACGGTGGCATTGCTGTTAGAACAACAGCCTCACAGCAAGAAGATCCTGCATTTCTGTGGAGAGTTTGCATGTTCTTCCTGTGTGTGGGTTTCCTCCAGGTGCTCTAGTTCTCCTCCACAGTCCAAAGACATACACATTAGGCTTATTGGATATTCATGATTGCCCCTAGGTGTGAGTGTGAGTTCGAATGGTTGTGTGTCTGTGTTGGCCCTCTGATGGTTTGGTGAGCTGCTCAGGGTAAACACCACCCTCACCCAGAGTCGGCTGAGATGAGCTCCAGCCTCTCTAGGACCCTAATAAAGGATACATTTTGATTCAAAAAATGAAATGAAAGAGTAAGAAATAAAATGGCCCAATAAAACCAACTATGTGTGTTTATATGTGAACCGAAAGGGGACGTTGCTTGGGGGGCTGGTATCATCAACGGCTTTGACAATGTTGCCATTATCTTATGCAGTATAACACAAGCCATTACAATATGAGTGTGAGAACATTTGGGTGTAGAATGTAAAATATCCATTTCCACTGACCAATCTCTCTCTATCTCTCTTCACCACAGTGCTTACTGTGATATGATTTGCCCTAAGAAAGGATACATAATTATACCCTTATTTATAGCCTATGTTAAGACATACAGTGTTTTATTAATGCTTAAACCATAAAACCAACTGTGTATAAATAGTTTAAAATATAGGTTACCTGTTGTAGGTGTCCACTCCTGGAAGTGGAATATGGAAAGGGTTGAATAGCCACCAGCATAAAGGGTATCCATTATCTCTTATTAGATGACATCCCAGCAGTGCAAGGTACCTTTTAAAGATGCTGGCCACCCGCACATGGGTAGAACCAGGCCGCTAGGGTGGCACGTCCAAAATGTTGTAGTCTACATAAAACATAACTTATGTGTTAATGCCGTGGTGCCTCTTTCTTTTTACATAAACATTCTTGTTTACACTGGGACCAATTATATTTATATGAGTGCAATAAATTGCACCTACTACACCTGGGAGGCTGGCTATTTGCAGGAATTGAGTTTGCTGCTGTTGGATTACGTGTGTGTTGCTGGGAAGTTGAAGAAATGTGTGACAATGTGTGGACCTGGAAGTGACATAAATGTTTCCATGACAATTCAGCTTATTGATGGTAGTAATGGCCCCAAATCAACTGCATTGCATTGCTGCATGTTTAATGTGGCAAGGAAATGAGGCATCATCATCACTTTGAATTCAGCTAAAAAAAAAAAACATTGCTGCATAAATCAGTGGTGAGATGAAGTCCCTCAGCAAGCCAATGACAAAGATTATGCCTGCCCTTTCCAAAGGAAACCATTTGATTAAATGTGCATTGTCAAACAATTCAAAATAACGCTTCCTTTCCTGAAAGATTTGTTCACATATCTGTCTCCTCACTGTCATCACAGGCCGCTACTTGCAACTCCTAACCACTTGAGAGACCTTTCGAGCTGTCTTAAATAACTGGGAGATTAAAAGTGATTCTTGAGTTTATGAAATTTGATAATCTACTTTTATACTTAAATTTGAAAGTAGGAGTAAATTTCTAAATTTCTAAAAAACACTTAAGACTAATATGTTACTTTGAGAAGCTTGAGAAATACAAGCACTGGTCTATATCTAAAGAAACAGGTATACACACAAACTAACCTTGTTATTGCTGATTGAATTTTGGGGTAAAGGAAACATTATGTGATATCTGGCATGCAGAACATGTTACTTCACTGTATGACTATGCCACCTCCTGCTAAAGGGCAGGAGGAACCCTTATATCATGGACTCCCATAGCTGGTTGATGTGTGAGAACTATGGCTGGGATTATCATGACCATTCCATAACCATTCAATTACATTTTGGATGCACAAAATATGGTAGGTTAATATGCAAAAGTAAGCATCCACTTGCCCATATACAGTCCCAACAAGGCCTTTCTGAGGGGGAACCCATCCACCAAATTTGGTAATCCTATTTCATTTCTTTTCAAAGTTAACGCACTAATAAACATTGACAATCTATACAGAAAAATTCACCAAGTTGACTGTTGTGACCTTGAAACAAGGTCAAGGTCACCCATATAAAATCCTACCTGAGCCATCCACCAAATTTGGTGATTCTGTGTCATTTACTTTCTGTCATTTACTTTCGAAGTTATTGCGTTACCAGGAATTGACAAGTCCAATATATAAAAAGTGACATTGTGACCTTAAGACAAGTTCAAAGTGACCCATATACAATCCCACCCCATTTGCCCCTGAGGGGGACCCATACACCAAATTTTGTGATCCTATGTCATTTTCTTCCAAAGATATCACACTAACAAATCTTAAGGATGGATGGAGTGAAACCATTTCCATAGGTTCCTGATATTAAGGCTTTTTTTCCAAATTTAAAATTAATTTGTTGTATTTTAAAGGTCCAGTCTTACATAGGATATGAGTATGCTTAAATATGTTAAATCTTACCTGCTAGGCATGTTGGGCAGTGGTGGCTTAGTGGTTAAGGCGATGGGTTACTGATCTGAAGGTCAGTGGTTCAATCCCCACTGTCACCACTGTTGGACCCTTGAGCAAAAAAATTATAATTGTAAGTCCCTCTGGATAAGCGCGTCTGCCAAATGCTGTAAATGTAAATGTTGATATCATTAGAACAAAAAAGTATGTAGATAACAAAGAAATAAATCCAGTTCATTAGCTCTCAGTTCATTAGCATTAGCTCTCCAAAACGCAGCAAATGTGGTGACGTGATCTGCTACGTCACAAACTGGTCTCACAGGTTTGTTAA
>JBCNYH010000004.1:28856679-28880906 GCA_039654325.1 Tandanus tandanus
TGGCCCAACACCCCCACGCACACACACACACAAACAAACACACACACACACACACACCACAATCACCCTGCAACTTGCTGTCATATATATAAACTTTGTGTGTGCACTTAAATTTGATATCATACAAAGCAAATATACATTACTCTGGAAGGCTTATGACAGAAAAATATTGTCACATTCCAGTGACTTCTGGGAAATCTAACATATTTCTTCCTTTTTCATTAAAGTAAGGTAGTTCACTAATATTATCCATGGAGCTTCTTGCAACTTGAAGTCTCAACAGAACTTCTTTTCAAATTTGGGGTTATTCTGCTTAAAATATATTTAATGGGATATCATTTTACAATTTTTTAATGTTGAGAATGGGTTAGGGTGACACGGTGGTGTAGTGGTTAGCACATCCGCCTCATAGCAAGAAGGTCTAGCCTCCCCTCGACACTGATAGGATTAATCGGCTCTGCAAATGAGTGAGAGAGTGATATATTTTACTCAGTTGTGTTTTAATCACAATCAAGGCATGACTTTTTACTGTGTCATATAATAACTACCCAACGCATGCAGCCTAACAATCTCATGTATTATGTTCTTATTGTTAAGTGTTGTTTTCTTTGGCATTTATGATTATTTAGGTTCTTATAGAGTAATTGTTTCGATTAAAACCTACTGTATTTAATGTAATTTAAACATAATGCTGACCATTGTTTATTTTTCCTGCAGTTTTAAGGGTTTGGAAAATAAAATGAAATCTATTAGCCAGTGTTTTTCTGTGATGAAAGGCAGAAAAATATTCTAATAAAGAATGGAGATAGGGGAAGAACAAGAGGCTGTGTGGAAGCGTAGAGACGACAGCTTTATCTCTCTCTCCTCCACATTGGCCTTGGGCTGTCTATCTTGTTTGCTGAAGGTTGAGTCTTAGGCTCGTTGAAAAGCGAGCAAACACAAGCGCCTTTTCCCAAGAGTGTTCCTGTGTCTCCTTTGTGCACGTGTGTGTGTGTGTGTGTGTGTGTGTGTGTGTGTGTGTGTGTGTGTGTGTGTGTGTGTAAAGCACTACAGCCTTGCTGCCTCTGCAGTGGTGTACAGGAACCGGGTCCACGCATATACATACACAAACATTTGCAACTGACCCATCTAATAAAGACGTGTATGAGTACACCCTGAAAGCTATTCAGCCTACACTGTAGCAGAAACTCAAAAAGGTTTCTCTCACTGATTAGAAAAGTATATACATCTGAATGTTATACTTTTCTTTTTTCCCCCCTTTTCGCTTCACTCTCTTATTGCTTTCTCCCTCTCCTTTTGTTTCATCTCTCAGCCTGTGTCTCCCTTCTCTGGTTCAGATTTGTCTTTATACATTCCCAAAGAGCAAGCAGACAGGGTCTTGTCATCTCAAAGGTTATGTGGCTAATAGAAGCTCCACTGGATAGGAAACTGTATAACTTGTCTGAATGAAGATTTTTCTTCTTCTTCTTCAATTTTCTTTTATTTTTTTATTTATTTTTTCACTTCAGTTCCAGTGTTTTAGTGTCTGTTCCCTTTTAAATGAACAGTGGGCCAAAAAGGGCTGATGTAAGCAAGGGCTTGTGTTTTTCTAAGATAAAGTATCTAATATTGTAGCAATGCACCAGGCAGACATACAGCATGTCACCACAGCCTCTTTCATCATCATCATCATCATCGTTATCAGCAACAGCAGCAGCACCCACTGAACTAATCCACTGATCTGGACTTGTGGGTTATGTTAGCCTGACAAAGAAACACCCGTAAACATACAGTCCAGAGGATTTTCATTAATTGTGGAAAATTAAGTTGTTTGGTTGGTTTCAGAAAATAAGAGTGAAATTGAGACAGAGAAAAAAGAATAGGGGAAGGGGAATAAAGAAAAAGATCAAGAAAATAAGCAGCTGAAATTAGCTTCCTTCACAGGGTGGTGGGTCACTCCCTCAGAGATAGGATGAGAAGCTCGGCCATCCGGCTGTGCCAGCATCCAACCTGCTCCTCCGTGTTGAGAGGAGGCAGTTGAGGTGGCTCGGGCAACTGATTAAAATGTCTCCTGAATGCTTCCCTGGTGTGGTGATTCAGGCATGTCCAACCGGGAAGAGACCTGTCTCTAGTGTTTGGACTGTCGGAGGAAACCATAGTACCCAAAGAAAACTCACTCAAGCACGGGGAGAACATGTAACCTCCACAGAGAAACACTCTCACCGAGCCCGGGAATCAAACCCAGGACCTTCTCACTGTAAGGCAGATGTGCTAACCACTATGCCACCTGACATCTATCAGGGATTTAAAAAATTCGAGTCATTGTTTATTGGTATTATACTGAAGTACTATTTTGGTGTATTTATGGTTTATTAATTAATTCATTCATTCATTCATTCATTCATTCATTTGCCAGACCGCGTTATCATACCAGGGTCGTGTTGAAACTGGAGCCTATCTCAGCTGACCCTGGGTGAAGGTGAGGTACAGCTCACCAGTCCAACACAGGGCCAACACGCATGCAATTATTCACACTCACAGGCACACCTAGGGGCAATTTGGAACAGCCAATTAACCTAATGTATTTATAGTTTACTTCAGTATTATTGAAACTAATGCATTTACTCTAATCTCATTATATTTTATTAATTTATTTGGACCATTAATGTATTTATTACGAATATTGAAGATACCTTATTTTCTCACACAGCCTATGCCTGTACTCCAATTTAGTGCTAACTATTGAATCAGTTCATCAATAGAGAACATCTTGTCAGTTCATCTGCAGTGATCTTCTTATGCTACATAATGAAGTTAATGCTAGCACTATCCACATGTGTGCATCTGAATATAGATAAGACACCAGTCTGCAATGCTGAACTTGAAGATGATCAACCCTGGCTGGAGTAAAACAGGGTATCTCTTTACCTCACTAGAGGATATGAATGCCATCTAATTTGAAAAAGCATGTTAAGGTAAGTTTTGCTAATTTGCTGACTTTACCTGGATAAATTTAACTATGTTGGCTTGTTTCTTTGCCAGTGCCAGGTCACACTAACATTGATTCAAGTCGCTAAGATAAATTGGCTAGGCGGCAAGTCATAATCTAAGTAATGGTAATTAGTATACAGTACATAGGAACAGCATTATCAAATTGATCTGCTATCTGGGGAATGAAAACATTTTCTTGAGTGGATAATGCTTAAATACAGCCTAAAACTCAGAATGAGTAGTAAAGGATGTCCATAAGCTACACAGTGCATAGCTTTGCTCGGACCATGCAGAGCTCACCTGACCTACCTGTGTGATGGATAAAATATATAAAATTCAAAATATATATTGATTTAGTTTTCTTTTTATGCTCCTGTGTAATATATAATAAAGCAATTAATTACACTTCAATTTTTTGCATTTGGCTGACACCCTTAACCAGAGCCACTTACATTTTTATCTTATTTGTACAACTAAGCAGTTGAGGGTAAAAGACCTTGCCCAAGAGCCCCGTGGTGGCAGCATGGTGGTACTGGTGCTTGAACCACCAACCTTCTGATCAATAACCCAGAGCCTTAATCACTGAGCCACCACTGCCCTATAACTTGCTCGAGCATGATGGATGTCACTGAATTGAATAGTTCTGTCTCAGTGACTATTTAGCAACAGTCACTTCATCTTCAGTAGACAATCGTTAAATAGGGGATTCTCACTCACTCACTCATTTGCCAAACCGTTAGTCTTACATGGGTCGTGGTAATGTTGAAGCCTATCTCAGCCCACACTGGGCGAAGGTGGGGTACACCCTGAACAGCTCGCCAGACCATCAGATATTCACACTCAAACTCACACCTAGAGGCAACTTAGAACTGCCAATTAGCCTAACGTGCATGTCTTTGGACTGTGGGACTAAGCCAGAGTACTCGGAGGAAACCCATGCAAACTCCACACAGAAACGCCCAAACACAGAAGTCGAACCCAGGACCTTCTTTCTGTGAAGTGGAAGTGCTAACCTCTACGCCACTGTGCCCATCTAAGCATCAGGAATATTCTTTTTTTTTATAATCATTGCATTGTTCTTCTTGTTCTTGTTTCTTCCTTTTTCTGTGCACACACAATAGATAACATGTTAAAGATATTATATTAAATGCTTGTGTGCTTTTATCACACACATCGTTATGTTTTTATATGTAGTGAGATTTTGCACCAAAAAAGTATCATTTAGCATGTTCTCTTTGTCAGAGAGAACACTGAGATTTTTGTCATAGATGACAAAATTTTATATGTGACAACAACAATGTAACTACACCTCTAATCTCTTTTTAACTGTTGATGCACTACACAGACACACCCACAGCCCCCCTCCCTCTCTCTCTCTCTCTCTCTCTCTCTTTCTCTCACTCCAAATCTTTAACATTCATGTGTAAACATTCATGGGCCTAATCAGAGCCTCACACAAGCAGCCTTAAGCATTCTCACAGAAGAATGTGAAAAGTGTTTTCCTCTGTGCTTCACACCCTTTTCCTCGCACCCCAACTCAGCGAGTGTGTGATGAAGATTCTGCTGCATGCCAGAACCAAACCAGCAGGGAAGATGCCTTAGTGCATCACATAAATAAAACAGATTGTGTCATTAATGATACGCATGAAGCTATTAATATGTCCTCAAAACAGACCACTGAGTAAAAGAACAGAGAAATTATTTTTTTTTTAAATGATAGAAGAGCAGAATGAGCTACAATTGGGTGAAGAGCCATGTAATAATAATAATTAGTAGTAGTGGTAGTATTAGCATTAGTATTAGTATTATTGTATCTACTCGAGAAATCGATAGAGAAAAATTCCATATAATTTCTGCTTTAATTTGATGTTTTTTTTAATAGCAAAAGCATGAAAATACATTGTGTATTAAATCATAGAACACTATATTATATATAATGTTTATTCATTTGCTGAACCGCTTAATCCTATTAAGGTCATGCTTAAGGGAAGCTGGTGCCAATCTCAGTCAACCCTGGGCGAAGGCAGAGTATACCTTGAACAGCTCGCCAATCCATTGCAGGGCCAACGCACACAACCATTCACACTCCCACTCACACCTACAGGCAATTTGGAACAGCAAATTAGCCTTATATACATGTCTTGGGACTGTGGGAGGAAACGGCAGTACCCGGAGGAAACCCATGCAAGGGGAAAACGTGCAAATTCCAGATAGAAATGTCCTCGCCGAGCCCAGGACCTTCTTGCTATTTGGCTTGTTTTGTGTGTAGGGGCAATGACATGTTGGTGGAAGTATTGGCATCTTAGTTCCAGTGAAGGGAAATTTTACAGATATTCAGTAAAATTGTGTGCTTCCATTTTTGTGGCAACATTTTAGGGAAGGTCCATGCTATGATGGTCAGTTGTTGTTTGTACCAGAAGAGTGTATATTCAATCTTTTCCTAGTTTGAATGTGAATAAGCACTACTTTCATATTTATGAACATCTAAAATATCCTACCACTAAGTGGGTACAAATCCTCCTTTAGCTGAATTTTTAAGTCACTTCACTTCTTTCTTATATCCATCACCTATTGTTGCTCTAGACTCATAGCCTTTACAGCCTCAGTGATATCCTCCCATGAGTGTTTGGCTAGTAAAATGACAATTTTACTAAAATTCATTCATAAATGGATTTTTCATCTCATGTCTCCAGCTCATCTCTTAGTGATCTCATGTCTCCATCAGCAACATAGAACTAATTTGCATATGAATTTTTGGCACTGTATTCTCTTTTTTTTCATGTGCGAGCACATGCTTGTTTTAATGTATGTAGGTGGAAGCGCGTATTAATTGTAGAGGTGCCTAATGTTATTTGGGTCACTAGTTTATATCTGATTAGTTGCTTTAATATCTGTATACTCTTAGTATTGCCATAAACTTGCCTGACATTACCTGAGGAATTCGTGTCCTATTCTCGTGATTTTGTGTTCTCACGAGAGTGAAACGGCAGCATTTTCACACATGCTAATGCAAACTACTAAATGGATTTAAGCATATTGTAAGTTCGTAAAATTTAAGTAAAAAACACCAGACGATAAAAATATGCATATGTTCGTGTGAAACAGGAGAGTACCATCAGGGAATAAAAAGTACCCTGGTCATTCAGTACATTGTTGCTGTGCTGCCCTGCGATGGTGAGCTGTCCAGGGTGTACCCCGCCCTCGCCCAGAGTCAGCTGAGATGGGGGCCAGCCTCCCCGCGACCCTAATTAGGATTAAGCTGCTTAGATGATGAATGAATGAATGTTTCTGAGCCTTGACCTGACCACCTGAAGCACCAATGCCATGGAGATAACCTGCTGTAGTCAAGTCTAAAGGTGGTTCAACAAAATATTAGAGTGGATGATTTTTTTTGGCCGGGCAGTGTATTTTAAGTGGTAAAAAAAACCCTTTGAACTGTATTATAACCGCACAAGCAGAGCACCATGGATAAGGAAAAGGCGTCTAACCATCGAGTTGCTTTTGGAACATCGAGAAAACCCTATAGCGTATGTCTGTCCGTGTACACATGGGAGCCCTGTGTTATTCTTTGAATATTTTATATCTCAAAAAAGAAAAAACGTAAGAAATTTTTTTTCTGGGAGAGAGTAATAGAAAGAAAAAGAGGCGTATAATACTCGGGTCACATGATGTGACGTCATTGTTAATGATGTGAAATAAATAAGCCACTAATGATATTCTTGTGTTATTGAGATATTCTCTAAAGCTACGGTTTCTAAATGGTGCACTTTACATGTCGAGACTAAGATTGCGTGTTTGGTTCCCTCATTTTTATTCCCTTCAATAAATAAGTTATTAAAATGTATTAATCTTGATATGCGTAGGATACGTAGATGGGGTTTGAGAGTTCCCACCAAAATTTGTCAAGTAATGGAAATCATGGAGCACCACTTGTAGGCAGTGTCTAAATGTTATATATTGTACATTGCATCAGTGCTTTTGATTTGCAAAACCATTCATTCACTCACTCACTCATTTCCTGAACCGCTTAGTCCAACTAGGGTCATGGGGAGGCTGCAGCCTATCTTAGTCAACACTGGGTGAAGGTGGGGTACACCCTGAGCAGCTCGCTAGTCCAATACAGGGCAACACACACAGCCATTCACACTCAAATCCACACCAAGGGATTTGAGTAATTTGGAACAGCCAGTTAGCCCAATGTGTACGTTTTTGGACTATGGGAGGAAAACAGAATACCCAGAGGAAACCCACACAAGCGCAGGGAGAACACGCAAACGCCACACAAAAACTCCCGAGCCCAGGACCTTCTTGCTGTGAGGTGGATGTGCTATCCACTACTCCACCATGCTGCTTTCAAACCCATTCAGAAGCTTGTAACTCAGAGTGCACAATACAGTATGTGTCCTCACTAGCAAAATGTTATTATTTATTATTACTTTTGCTATCTGTTTATAATAGAGTAGAGGTATATAATGGGTGATGAAGCATGAATTAAAAGTGCTTTCTTGGATTGAAATGCAAAATTGAATTGAAGAGCACAACTGTGCTTGGAGTTTGAGTGGTCTCTGTTAGTATACTGTCTGCATGGAGCACGGAGGCTTCTACCAATCTGCCATCACACAACATAAAAAAGATGTGGATTTATCTTTTGAATTCATCCTGGCCTCTTGGTTCAAGGTAAACTGAGTTGCCATGGTTGCGCTTGCCGGTTCACTCTACCTCCTTGGAACTTTCAGTGTATTTTTTGTCCTCTTCTCACATTTCTTTTTGTTTTCAAGGGCATTGCTTGTAATAGTTTAGAGTGAGAGACCAAAGGCTTTATAACACACAGCTCGAACAGCATTCATACACTTATTGAGTTCAGAACTACGAGAGGAGATGCAGTACAGCAAACTTTATTGCATTTTCACTCCATAATTGTGTGCACATATATGTATGTATACGTGTGTGTGTGTGTGTGTGTGTGTGTGTGTGTGTGTGTGTGTGTGTGCATTTCTAAGTGAGAACTCTGGCTCTCTGACTCGATGTGACCTTTCCTCATTAATCTCCCCCAGAGAGGAGATGAGCAGCATTAATCTCTAGCCTGGTGGGAAACTTCTCTCTAATACCCACTGAAGTGACCACAGACCCATCACAGCCAGCAGACCCCACTGCTCACTGTAGAGCTATCTCTCCCCAGAGACTTGGCCAGGACCAGATTCAGATAAAGTCTTTGCTCCTCAGAGACTATACCTCTGCCAGCAGCCCTGACATCACCACACTCTATTTGGGCTTATTTCCCTGGATTATACATTAGAGCAGCCAAATACACTGCAGCAAATATCTGTGCCAATGGAACTTGTGCCCGAACACCGGATTCAGTAGCCAAAAGCCTCAACTTTGTTGATTTCTTTAAAAGTAAGACAACTGACAAGCAAAAGGCCAGCTGTCTCTTTCAAATGAAAAGTTTCTGGCATCCTTTTAGGCCAACAGGCTTTATGTCAGTCAATCAATCATGTTCCAAAGTGGTCAGATGTGATTTCATATATGACCAACTGCCAAATATTTAGATATTTTTAACTTAATCAGATATTACCAGTACAATTCTGGGTTGGAAAAGACAACTCAAAGCTTTGCCACTGCAGTGCTACTCTTTTCTTACTGGCCTTGATTAGAATTGCATTTGCTACAATGTAATACACGTCAGGTTGCACTAACAGAAATCACTTAAGATCGCTTCTCACCGTGCAAACGGAGCACCATTTATAAGGAAAAAGCATCTAACCATCTTTTGAAACGTCAAGGAACTTTTGGAACGTCAAGACTGCGTACGTCCGTACATCCCTCCGTCGAAATGCGCATGTGCAGTCTGGAGAGTGTTGCGTGTGTACATGATGTCAGACATAGCGACACGTCTAATGAGCATATGTATACTTCATTCAAGTTTGAAACATAGGATGGAAAAATCTTTATTTAAAAACAGAGATAAGGGCAGATTGAAGATTTTTTTGAGTATTTCTACATAGCAGATTTTATATTTTGAAAAAGAAAAAATGTAAGAAAATGTTCCTGGGAGACAGTAATCTAAAGAGCAAGAGGCATATACATGAGTGACATTATCATTATTTAAAAACAGAGACAAGGGCGCTAAATACAAATATACAAACATAATAAAATGTGAAGATTTTTAATTTTTAGAGCATCTCTACATAGCAGATTTTATATCTTGAAAAAGAAAAAAATGTAAGAAAATGTTCCTGGGAGACAGTAATCTAAAGAACAAGAGGCATATACGTGAATGACATCATCATTAATGACGTGAAATAAATAAACAACTAATGACATTCTTGTGTTATTGAAATGTTCTCTAAAGTTAAATGGTGTACTTTACATGTCAAGACTAAGATTGCCTGTTTGGTTCCTTTTTATTTACTTCTATTAATACGTTATTAAAATGAATTAATCTTGATATACGTAGGATACGAGTATTGGGTTTGAGAGTTCCCCCTGAAAATATTATCAAGTAACAGAAATCACATGGGAGCTCCACTTTTAGGCAGTGCCTAAATCTCCATATTACAATCATTTATCGCTTTTCTATTGCACCTCTACTGTGATCACCCCCTATGAGCCTTGCTCTAGGGCCCAACAGTAGCAGCTTGATGGTACTGGTGCTTGAACCCCCAACCTTTCATTCATTAATTTTTTGAACCGCTAAATTCTGATTAGAGTCCTGGGGAGGCTGGCACCCATCTCAGCCGACTCTGGGCGAGGGCAGAGCACACCCTGGACAGATCGCCAGGCCATTGCAGTGAACCCCCAACCTTTCGATCATTAACCATTGAGCCACCACTGCCTTATATAATACATAAAGAGTAATAACATTAGTGTCACTGTCTCCCCTTGTCTTCGGCTGAATTTGATGCAGATCGAGCCTCATTCTCAGCACTTCATTGTTTACAAGGCAGAAGAACTACAGCGTGCCCACAGCTCATCCCAGGAGTCTCAGCCAGCTATGCGGAGGTACAGAAGATCGACATTGCGTGCAGGCGTTTAAACGGCTCATTAGGGGACAATATTAATGCCCCCACGATCCTACACAGTTGCAGGGCATTCACTGTGTTTCAGAACTTGTCTGTCACTGAGTATGTTTTTCTTGTCTATCATTAAGTATCAGTCTAAGAGTATCACCTGCGTTCTCTAGATTGTTGTGGTTTCAGGTGTGCTTAGTCTTACTGTGTTGTTCTTTGCTTCAGTGATCTCTAGTTCTGTAACTGTGTTAAGGATATGCCTGCCTGGAATATAATTAGACTTAGTTTCAGTTCTGCATCCCTGTGTCCACCTTCTTCTTCAGCCAGTGACACTTAGCAAATGGCAGTGGCTCATAGTACTGTATCACTACAGTCCAAAGACATATTGTACATGTTTATGTTATCTCACTTCCTCTGACTGCTACTGATAATGGGGTTGGTGAGATTTACTTTTATGATTTTATTATGCACTATGCTTTCAAGAGGCAACACCTAATTTGGTTCTTAGACCATGTACAGGCACACGAAAAAAATCAAATATTATTGAATTCAGTGCACTAGATCACATATGAATCATGCATTTCTATTCATGTTATGGGCACCACAGTGGTTCCAAGTTCCCCCAGTTCATCCTGAACTTGGGTTACTGTCTGTATGCATTTTTACACGTTCTCACCTTAGCCATGTGATTTTTATCTGGATTCTCTGGTTTAACAGCAACTCTCAAGAACATGTTGGTCGAGTCATTTTCTGAACTGCTGTATCCTTAATTTGGGGAGGCTGGAACCTATCTCAGGAAAATCCGGGCGGAAATGGGTAAACCCTCAGCAGTTAACCAGACCTTCACAGGGTTAACACACACGCAAACCACACACACACACACACACACACACACACACACACACACACACACACAAGACCATTTACATTCACATTTACACCTGGGGCAATTTGAAATTCGCCTAATATGCATGTCTTTGTAGTGTAGGAGGAAACCGGGGAACTCGGAGGAAACCCACACAAGCACAAGGCAACATGCAAACTCCATGCAGAAATGCCCTTACTGGGCACAGATCTCAAACCCAGGACCTCTTTACTGTAAGGCAGAAGTGCTACACTATGACACCGTGCTGCCTATGCTGTGAGCTAGCCTGGCTACATTTTCCTAAATTGTCCCAGGGCAAGAATGAATGAGCATGAGACTGTGTGATTGCTTGGTGTATTTCAGCTCAGTGTTTCCGTGATTCTGAATCCAGCACAAGGAGAATAAGGTGATTACGGAGGGTGAATGAATATTCATGTTATTCTCTCTTTATATGGTAGTGGAAATGTTCAGCCAAGCTTCTACACTGTGATACGGTACAGTGAAACCGTTTGTTTTCTTGTCCAGGCATATTGAGTGCTCTGAAGGTCTGCATGTTTTTGCTTGGCTAGGTAGTGCATAAATATAAACACAGCTAATAGTATTTTGCACACTGTAATAAATGAACCGGTGTGCTCTCGGTTTGTTAGAACAACTTACTGATGACATCTGTGAAATCATGCTGTCAGTCTGAGAGACTTCATATGAGCTCTTCCATCCCTGACTGGACCCCTCCTGCTGTCTCTGCTGGCAACCCTCTCTTCATTATCACCTACATCTATGTTGTTAATCTTGTAATTAGTACCTGTAGTCCCTGTACTAGGCAAATAGTGAGAGATCCTTGCTTCCTGAGGTGTTAGTCTTTATGTTCTTAATTATTATTGGTAAAATAGCCACCGTATGTAGTCTGTTTTGTTCTTGGCCAGGCATTTTAATGGACAACTTTTTGGTTGAACCTTAGCAGTTTAATTAGCACATTAATCTCTGCTGGTCCGCCTTCGTAGGAGTCAAAAGCATCAGCCGTTTGGTGTGAACTTCAGTGTAATTTTTCAAATCTACTGATGGCAAGCAGCATTGATGGGTTTTTTTCTGTTTCGTTTGCCTGTTACATTCATTAATTTATTCATTTGCCAAACCGCTTAATACTATTAGGGTGTGTGGAGGCTTGTGCCATCCATCTCAACCAACTCAAGGCGAAGGTGGGGTACACCCTAAACAGCTCATCAGTCCATCACAAGGTCAACACATACAGATTACCATTAACACTCCAACTCACTCCTATGGGCAATTTGGAACATCCAATTAGACTAATGTGCATGTCTTTGGACTGTGGGAGGAAACCAGAGTACCTGGGAGAAATGCAAGCACATGCAAACTCCACACTGAAAGCCTGGGATTCGAAACCAGGACTTTCTTGGTGTAAGGAGGACATACTAATCACTACGCCACCATGCTGCCAATTTACCGGTTACTTTTCACTCGGAAATATAACAGCAAAAGTACTTTTAATTGTTTTATTTTTTTCAGTTGCAAGTTTTATGCTATTGCAGGATTGTTGCAGTTACAATTTTCCATTTATTTTTTTTTACATTTTTTTTTAAATACTCATTAAACTAATAACAGTGCAAAAAAAAGAGAAAAATCTCTCATCCAAAGTGTAGCTTGATTATTTTTTCATCAGGTAAATTAGCAATCATGCTAAAATGGCTACTGCTGGTTTTCTGTAAAGGGCTCTCCAGAGACTGCTATAAAAATAAAAAAAAGCTCACTGTGTGCAGTTTATGTGAGGGGTTAGTGATAGATCTATAGATCTAAAGTCTTCATACCCCTTTTGAAATGCCAATTATTTTGTGATGTTAACAAATAAGGCTCAGGACTTTTTCCACCTTTAATGTAACCTATAACCGGTACGTAAGATAGGTAATGTCTGTTGGGCTTTTTACAATGAGCCTACTGGCTAATCAGAGCTTGAGCTTATCCCAGATTTCCATAGCGTGAAGCAACTAGGAGTTCAACTCCTCCCTGCTGGGATGCTAGTCCATCTTAGGTTAGGTCCATCTTAGTATTTTTACCGGTACTCATTTATACTGCTGGGCAGACAGAGGCACACTTGTATTTGGGACCTTGTCCAGGGGTCATAGGAGGGGGATTCACTCACAACTCCTCGAGCCCATCTAACCGCTACACAACCTGTACAATTCAACTGAAAACATAACAAATCTTTTCAGGGAGAAAAAAACTCACAATAATAGGGTGGATAATTATGCCAACCCTTAATGTGATTTTTTTGTAGCATGTGTTGTATTTTCTGACAGCATTCAATTTTTTTTATGTAGGAGCATGGAACATTTTGTTTTGGCAGTCTTTGTCCACTCTTTCTTGAAAAAATTCAGTTAGATTGTGAGGGTATTTCCTGTACACAGCCCTCTTCAGGTCATCCCACAAATTTTCACTTTGATTCAGGTCTGGGTTCTGGCTGGGCCATTCCAGGTTGTAAATAGGTTTGATTATTTATTTACTCACAAATCCTTTAGCTTCCTATGTCTCAAATATAATTTTGTGTATTCTGTCAATTAAGCTTTCTTTTCATTCATTCATTCATTCATTCTTTCTTTCTTTTGCTGATCCTCTTTATCCTCTTAATGTCATGAAGAGGCTAGAGCCTATCTCAGCCAACTCTGGGCAAAGGCGATGTACACCCTGAACAACTCGACAGTCTATTGTAGTCCACTGCAGGGCCAACACACACAAACATTCGCACTCACACCTAGGGAAAATTTGGAACAGCCAGTTACCCTAATGAGTATGTCTTTGGACTGTGGGAAAAAACCCAGAGTATCACTGAAGACCTCAAACCCAGGACCTGTTAGGCAGACGTGATAACCACTACGCCAATGTGATGCCCAGCTTTCTATGGCGTTTGAAAAAGTTGAAAAACAGTCCAATGCAATTCGTTGTGAGACTACATTTGTAATAATTACAAGTCTTAAATTGTAATGTCTCTGATGTTGTATGGCCCTAAGGGACTAATATTGCAACATTTTGTGGGGTGGCATAATAGCTTTATACCTGTATACTCGATGATCAAAATGACTCATGAAATTCACAGCATCGTAAATGACCCATGACTCAGTTCCTCAGATCTGTGTGTCTGCACTCACCTCCATCTCTCCTGCAGCCCCCGCCATCACCTGGTTGGAAAGCCATGCGGGGCACCTTAACCCCACCCAAAAGTCTTTCCTTAACCTTCTGTTTTTCTTTGTCCTGTTGTGAGGAATCTATGGTGTTTTCACACTTTGCCCGAGAACCTGAGGTTGTACCCGATTCTAGGTTCATTTCAAAATTAAATTTGTTTTAGACCATCAGTTGCACAATCTATTGCACAGTTTTTGATTGCACAGTTTTTGATTGCGCTTCTGTTGTATAGAAATCCTATCTCAGTCATTTCTGGGTGAGTGTTTGGTACACCCTGAACAAATCACCAGTCCAACATAGGGCTAATACTTATACACACACACACACACACACACACACACACACACACACACACACACACACACACAACAAATTTACACTCACTCTCACACAGTTTGAAACAGCCAATTAGCCTAACGTGCATGTCTTTGGACTGTGGGAGGAAACCGGAGTACTTGGAGGAAATCCACGCAAGCATTGGTAGAATATGCAAACTCCACACAGAAATGCCTGAGCCCAGACTCGAACCCAGGACCCTGACATTACACACATCACACAAAAATAAGTGAAGTAGAAAAACTCACTAAGTGTAATGTATATCTCACTTCAGATCTACATTTCACTTACCACACCACAGTACACATTAATACATGGAGCACTATAACAACAGCACAGAACAGAGATGAGCAGAATAATATGAGGATAAAATGCCTAGATCCCTCAGGGAGTCACCCTTTTTAGGACTGCTATGGCAACAAATCTTTTGCTAACGTGTGCCTTTCTGAACCTCAGGAACATTTGCAATACATGTGATGGCATTACAATTCAGCTCTGAGAGACTGGGTGTGGGGAGACCTATCCTCTTGGCAGCAGTGTTGGTTATGCATGTGAGTTTGGCCTTGTTTTGACAGATTGTATGTTGAGGAAACAGGTGAAGCAGTAAAGCAGGATAATTCGAACAATACTTTTGAGCACCAGTAGGAGGAGACCAGGGAAACACAGAAAAACCTTTTAGTGTCCAGATGGTCGATGAATACAGCCAGGTTTGATCCTGTCAATTGTTTCTTTGTTGACAATAATGAGGTGCTGGTATGACAAAGTACTAATTACCTAGCACCACTATACCTATTTCAGGATATATCTAACTGTTGCTTCTTACTGTTGTGTTCTTGACATGGAGATGAAGGTCTTTATGCTCACACCACTGGGTGATGGGTGCAACACTGCAATATTCAAGAACACAATGATTTTTCTGTGGAAAATAGCAAGAATGGTGGTGCCATCAGAGTATATGAGGTAAGTGGTGTCAATTGAGGGGTTGAGGCAGTCATTGGTGCACAGCAAGTAGAGAAATGGGTACACCCTGCATTGGACTGGTGCCTACATAAACAACTTCTCATCTGTCACTGTGGAGCGAGATGAAGCAGATGTTGATTTGGTTAGGCTTCAGGTGCCTTTGGATGGTGTTGAAAACAGAGCTAAAGTCCACAACGTGTGGCCTGGTGTTGGTAAATTGGAGGAGGTCAAAGTCTTGGATGACAGTTGGTAGGTTTGTGTGTGGCAGCAGCTTCTCCAGGCACTTGATTATCATGGATGTGAGGTCAACAGGGCAAAAAGTTGTATAGGTCAAGGTATATTGATCACCAAGATTATTGTGGCAGACTGGTAGGATTTGCAGTAGAGTGAGTGAAGAATTGGAGAAAGTTCCATGGCTATGACCTCAACACTCTTGCTGGAATGCTATCCTGCCCCGGGGCTTTGTTTGGCTTACAACTTGTAAGCTTGTGCCATACTTTCTTTTTAAAAAAGGGTAGTGCCTTGTTTAACTGGAGGAAGGCTCTGAGCTCATTGACATATGCTTGTTCTCCCCGTGCTTGCTTGAGCTTCCTCTGGGTACTCCAGTTTCCTCCCACAGTCCAAAGATATGCACATTAGGCTTACCGGCTGTTCCAAATTGACCTCAGGTGTGTATGTAAATAGTTGTGTGTGTGTGTGTGTGCGTGCGTGCGTGCGTGCGTGCGTGCGTGCGTGCGTGTGTGTGTGTGTGTGTGTGTTGGCCCTGAGATGGACTGGCAAGCTGAGATAGGTAACCCTAGTAGGATAAAGCAGTTCAGAAAATGAATGAATGACTAAATGAATGAATAACTATTTAATGCTTGGATATTGCTCCTAAGGAGTTGTAGCGGTTTTTCTTGCTGCTTCCAATTACATTAATTTCCTTTTATGACAATGGACCAGTAAGAAGCTTCTTGTAATCATTACATTAATTTCTGGAATCTTTCAGACTGTTTAAAGATAAAGTCACCTTACAACTGACCTTAACAATTGATGAGAAGATGCTTACGAAAATAAATGTTTGGTAGCAGGTGCCGCGGTGGTGTAATGGATAGCACGTCCTCCTCACAGCCAGAAGGTCCTGGGTTCCATTCCCGGGATTGAGCATTTCTGTGTGGAGTTTGCACGTTCTCCCTATGTTTGTGAGAGTTTCCTCTGGGTAATCAAGTTTCCTCCCACAGTCAGAAAACATGCACATTAGGCTAATTGTTTGCTCCAAATTGCCGTAAGTGTGAATAGTTGTGTGTGTGTGTGTGTGTGTGTGTGTTGGCCCTGTGATGGACTGGCGAGCACTTCAGGGTGTACTACGTCTTCGCCTTATGTCAGCTGAGATAGGCTTCAGCCTCCCCGTGACCTTAGTAGGACTAAGCAGCTCAGCAAATGAGTATGTTTATGTATAAAGTTTATGTGAAGTTTTTCTTTACTGTATATATCCATTTATTATATATTTTAACAAATACAAATGCATGTTTTTTTTCCTTCATGTTTTATCTAAGCTGCTTTATTTGTTTGTTTGTTTTTTTATTTCATTTAATTGAATTCTTTTTTTTTTCCACGAAAGTAAAATCTGAAATAGCGAACCGATATGATAAGTGACTTGCTGCTGAGCTCCAGCAGGGCATCACTTTTATACTACACAGTGTGTCCACACCTACATTTACCTGAAGCCAATCTCAGTACTATTTAAAGGTGGCCCAAAGATCAGCTCCAAGGATTGCATCCATGTTTGGAAATGGCTTTCATACTTGACCAATCATACTGTGCTCTCGGTGCAAATAGTCTTGGGATTCCAGAAACAGTGCAAGTGTGAAAATGCATTTACATGCAACATTTTTATGAGCCACCAGGGCTCCAGTGATTCTATTCCTAAACAAAGGAAGCTACATCTTTTTGAATTTGGAATAAAAAGACCAAATTGTGACTAACTCCGCTACAAGAATGGAACTTTGGGTAGAATCAATGTTATGAGTAAAAGCATGGCTGTGACTTAGATTCGCACAGACAGAGAGTCTAATCCAAAATCTAACAAGTAGAGAAATGCATACACAGACACTCAGGCAGCACCCTGAAGCATACACACATTCTGTGCTATTAAAGGTGTTATCATGCTCACACTGAATAAGGATGTCAATCTTTGAGCCTAAGTAAACATGTGCGTCTTTCCTTTGTCAACCTATTTCTCTTTAACATCTTTTGCTTCCTTTCCTCATTTCCTTCTCCTCCTCCTTCCCCCTGCCTCCTCTTTCTTTGTTTCTTCCCTGCAACCCCTTTCTAACCTGCCAAAATATCACAATGTATTTTCATCCCTTTTTTGTTTTACGTGCGGTGTCATTGATCAATGTGGTCCAAATGCCAGGACTCCATCACAGTTACAGCGTGTGATAGCGGGGCTCGGCCGCAGCCCAGCGGAGCCTATCTGTTCCATCTCAGTCTCTTGGGCGAAATGTCGCCCGGGAGAGTGAGCGAGGCTAAACCAACATATGTCAGCCGTCCTGACATCCCTCGTTGGGCTGCTTGCCGTGGGCTGTGTGTCTGCATGTGTATGGAGAAGCAGGTTGGGGGGTGATTTGACATGCAACGCAGTCATGGCTGAGTGATCTCAGAGGCAGTGCCAGGGGAGCAAAGGGATGTGAAGACAGTGTATGTATATGTTTGTGAGGCACATGAGGAAGAAAGGTGAAACAGTACTGCTGAGTCGCTTTGTGTGGTCTTTCCTCTTGGCAGTAGTGCTAATCACTCTCCCAGTGGTGTGTACCCTGCCGATTAGGACGAGGATTAGAATTAGGGGGTGATCACACTAAAGGTGCGATAGAAAAGCGACTGACGCGAATGGCAATTTGCCACGCAACATTCGGGACATCACATTTTGGGCACCTGGTTCGTGAACTCATCTCAAAAAGTTTCAAGCATGTTTGAAATTTCTGCAAATGTCGCAAAACTAGGTTCTGATGCGGAATAGTCTCAAACTTTTCTCAGACAGCACATGGACTTCCACACGGAAAGTTTCAGACTTGTTGGCATCTGCCATATTCCCTATATTTTGCCGTCATTTTTATTATATTCGCTTTTTGTTCACACTAATAACACGCGAATAGAAAGCGAATGGTTTGGGAACAAAACGTGCCTGATTTACAACAGGAGATTTGGGGGGTTTTGGCAACATCTGCAAACTAAACGTAAAACATTCACAAATCAGTTGCAAATTGTTGCGACTTTTGCACGATATACATATTTAAGCCACAAAATTTTCATTTGCACGTGGAGTCGCAAAATATCTTGATGCAAATGTAAAAATTCACAACAAAAAAAAATGCAAAAAAAAAAAGTCACTCTTCTATTGCACCTTTAGTGGTATCACCCCCACAATAGATCTATCTAAATAATGTGGTATCTGGTCTGCTAGAAGGACGCACCTTATACATTCAAGCAATAACAACCCTGAACTGCATGAACTGGCATGTGATTGACAAGCTGCTCAACAGCTGTCCATGATTTACAAGAATAGCAAAACAACACAGCTTCCCTTCTGACATCGTAATACTGACAAGAAAAGCAGACAAGAAAAAAAATGAATCCTCCTCACACTTTTGCTTCACAATGTGTGTGTCGGGTACTAATTATATTCATCCTATAACGTTTGGACTTGTCTTTGTTATGCCTTAGGCCCTGGATGACAAAAATAAATTGGTATCAGAAATGTATGGCCAGCCAAACTCACACTTTGGCTCTGTGTTCCCTGGGAAAGAGCCGTACAATACAGAGCAAAGCAAATAATTCTCCAGCAGATTAGAATTGAATTTCAATTTGCTAGGAAAACGGCACTCTCCTCTATGTCAATATGCAGTAAGACTCAGTTTTCCCTCAGAGACAGACATGCAACCTGCTTTCTAGTCTGAGCTATAATACCTAGTAATGCATAGCATCCTATTTTAAACACATTCTGCTTTTGTTGTTGTTGTTTTTGTTTCATCTGTCAGCTAAAGGTGATGAAGTTAATTGAGATATTCGGTTTGTCTTTATAGACTGACTTGCTTTATATCCCAGCTAGATTTGTGTAATCTTCAAAATTATTTAATTATTTATACCTTTTTTTTTCTAAGCATTTGCCAGCTTTTACAAATCACTCTTTTATTGTAAAGATTTACCATTAAAGAAAAAGAAAATGCATGGTTTCTGTAGCGCACCCTGAAGGAATGATCACTATTACAGCTTCAATGTGGCCCAGTGGTTAGCATGTCTGCCTAACAGCCAGAAGATCCAGGGTTCGATTTCTGCGCTTGGACATTTCTGTGTGGAGTTTGCATGTTCCCCGTGTGCTTGCGTGGGTTTCCTCGGGGGAACTCCAGTTTCTTCCCACAGCCTAAAGACATGCACACCAGGCTAATTGGCTGTTCCAAATTGCCCGTAGGTATGGATGTGAATGGTTGTTTGTGGTCTGGTAATCTGTTCAGGGTGTACACCACCTTTGTCGGGTGTCCAGTGAGAAAGCCTCACCGAGACCAAAATAGGATTAAAGGGCTCGGCAAATGATTGATGAGTGAATGGATTTTCCGATGTTTTTTAAAGTGAGTCACGCCACCAAGAACATCAAGATAACTGGGGATCACACCAATTTCATTAAGCAGCCTCGCTATAATCTCAGTCAATCAAAACCTATGTTAAAATACTGGCTGTGGCGTTGAGCGGGTCTACCATTATCAGCTGATCCATTATGAATATATGTGAAATGTTCCACTCGTATCTTTTCTACATCATCGGACAGGACAGGAAATAAATTCCTGCAGGAATAGCCGGAAATTCTCACTCACTCACTTACTCACGCAATCATTTGCCCAACCATTTAATCCTATTAGGGTCAAGGACAGGCTGGAGCATATCTCCGTCACTGGGCAAACAGGGCCAACACACACTCGCAGCCATTCACTTACACTCAGGCAATTTGGAACAGCCGATTAGCGTAATGTGCATGTCTTTGGACTGTGGGAAGAAACCAGAGTACCCAGAGTAAACACACGCAAGCACGGGGAGAACATGCACACTTCCAAAATCAGAAAACCCAGATCCTTCTTGCTGTGAGTCGAACATGCTAACCAATTAAACATGGTGGCCTTGTGAGGGGTCAGTGTTATCATTACTCTATTGATTGTTTATCATTCATTCATACATTCTCTAAGCCACTTAATCCTAATTAGGGTCGTGGGGAGGCTGGTGCCGATCTCAGCCAACTCTGGCCGAAGGCAGGGTACACCCTGAACAACTCGTCAGGCGATTACAGGGCCAACACACATACAACCATTTACACTCACACTCACACCTAGGGGCGATTTGGAACAGCCAATTAGCCTACTGTGCATGTTTTTAGACTGTGGGAGGAAACCAGAGTACCCAGAGGAAACCCACGCAAGCATGGGGGAGAACATGCAAACTCTGCACCGAAACGCCCAAGCCCGGGATTCGAACCCGGGACCTTCTTGCTCTGAGGTGGACATGCTAACCACTGTGTTCCATTGATTGTTTAGTGGGTTTAAAAAATTTAGAAAATATTGTATTTGTTTTGGTTTTGGGAAGCTGAAGTAGTGATTTTTCCTCCAGTGTGCACTAAACCATGTGTTTTCCTTTACTAAAGAAACATTAATTAAAAAGGAAATTTAAAAATACATTCACGTCACTGGAATGAATATTCCAATGAGGCCTATATAAATTGAAACAACTTTAACACTTATCTGTCACCAAGTGGGACATAATGTGTGATAACACTGAACTAGTCATACCTCATTAAAGAGAAACGCATCCCGCAGGAGAAGAATAGCATTTTATGAAACCAGACTAACCTTGAATACCATACAGTCCAGCATAAAGTTGGTATTGGCCCCATCAGTTAATATCTAATGTCTTCTGCTACTAGCTGATGAATTAGGGGTATTTTGTTCTTTATTTTGTTGTGTGTTGTGACCCTCATTCTGTGACAGTGCTCTTATATCTCCTGCTCCGGCGGGAATACAGCTTCCTGCATAATGCTCCAGCATCCAGATGAAGATGTATCACAGGTGACCTCGTAACTGATGGGAGCAGTGTAGAGATGCAAGGAGCATAACTCCTTAATGACCCTCTGCTATCCTTTTATATAAAAAATGTGTGTATGTGTCATTGTAGATATGTATGAATGAGTGCATGCATTTGTCCTTGTATAACAGTCTGAATCTTCATGCGTCTCTGCAAGGTTTTTTTCTCTACCTGAAAACCATGCCTGCTTAAATGTGTGACCTGTGCATTGTGTATTTTCCCCCTGCAGTGGGACAAACTTTATCAGGTAGGCATTAGGAAGCCAGTCAAAGACTTAAATGAAGTTCTAATATTGTAGTGAGTATAAGTAAAGCGGGCTTCACACGACAACGAATTGGCGCATGGACAATTTTTGGCATTCGCTTCCATATGTTTAAGTACATTATGATTTTGTTTTGATATCATTGTTATTCATTATAATAAGTTCCTGTACCTTATAGTTCATGCCATTCATCAGAAATTTTTGTGCATGCATAAACATTTTCGACGTATGCCAGCGAGCAGCCCATGTGCAGCAAGAAAGCACTGTATGCACTATGAGAGCGGCCTGTTTGTCCGAAGTAAGATTGTGGCTAATTACCGGTGCGGCGTCATTCGTCCACCCCAAGCGAGTTAATTTCTTGCACATCATCCACACTTCTGAGCATGAACTCTTTCTTCATGGCCCTGGGATCCTTGAACACCCCCCCCCCCCCCCAAAAAAAAAAAAGCTGATACTGTTGAGGATGATGATGATTGAATGGACTAGGAGAGACATTTCTGTCAGAGGCTGGTGAAAGGTTGGGACTGGGAGCCCTGATTCTTCTTGAAGCTTCCTGCAGCTGCTTCTTCAGGTGAAGCTGTGGGTGGTCGTGGTGGAGGTGGAGTCCTGTATGTTTGCCTGAGGAATGGCTGCTTCTTCTGGGGCATCAGCTAACCCCAAACCAATCTTTTTGGGCATCTTCAAAACTCAAAAGAAAATTTGTTTGGTCAGTGTGCGAATGTTTTATACCTGCGTACAAACATAACGTGATCAGTTTATATTTGCCGAATACGGAGAACGTGTGCACATCTCTTTACTCATCCGTTAAAACACCCCTTAATATTTGTTCAGCATTTGCTCTGGTTTGTTAATGATGTTATTAATCCATTTTGATTTTGTTTGGATTTTGTTTTGATTTCATTTGACTCATTGTCAGTTCGTTCTGTCTCGCCCTCGGCAATCAATTATTCGGGAAATTTGTGCATAGTTGTGTTTTAAATTTAAATAAAGAAGAAAATCTCCAGGAGGACTGTGGCTGGTTCTGAAAGATCATCACTCTCTCACTCATTTGCCGAACCTCTTAATCCTATGCTATGGTCGCAGGGAAGGGATGAAGCCTATCTCAGTGAATACTGGGCGAAGGTGGGGTACACCCTGGTCATCGCAGGGCTAACTCACATATAACCATTCACACTCACATCCACACCTAGGGGCAATTTGGAACACTGTAGCATTAAGGATCCCCTCCCCGTTTTCAGCATGACGGTGCCCCTGTGCACAAAGCAAAGTTTATTTAGACATGGCTTGCCAATATTGTTGATAAAGAATTTAAGTAGCCTGCACAGAACCCTGACTTCGACCCGAAAGAAGATATTTGAGATGAACTGGAATTCTGAGTACACACAAGGCCATATCAGTGCCTGACCTCACTAATGCTCGTGTGACTGCACTGGCAGATCCTGAATGAATTATTCTCAAAAGATGCTGTTAGCTATACAAGGACAATTTCTTTGGCCTACCTGAGAAAATACATCCTACTTTCAGTCTGGCGTTTCTCCTCAGGTCTACACTGTTCCTGTCTAATTCACACACACACGCACACACACACACACACACACACACACACACACACACACACACACACTTTAAGAAGGAAGAACTTACATAACCAGAGCAGGATTTAAGGAGATATATAGTTTTCACTGGGATTTCCTGATTTATTAAATTTTCTATTCTTCTGTAGTGCAGTACAGACTATAAGTAAAGAATAAAGAGTAACGAGCGTTATACTAAAACATACGTCAGAAATATAATGATAATAATACAGTATGAAGGGTTATGAAACATGAAATAGGAGTTTTGCAAAGCAGTCTTGTTAAACATTTAATTTCATTTAATTTTCAACCACTTCATCCTTTATCAGGGTCACAGGGAGGCTCTGGGCGAAGGTGGGGTACACCCTGAACAGCTCACCAGATCGTTGCACGGCCAACATACACATACACATTCACACCTAGGTGCAATTGAGAATATCCAAGTAGCCTAAGGTTGTCTTTGGACTGTGGGAGGAAACCGGAGTTCCTAGAGGAAATTCACGCAAGCATGCGGAGAACATGCAAACACAACACAGAGACGCCCTCGCTGAGCCTGGGGCTCAAACCCAGGACCTTCTTGCTGTTAGGGGGACGTGCTAACCACTACTCCACCCATGCTACCTTCTCACTAATATCTCACTAACATATTTTTTTTCATTATACGATGGTTTGTGGTTTGTGAGTATTGCATCCTCCCAAAATGAAAAGACACAAAGTCTTTTGTATGGACAGGGTGGCATGGTGGTGTAGTGGTCAGTTGTGTGTGTGTGTGTGTGTTGGTTTGGCAAATGAGTGAAGGAATGAGTGTGTAATTGTATGGGTCCTTGTCAGTTATGTGTGTGTGTGTGTGTGTGTGTGTGTGTGTGTGTGTGTGTGTGTGTGTGTGTGTGTGTGTGTGTGTGCATGTGCGCATGTGTGTGTGTGTGTGTGTTATCTTTTTCTGTGCCCTCTCATCT
>JBCNYH010000004.1:28970315-28982321 GCA_039654325.1 Tandanus tandanus
TCAGCTAACTGCAGAAGAGGAAATTAAGAAGCGACGCTGGGGATGGATCGGACACACCCTGAGGAAGCCAGCAGGTAGCATTAACAGGACAAGCCTTAAAATGGAACCCGCAAGGCAAACGGAAAAGAAGTCGACCGAGAAACACCTGGCGCCAAGACCTTGAGGCAGACATCCAAACGATGGGAATGACATGGAGCCAACTGGAAAGAAAAGCCCAAGACCGAGATGGCTGAAGATCCCTTGTCGGCGGCCTATGCTCCAGGAGGGGTAGTAGGCGAAAGTAAGTAAAGTACACACTGTATGAGATGGTTATCCATCGCAGGCCACCATGCACACACTGCCAGCCTCTCTGTGACCCTTCTAGGATTACGCAGTCTGGCAAATGAGTGAGAATGAGTTTGTCCAATTACTTTTGAGCCTTTGAAAATGGAGAGATGATGTAAAAACAAAAATTGCTTTTCTGTATTCATCTTCATGATTTGTTTTTTAAAAAAATAAATAAATTCAAGTGCACCCTTACATTTACCACACCTTCAAGTCAAGGCATGTTGGTAGTTATTAGCATTCTGGCCTCACAGCAAGAAGGTCTTGAGTCCTGCATGTTCTCCCTGTGCTTTTGTAGGTTTCCTCCAGGTGCTCTGGTTTTCTCTCCCAATCCAAAGACATACACTTTAGGCTAACCTGCTATTCTGGATTGTCTTTAGGTGTGAATGTGAGTGTTAATAGTTTGTCTGTGTTGACCCTGCAACACAGTCACCTCTGCGGATAATGAATGAATAAATGTTTCAGATAAGGGGCCATACATTAGAACCTACTGCATGGGGAGGTGCAGGTAAAACCATAAAGAGCTTGCCAAAGTCTTAAGAAAAAAAGCAGTGAATCTCTAAATTATTTTAAATAAATAATAAAAAAAAGTCCACTATAAGATACATCATGTACAAGTGGTGAAGATTTTATAGGACTTCTGAACTATCCAGACTTGCTGTGCCACTAAATCCAGCCTGAGAGGACACTGTTTAAAGAGTACCGGTTATTGGCCATCCTTACAGAATAATTTAAGTGATACAGATGATTATTTTAACAAAAATGACCATAAAAAGCACAAAACTGGGTGATTTTATCCCGTGGATTACTAGCGGGGGCTGAACTGCGGGGATATTTATCCTAAAAAAGATTTTAGGATTATAATGGCTTTGTCAGACATGGCAAACTAAAATTTTGTGAGCATGTGGGTTATCAGGTTCATGCATGGGGCCCACAGAATTCTGTTCATGGTTTGAAAATCCAAAATTGGGCTCCATGAAATTCTAGCTACTGTCCACAAAAACAAGTCTGCCAAGTTTCATGTGATTCTTACTGCTAATAGCGGAGGAGTAGGACTTTCAGAGCCAACTGTCCACAACAACAACATGGTGACAAAGAGTTTGACACCAGATACCTCCAGTGCAAAAAGAAGGAATGCACTGGCAAGTTCAGCAGTCTACAACTGTATCATGTCAGGGAGTGTGTACACACGAGAACCTCAGATTCTTGTTCTTAGCTGACAAGAGTAGAACTTAACGTGCTCTTCTGCTGCTGTGGATTGCGTTTTGCATTCTGAGATGCTTTCCTGCTCGGTAGAGTGATACAGGCTCTTTGCTCACGGAATGTTTTTTCACTACTGTGTTTGAAGACTAGAAATTTCTGCAATGCTCAAACTAGTAGCAACATCCATGATATGATCACAGAGATTGCTTTTTTTCTTCTTTCTTATGTTTAAAATAAACATTACTTGAAGCTCTTAACACGTAATATTTGAATACTTGTTTCTGATTGGTCAGTCACCACATTCACTCACTCTCGTTCATTTGCCGAACCACTTAATCGTACTACAATCGTGGGGAGGCTGAAGCCTACCTCAGCCGAACAGCTCAGCCAGACCATTGCAGGGCCAACAAACACACACACACATGCACACACACAAAACCATTAACACTCACACCAAGGGGCAATTTGGAACAGTCAGTTAGTCTAACGTGCATGTTTTTTGGACTGTGTGAGGAAACCGGAATACCGGGAGAAAAAAATGCGAGAACATGAAAACTCCAAACAGAAATACCTGAGCCTTGGACTTGAACCCAGGACCTTTTTGCGTTGAGGTGGACGCACTAACCACTACACAACCGTGCCCTACTCAATGAATTCAGTGGTCTGTTATCACTTTACAAGACACTGTTGTTAAGTATAACAGTGGATGCTATGTAAAAAAAATCCTAATGAAAACAAACAAAAAAAAAAATTAATTAATATCTTGTGTCAAATTATTGTTTTATTTAGTTAGCAACCATGTAATAAGCAGGACACTGTGCAGCGAGCTGGTGATTATCATGAAATAAACCCCTTCATATTGATTCAAAACACTTTTTAGTTGCTTCGGGTTCAGATCACTCTGAAAAGGATTGTTTTGCGATAATAACCGTCTTCCTGTACAATATCACTTACTTAGGATATATAGAGTAAAAATAATAAGCAGGTAATTTATTCCAAAACATTATTTGCTGACCTCCTGCCTTCCGACTTTAGATATGGATGTACCAGTTATTATGGTCATGCTTTTTTTCTGCTGTTTAAAGAGGTAGCTAATTAGGATACTTTCAGTACCTTTGAGGAAAGGTCATTTTCTCCCACCGCACTGCACCATTAACAAGCTCAGTAATAGCATGCTCGGGTCAGCTGTTCAGGTCAGTTCCTCTTGCATCAGCCAGTCTTCCAGGTCTCTTAGTTACGCATTCAATCTATGGCATTTGGCTGTTTTGACTTATAAAATGGTGAGGCTGTATGGGAATTAATATCACCATGCTATTTCAGGATGCAGTACCGCTATTGTTCTTTATGTAATCCTTTTTCATAACTAGAGTTTTGCCAAGGTGTGACACAGGGTTTTATAAGATACTGATTAATATTTGGACACTAAATGGAGGAAATAAAAGGAAATGTGTAGGATAGCAAGAGTGCACCTCAAATAACTGGGACAGTAACTTTTACACTTCCAGCCTGGTCAGATTACCACTTTTACAAACCTTATAATATAACTCATGGTCGTGCCTGTTACTGGGGCAGGTGTGCTCAGTGTGAGGTTACAGACCCTTACTGATTCTCCACCCACCACTGACAGCTCAATAACAGTCCAGAGTGACTGAGAGACCGCTTTGCTACACTTCAGCTGACTGCACACAAATACACACACACACACACACACACACACACACACACACACACTCAAACACACACAGAGCAGTCTCAGGTTGTTGTTTTTCTCCTGTGCTACCTCATGCTGTTTTTCTCTTCCCCGCAGAATCGATTTGTCCTAAGCGCATCTGTTCCAAGCACCTATTCTTGTCAAGGGACACGTAGCAAACATCCTTTAATTACTTGCCATTCATTTTGTAAAGACTGAACTGGGCTGCTTATGTCTTACTCTTTATTTACCATGTGGAATAAAACGGAACATTTTGATATCAAGGACATAAAACAAACATCGGTTTTGGTTTTGGTGAACTTCTTCGGTACCACCATAAATATATCTTATGTTTTATGGTATCTGATAAAAGAAAAGGAAACTGATGAATTGTCAGGTATACAATCATACTATTAGAGTAGTTAAAATAATAAGTGTTTAATAAATGTGTAATAAGAGTGTAACAACATAATTACAATGAAAACAGGGTAAGGACATCATTCAGAAAGAGGTTCACTGCAGGTCAGACTCTATAGGATGATCATTAATGTACAGCTGTAGATTAAGTTGTGTCGTGATTTTCACGTCTAAAATACTTGCCCATACTTGTTTTTCAGCTTTAATGGCTTTAATTCAGCTTACAAATCAAAAGTAGTGTAGAGTTTTTGAACCCAATGGAGCAGGTGGAAATAGACTGCAACATGGACTTTTTGAAATCCTGTTGGGCTGAACAGTTTTCAAAGACTGAGAATGCATTTGAAACCCCTAAAATATTTAATATATTTATCCAATTCTGGTTTTTATTATTAATACTACATTAATTTCACACACACACACACACACACACACACACACACACACACACACACACACACACTTGTAAACACACACTCGGAGCAGTAGGCAGCCATACGGAGAGCAGTTGGAGGTTAGGTGCCTTGCTCAAGGGCACTTCAGCTGTGAAGATAGAGGAAGGGGAGGTGCCAGCAACTTTTCAGTCCCAAACCTGCTTCTCTAACCAGTAGGCCATGCCTGCACCAAAGAGAAAAAGGAGAGTGCAAACACAGTTCCCTACGAACAGAAATTATGCAGTAGAGATTACCACATTTGGGGAATTCGCAAAGGTCAGCACACCCCAAGTACAATGTTTAAGCCTCACTCTGGGCAAACCACAGGCTGATGTCATAGTATTGTTCCTGCCAGGTATCACTTCTAGTATTCTTTGTAAATCAAAATTTCCATCCATATGAATGATTATGTCTTGTTTGACAATACTGTTCATGCTATTGAGACTATTTTGTTCCAACAGCCATGGCACTGCCCCTTTAATCTTGCAGCCTCAGCCTCTCTCATTCGCCTGAACAGTTACTGCCCTTGCCCTTTAGTGCCCAAAGGCACACCGCTGCAGCATGGGGTTGAAAAAAGTGGGTGAATGGAGATGTATGATTGATCAAATCTGTAATGGATTCCAGTCGGCTTGTTCTCTCTCATGCCAAATGCATGCAGGAATACTTGGCAATGTGGATGCATTATCAACTGTCCTTGCAACTTCTCAACTTTATCGGTGTGAATTTTGGAGGTAATGAATGTGCTGGAATGAAAGCCAGTGGGAGTGAAATCCGAGGCTGTGGAAGCAAGAGAAAAATGAGAAAACCTTTAACAAACAAGGAGACTGATACCAAAGTGAACGAACAAAGAAGGGAGGGGAGGAAGGAGAAATGAAAAAAGATATGAAAAGAGCAGGAGAGTGGGAAGAGATCAAAGAGAGGGATGGGGAAGGAATGGAAAGATTAGATGAAAAGAAGAGCTCAGAGGTAACAAAGCTAACGGTGGATAGGAGGGAGGAGTGGGGCGAAAAGGAAAGGGCAGTGATGTTCATTAGGAAGTCACAGTTCACTTCAGGAAGTGTTGATATGATATCTACTATACAGACAGTCCCGCCATCCTAAATCTCTTTGCTTAATCCTTCTCTGGATAAAGATAAATACACCATGTCAGATAGATATCTACTCCATTCTGACTGATTGCTGCCTTTTAGCGTAATATCTGTTTGCCTTATACATTTCTTTTAAATCCCTTATACATTTTATTATCATCTCGTTCCACACACATTACATTTGGTCAGTTTCATGGTTCAATGTACCTGTTCAATGGTTCATGTTTTTACCTGAGAGAGTTGCAAGCCTCCTGCACAACCTGTTCTCTCAAACAAACATCCATTCACACCTGGGGCCATCTGGAATAGCCAATTAGTATAATGCATAGCCCAATCCATGTCTTTGGAGCATGGGAGGAAACCAGAGGACCTGAATGAAACCCATGCAAGCATGATGACAGCATGCAACTCCACACAGAAACGCCCTCGCAGACCACGGGACTCGAACTCAGAACTTTCTAGCCATGGGGCAAGAGTGCTAACCACTACATCACTATGCCACCCATCTGGCACATGCTGGTGCAATAACAGAGCACACACAAACAAACCATGAAAGCCAACTATTAATGCAGATTATTAAGGTATGAGATATAGAGACCGAGATATAGAGATTGTAACATCTCTTTCATTTATAAACACACACACATACACACAGACACACACATGCATATTCAACACAAACAACCACGACTATCATCTTGTAATTCACCTAAAGTATATCATTCAGCAATTATTATATATGTGGTAAAACCGATTTAGTAGGGACAGTAAACAATGGGCGGCACAGTGGCTTTCTGGTTAGCACGTTTGCCTCTAAGCAAGAAGGTCATGAGTTCAAGTCCCAGGCTCGGCAAGGGTATTTCTGTGTAGAGTTTGCATGTTCTTCATGCACATTAGGCTAATTGGCTGTTCCACAGTCCTCTAGGTGTGAGTGCGACTGGTTGTCTGTGTGATGGCCCTGCAAAGGATTGGTGAGCTGTTTAGTATGTACCCCTCCTCCAGGCTCCCCACGACCCTAGTAGGATTAAGAGTGAGGGATGTTTATAAGGACTCAGCAGCAAATCCTACACCATGTAAGGAGTTAAGGTTCAAATATTTTTATATATATCAGCCCATCCTGCTAGACCTTCACATGCCAACACACATACACACCAACAGTAACACACACAAGTTTGTCCTTGTGAGGACCTTCTACTGAGGGTGAGGGAATTGTTCATGCAGCTAATGCTCACACCCACACATAATCCTAACCTTTAGCTCAGTAACCAAAAAATAGTTAAGCTCTTTTATGTGGGGACAGGTCAAATGTCATCACAGGCTCAAATCACACACACACACACACACACACACACACACACACACACACACACACACACACGGATACAGAGTGGTTTCCATAAATTAAGGGGACAATAGACTTACGAGATATGAAGATATATTTTAAGGTAAGGCTTAGGTTAGGTTAGGTTAGGTTAGGTTAGGTTAGGTTAGGGTTAGGTTAGGGTTAGGGTTAGGTTAAGGTTAAGGTTAAGGTTTAAGTTAGGTTGGGTTAGGGTTAAGTAAAGTTAGGTTAAGGTTAAGTTAAGATTAGGTTTAGGTTAGGGTTAGGTTAGGGTTAGGTTAGGGTTAGGTTAGGGTTAGGTTAGGGTTAGGTTAGGACAGGTTAGGGTTAGGTTAAGGTTAAGGTTTAAGTTAGGTTAGGGTTAGGTTAAGGTTAGGTTAGCTCAAGGTTAGGTTAGGGTCAGGTTATGTTAGGGTTAGGTTAAGGTTAGGTTAGGGTAGGGTTAGGTTAAGGTTAAGGTTAAGGTTAGGGTTAGGTTAAGGTTTAAGTTAGGTTAGGGTTAGGTTAAGGTTAGGTTAACATTTAGGTTAGAGTTAGGTTAGGTTAGGTCAAGGTTAGGTTAGGTTAAGGTTAGGTTAGGTTAGGTTATGTTAGGTTAGGGTTAAGTTAGGGTTAAGTTAAGGTTAGCTTAAGGCTGGGTTAAGGTTTAGGTTAGGTTAAGGTTAGGTTAAGATTAGGTTAAGGTTAAGTCTCTAGGAAATGAATGTGCAAGAGTCCATAAAAAGTTCATAGGCTGACTAAGAAGGAGTTATGCCAGCAAAAAGAAACTTAAGAGTTTCTAATGGGAACCAAACGCTGCAACACTGGTGAGAGATATGTGTGTAGACCGCAGGGGAGACCAAAAAAAAAAAGAAACCACATTTGGCCAAATTTGACCGTTGCATCGTGGTCAGCCCATGAACTTTTTAGCCCACCCTTGAACATTTATTTCTTGGAAAGTTATCCTAACATGAAAACATGTCCTCAGCTTAAAATTTAATAATTTTCATGATTTATTATTATTATAGGGACTTGTGTTTTATTCACATAAGGAATCAAATCTCCATAAAGTAACTGTGTAAACAGATTTAGGTCCCTACAATGTGATCATTATCCAGACGACACCCCATCCACTCCGTCCCCCAAAATTATTATACATACACCTTTCTTGATGTAAACAGAAGTGCATATTTTGCAATCTTACACTGAAGTCTACGTGGATCATTCCTTTAAACTAGAATTCACAGAGTATCTGGTGTTTGCTTTCCCTGAAGTCAATAAATGTTAATTGGCTGCATTTTAAATGTATTCATTAATAGTTAACAACTAGCCAATTAAAAAGTCAATTGAGTTAATCATGTGCATGTGTGGTTTTCAACGCTTGCTGCTGTGGTTCATCTCCATCAGTGAGAACTAGCGCACCTGTGCACAATGCAGATCGTGCTCTTTTCCCGTTCACATGCTCTTTTAGTGCAACAAGAGTGGTCTATTTTGCTGATTACTAGAGGGAACTGCCCCCTCTTCTATTGCCCATTTCCAATTGCTGGTTTTCACATTCAGTGCTTCTTGGCCACCATGTTGAGGAGTTAAATGTCATGAATTCTTAATGCTTAATGAGCCCATCAGCCCCTGAGTAAAAGTGCTCTGTAATGCTGCCGCTAATTGGCTTCAGTGGCTGTTCATCCCTGCGGGAGCTGGTCTAGAAAAAAAAAAAGTGGCAAGAGAGATCTCTAAGTCTTTGGCCATAGGTGAAACAAGTGTGTTTATTTTGGGGTAAGAGCAAAAGCGTTAGTGTCAAATGACTGCAATGTTCTGCAGTGGTTGTGTCCAGCAAGGCATGCAAGGCAAGGCTCCACCAGAGCACGCAAGCCGTGCTGTTTCCATATGTACATGCCTTCTCATAGAATACAGGCTGATTAATATAAAGCAAAAGCAGTTCTTCCCTGAAAAACGCATAACCCCCTGCTTGAGCCTTAATGTCAGCCACCGTGTGAATGATGGTGTGACATTAGACAAGACACACATTGAGACAAACATAGTCACTTTTGACATTAATTTGCACCATTGTCTGTTTCACTGTCACCTGCAGCTCTTCAGAATGTGTCAGCCCAGAACAACCAAGCCTTGGTGTCTAGGATTCGCTGAAGTGCGCGATTCATATAAACCACTGACGTGACAGGATAGAACAATAGAGAGTGTGAGAGGGGAGGTAAGAGGAAGTGTGACATATTGGACGTGTTGACAGTGGACAATATCGGTACATTATCTTCACTTTCTCTGCTTGATTGGCTGCCTCCTATAAGCGGTCATTGACGTGAGCACCACTACTGCCTCTTCCCTCCCTTTGTCATCTGTTTCCTTCTAACCACAGCAATTGGTAGAGAAGGCACACAGGCACAATCCACCTTCCTCCTCCTCCTTCTCTATCCCTCCACTTCCCGAGGCTGTGTGCCAGTCCCCATACTGCCACCAATTAGGGAGTGGTGCTGCAGTCAGGCCTAAATCTGCTCCTGAGCCTGAGAAGCATGTCTGCTGATTCAGCCCCTGCAGAGTAGTGCCATTCTGGGGAAATGGGTGGATACCTTGTTCCTTAAAGATAGAAACTGCTGCTGTTTCTCCTACTGTCTCACCTGATGTCCACATCATAATTGCAGTATTATATCAAGACATCTGTAATATAAATTAGAAAATATGGCACTGTAAGTAAAGATTCCTCTATCTTTGTTTTCTTCAAGGTAATATTGCTTTACAGATTCAGGAAAACCTAAAATTAAAGGCGAAGACAGACTGATAGCTGATATTTTATCGATTTTATGGGTGGCTATTAGAAAACTGAATCTCAGAACGATGATGTCATTCATTCATTTGCCGATCCGCCATAATCCTACTAGGGTCATGTGGGAAACTGGAGCTGTAAGGTTACACCCTGTACACCCTGAACAGCTCACCAGTCCATTTCAAGGCAACACACACAGACACACACTCCCACACACACACACACACACACAGACTAAACCATTCACACTCACACTTACAACTAGGGGCATGTCTTTGGACTGTTGAAGGAAACCAAAGTAACCAGTGGAAACAATGCAAGCATGAAGAAACCTGCGCCGAGCCTGGGACTTGACCCCATAACCTGATGATGTCAAAAATACCCTTCTTTTAGTCTTTCAGGTGTTTGTGCTTAATTAAATGAATCCTGGTGTATTTAAAGTTTCACACTGCACTATACCTGTACATGTTAACATGGGTATTGATGACATAATCATTCTGAGACTCTGCTTTCAAATACCTGCCCATAAAATCATTAAATAAGAAATTATTAACTAACTATTAACTAAGAAATCAGCCTAAATTTTGGCACAGAGAAAGAAATAAATCTAGAGATTTGAAAGAATTTTAACAAGTGCTGTCTTCTCTTGACTGATGGAAAACACTCCTGAAGTGGAGTCTTACTGTGACAAAGTGTCTGTTCCTGTTCCTGTCTTTTGTCCACACTATGCCGCTTCTTCTTCTTCTACTGTTTCTTTTTGTATAGCAGGTGGTGTCTTTGCTAAATGCTTGTTTCATTAAATTGCTTGGCCTTAAGCAATGGGCTGCAATTTTAGCAGCAAACCAGAGGAAAGAGGATGGTTAACATGTGCATGTAATATGGGTTTCTGGGACCGGAGTGGTGGCTCATTACTGAGCTCTTTGCCTAAATGTCACAGCACGATTCAGCTGAAGCTCATCAGGCTATATTGATTTCTCGGCTCCCACCTTTGCACACACTGGAGTTTAGGAAAACCGGAAAAGTACAGACAAACAGAGGAAGGAGGGGGAAAGAGAGGTGGAGTATAACAGTTTTTCTAACCAAATTAATTTGGTACAAAGGTTTTGGTTTCCGGGGAAAAAAAAAATCTGTAAAACTTATTGAGTTTTAGGTTATGAGAGAAAGTTAGAAGAGAGGGAACGTTATAAATCATGCTGCTGTCACCATGACCTCGGTGCCAAGCTTCCCGAATTGTTTACATGTTACTGTTGTAAAGCATGATTCATCCTCTCTTGAGTTCGTTCATGAGAATTCTTTTAGATATCATACACAATTTATTTTCACACAGATTCCGTGCATCAACAAATAGATGTAATTATGAAATTCTTGAGCGTATATCTCCGTCACTAACTTAAATATTCCTTTTACATACCAGATATCTCCAACAAATCCAATACGTCCATTATATTTATTTCCTTCACATAAATATAAATCATATGCATCCAAAAATAAATAAATCCTTGCCTGACCCATCCCTTCTCACAGTAATACTGCAGATCACTAAAAAGAGCAGATTAATTATTTCCTCCTGAATCCTCTCAAAGAGGCTGAGTCATGCTGAGAAAACTGAACACGTCAAGGCACACAATAGCCAGAAGACAAAAAAACTGCTAATTGACCATAGCTAATAAGCTGCCAACTAAAGAGAGGTCTTAGGAAATATGGTCAATGTGCAACATGACTTTGACATAAGCCACAAGGTAATGGAAAGGTTTAAAGGAAGACAGGTAAAGTACATTAGAACAGAAGACGTGATATATTTCAAGGCTGTATTTTTTTTTCCCTGAGAAGTTACAGAAGCATCACCTAACAGGTTGTTTTAACCTTCCCAGACACATATTTTCACTGTGATATGAACAGCGATCGGAGCTGCATTATCTCTGAGATTAGAGGGAAATATAATGAGATTTATTTGTTAAAGGTTTTCTGAGGTACGATTGCTTTTCACTGTCTGATACCTGATGAAATATTTTACCAGATGTGACATCGACACTCATCTCCTTTCTGATATCAAGCATTTATCAATAACTTCATCACGATTCTTCACCTGCATTCACCGGCTCCGTGGACGACGCTCTGATGGACCTTCAGTGCCGGCACATTCTGGCTGAGATCCTGTGTCTTTCCTATAAGCCAGAAGCCAGCGGAAAGGCCCAATTTGTCTCCCTAATCTTACATGGAATAACATTTGCATTCAGCCAGCTGCCTGTAATAAAAGTTGGCAGTTATGAGGCCTGCTCCGATGCATTACCATTAATCACAATTAAATAGAGCTTAGTGCTTGTCACATGAATATTTACAGTGTGGCCAGGGCCATATCACACTATAAATTCATAAATCATCCAGCCAGATTATGGAATTTATGGCTGCTTTATTATTCATGATATGCCTTTTATGTGGTGTTATATTTATTTCCCTCTCCATGGGATAGTGCGCCAAGTTGGGACTGGGTGGGCTGTCCATCACATGGGTCTCAAACACACACACACACACACAAACACATGGAGACATATCAGTGACACAAAGGGGACACTACACGCACCATCCTGCAACAATTCTTTGTCTTCTCACCTGCATAGTGAATGTTCCATCTGTGCACAAGAGCTCTGTCTCCCATTTAAGGTATGTGTGTTTGTCTGTGAGTGTGTGTGTGTGTGTGTGTGTGTGTGTGTGTGTGTGTGTGTGTGTGTGTGTGTGTGTGTGTGTATGTGTGTGTG
>JBCNYH010000004.1:28994314-29018919 GCA_039654325.1 Tandanus tandanus
TTTTACTATGTAAAGCTGCTTTGTGACAATGTCAATTGTAAAAAGCGCTATACAAATAAAACTGAATTGAATTGAGTCTCCAACTAACTACCACTGTAGGGCGCCACTGATACAGTTAATAGCTGAGATGAAGTAGGCAGTGGAATTTTTCTGTCTTTATTTGATTACACGTTGAGACAAACCAGAACTAGCACAGGCTTTCAGTAGAATTCCAAGAAATATACATTACCAGTCAAAAGTCTGGACACATCCACTCATTCATAAAAATGAGGAGGTCTGCCCAAATATTTCACTAGTACTGTACTGTATTTCACATGAGGCAGTATCGTAGTGGTTAGCACAGCCGCCTTCAGTAAGAAGGTCACAGGATCAAGCCCCAGGCTTGGCTAGGGCGTTTCTGTGTGGAGTTTGCATGTTCTCCATGTCTGATGCGTGGGTTTCCTCTGGGTACTTCGGTTTCCTCTCACAGTCCAAAGAAATTCACATTGGGCAAACTGGCTATTTCAAGTTGTCCCTAGGTATGAGTGTGAGTGTAAATGGTTGTGTTTGTTGCCCTGCAATGGACTGGTGAGGTGTTCAGGGTGCACCCCACCTTTGCCCAGAATCAGCTGAGATAGGCTCCAGCCTTCCCAAGACCCTAGTAGGATTAAGCGGTTCAGCAAATAATTGAATGTACTTAATATGACATGCAAATTACCTTCACTGAACTGACTTGTATGATTGTGATAGAACAAATTGTGAAAGCTTTTGGGGAGTCATGATTCACTAGATTCACTATGTAGTTAGTAGTAGTATCTATGCGGGATAGCATAAACGGATATCCGACGGCGAGCAAAACTTTCAATCCTTTCATCTCCTTTTACATGCATTTCTTGCCTGTTTCACATTTAGCTGATGCATTCCTTGTCTCCTGAGGTCCATTTAGTTCAGCGGAAAGTTTGTGCATCCACAAAACTTGGAATGGACTCCACCGGGCAAAGGTGTCCACTGGTTTTGCGGTTGTTGTGCGCTGGGGGTTTGTTTTGTTCAAAACTTGTGCGTTCCTCGTCCCGTACTGTCCAGTCCAGTGGACCTGACTCGCAGCTGAACTACTACCTGACATGCAACGGGTTAGCCAGAGATGTACCGGATATAGACCACATGTTCAGCAGACGATTACTGACAAGGAACAGATGTGAACTGATGAGTATATGTATGTGAACGGATGTGTAACGGATGTCTACATGACAAAACTGACATCAGGATAAGTAAAGTATAACTACTATACATGTAACAAGTCTTCATCGGGTCCAAAACAGTCAGTGAGGTATAGATAAGACTTTTACCACAGAAGTAATTTTTTTTCACAAATGTTCTCTCTGTCATATGTCCATTTATGCTATCTGGCAAGGTTTGAGTGCTATCTAAGGTGTATGGGACCAAGAACCTATTTTCTTAATTATTCATTATGAACTCTGAACTCAGGACGGGCTGTTCTTTAACCTATTAGCCGAATCAGGAGGGGATTCTCCAGGATCAGAGATGGGAATGTCTGATGTAAGCCACAAATGTCTAGTACAGGAAAGGCTGATGTCAAAGTCCGGAATAAAAAAAGCCTGACGGCTTTTCACTTACAAACGTACTTCTTAAAGAGCTTTCTAACTTGGGACTTAACACAAACTAGTCAGTGTTATGATGAGAATAGCATCATGTCAGGAAAAGAAGAGGGGATTATATAAACTTATTCAGAACAAGTTACACAAAAAAGTGCTGTACATTCCACACAGATAAGGAGAATTTAAGTTATTTTGAACAATACCCTCTATTTTCCTAGGCACTTAAATCATGACATGCACAGAAAAACTATTGGTCATTGGATGACATGATTTTGTGGACATGGGTCCTCAACACTTCTACTTCCTACATAAAAAGTATTGAATTCCAGTTAGCAAAGCATCATTTTACAAGACACAAAGAATTTTCATTTGTGAACAAAATGAATGTATTACAACATTCCATACTGGACCACACAGCCTTCACTGCACTGCAATTTATTACTTGATTTCTTTAATCAAATCACCCATCTGAATTTGCTATTCAAGATCTAAATGTTGAAGAATTCCACATGTTATTCCAGCAATCCACTCATTTCCTCTGCATTTCAATGTGTGATTGTACAGGGTGGCCAAAATAAACCTCCAACATTTCAAAGGTAAAATTTAAAATAAAAGCTTAAAGATAATATATACATTCCAAGATAATATATGTAATGTAATATATGTATTTAAGTTAGGATTATAGTGACAACAGCGAAAAAACTTAATTTTAAATGTTATGTTTGGTTTTTTAGAGAGATGAGGAAAACATTCCACACTGAATAACAAAACCTTAATGACATTTCCTTTATCTTAAAGGTAATCAAAGGGTTCATATGACCTCCCTCATCTGGGGGGAAAGTCATATGAAACTTTATGAATACATGAACCATGAGGACCACAATTGGCTTGGGTTTTTTAAAATAACTAGATCATTTTCTTAGAAAAAATTCATTTCCGCTCTGTTTTTCTGATTTACCAAGATATTTTTTCATTTAAAAAAATCTACTGTTAGTTTAATGGGTTGTCTGAACATCCAGAGAAGCTCTCAGCAGGGCTCTCAGTTGCTGGCGCCAGTCCCTAGTCAGAAATACAGAGCCGATTTTTTATTTTTTTTTATGAAAATTTATCTTTTTTTTTTTTTTTTTTTTTAATAAAATTTAAATTCACTCACTTATCTCACTCATTTGCCGACTCTCGTAAACCTATTAGGGTCATGAATGCTGAAGCCTATCTCAGCTGACACTGGGCTAAGGCGGGGTACACCCTGAACTCTAGACCATTGGGGGGCCAACACATACATAACCATTAATAATCACATACACACCTTGGGGCAATTTGGAACAGCCAATTAGCCTAATGTATGTGTCTTTGGACTGTGGGAGGAAACCGGAGTACAAGCTCCACACAGAAATGCCAGAGCCCAAGATTCGAACCCCCAAAGCCGAATTACATTTTTTATTTTTCATAAAAAAATTCTCATTAATTCATAAAAAACAGGCATTTTTATTCACATGAAACTTGAGAATTCACAAAAACGAAGCTTTTTTCAGGTGAATATGATTACTTTAGAGTGAATATGTGTACTTTTAAAATCATTCTGAACCAAAGACCGTGTTTTTGTTTTTTGTTTTTTATGCAGAAAAGAAAATACAAATACAGTTATAAATACACCAACAATAAAGGTACAAGAAATCAGACAAGAGCCAGGGGGAGTTTTCAAATAAAAATTTCAAATACTGGTGAAATGAAACGTTTTAGCAGCTTCCTTGTTTTTAGAGTCAGATATAGTGAGGATTGTTGTTTCCTTTTCAAAGGCTCTAAATGATGGATTTCTTTCTGTTTTTTTTACTTTTGTTGTGATGGAGACCAAACCGTACATCTTTCGTACACAAAGAAAAATCTGATTCAATCCTGACTTTAATGTAGCGGAACATTTCCGTCTAGAATGTGACAGTAAAATGACAATGCCAGAACAGGTGCCTCATTGTTTCAGGTTCAGACTCGTACAATGAGCAGTCCACACAAATATCTTTCTTCAGTAGATCATGCTTGGCAGGGTAGTATCTGTGAATCAATTTATGAGACTCACTCACTTTGTTTGTAAGGAGGTATCTGCATGGGAGATTCCACACATTGATCCAGTTTAAGTCACCAACAAGACCAGTCCAGTACTGAACAACACAGGGGGTAGTGATGATATCTGTTTTGAATAATGAGCGAATGTTGCGATTGTTGTTTTTACATGTGATAGAGAAGCATATATGACCCGCAGAGGTTAATATAGCATCTAGAGATGGTAGACAAACCGGTTCTTCCAAATAAAATGAAACAATAGTTTTTCAATGGCATTACAGAGCTGCTTGTCGACAGTATAATATACATCTGCATGTATATAAGACGGGACGATCCTTCTGCTTTTGTCAGTTATGCGTCCTTTCAGGCATAATTCTCTCTGAAGCCATTGATTACGCTTTTTCCTTGTCTTAATAGTCAAAATAGATTATTTCAGAAGATCTATCCATCTGATTTTTCACCATGGTAATCCCAAGATAGCTGATCTTGTTTTTGATTGGTATGTTTGTAGATATGGGTGTCAGTCTTAGAGGAAATGACATTTCTTCAGAGTCCAGAAGCTGCAGAAAATAGATCTTTTGTTTGGATATCAGTGGGAACTTGGGTAGCATTTCTTCTTTAAATAATGTGCTGACTAATTATAATTTCTCTATCTGCGAAGAAGAGACCTTTTAATGTGCTAATTTTAATATGCTTTGAAAGCAGTTGCTTACACAGAATGAATAAATATGGATTTTTGTGGGACATCCCTGCCGGATGCCCTGTGATAACTCAAATCATTGATTTGAATGACGCTACCCAGAGGGGTGACGTCACATGGTTTGATAAACGAACAGTTAATGTCGTATGCTGGGGTTTTCCGGGTGCTCTCGCTTGTCGGATGTAGCTAGGCTAGCAACCGCTAACTAAAAGTTTAAACGCCAAACTGATGGAGTGCCACTTCTTGAGCTCGAGGGCAGAGATGATACAGCTGAAATCATGAAGGGGGGAAGCGAGTCGTACTACAGGGTGTGTGTTTTATACCGTTGCCGTAGTCGACACTGAACAAGCAGCAAGTAAGAAAGATAAATGTCAACAACGCGGCCCATCCCAGGCATGAAGCGAATCACCGAGCTAACCTGCGCAGTGCCGCCGGGGAACAGCCGCTCTACTGCCGCTACTAAACTCCTGCCAGAGGCGTGGACCGTCGACGAATTTACGGTACACGAAAGCAGGGAACCCGAGTTAAAATGTGCAAGGGCTCGAGTGGAACAGGTTTTCCAGGTAGCATTTACAATTATTGGCCTGTTGGACCACAACGTTGGATGCCACGGAAGTAAGACTTCTAGGCAAATCTGGCTTCAGCTGAAGGGGAAAAAAGAGGATGTGTCGAAAGCTAAGGTAATGCCGTGCTCATAGATCTATCTGGCTAACATTTGTTATCACAACACAACATATAGCACTATTATAGACTCGAGCTTTAGTAGCTATACGTACATAAACACTGTCCCTGAGGAGGGCAATGGTTAAAGTAGGGACATGAATGTTATCTGGGCTGCATTGTGGATCACACTGTGGCTGTAATAGTCTCAGGGATGGAAATTGTGACCATGGATCAGTTTCTGTAATGAGTGTCTGATGATCGTCTTGTTTTGGAGTTGTATGTGTAATAGGAGTGAAATCTTAACTGGACCTTTGCTAGCTTAGCTTCACTCCTCTCACAACATGGAGCTTTTTTTTTTACATGATGCTGCACGCAGCCCTCGTCGTTATGTTTCTTCCCTGGGGTTTACTTTTTAGTAAGATTTTTTTTAGACTGTGATATTGACATGACGGAGTCTTCCACTTAACGTGTGTACTTCATTACTCAGTTTGCGTTGTTTACAATCAGTTACAAAGCGGAAGTAAGAAGAGCTGCTGCTGGGAAATGTGGAATATCCACACAACAGGAAAACCCAGGACCAGATACATACTAAACTGAATACCACCGCCATGCTACACAGGATGTTAAGTGTACAAGAAGACAAGCCTGTTTAAGGGTTTTTCCCCCCTACAAATAGTCACAGTTTAGGTTTGTCTTTGTTTGTTTTTAAATTTGAACTCCGATAATAGGAATAGGCCGCAAAACCATTTTTAAAACGACGTAATTTTAACAGCATTGTTGGGTGTGTCAGTAAAAATAAAGAAAAAGGAATTTTCATTAGAGAATTATCACTGGTTGGTGTTGATATCACGATCTCTTTAAATGAAGAAGATATGATCACTCTTTGCAAATATACTGCATTTTAGGTATTCTGAGAAAAGTGCAGATTAAACTTGGACCCATGAGTCCAGGAAAAGCTGTGACCACTGAACCAAAACTTTACACAGTCATCACCATGGGTTTCTGGGCAATTCCACCGTGACAGACGTTACATTTGTAAGGTGTCTGAGCCATTTCAACCAGTCCCACACTAAAAGTTAAAGTCCCTAATCTTGTGTATGGGCATAGTTAATGGCGTGAGGTATTTAAGCAGGGAAGAAAAAATATCCAATGCTTCTGTTTTTTTATGTAAAAAAAATTTGAGTGTGATGGACATTACAAGGAAGAGATGCATGAAAATTTCATCAAACTTTATTTCAAAATTCTTTGAAAACTAACAACGATACATGGCTATGAACTCAAGGTATATATGGGGAGTGTGGTTTGCTAATATACTGACTGCAGTAGAGGACAAGGAGTGAGGCACTGGGCAGCACTGGCTTCAGGATTGTGAAAAAATTCAGTGACGGACGTTACATGTGATTCATTAACATGACTTTAGGATTAAAAAAAGACGTTTACTGATTTGCTTTGGAAAAGATGAAATTATCCAATTGTTGATGATTTTACATCAATGTACACCCTTTCATCTATTTCTGGGTATAAAATGTTTTAAGAAATCTGAGAAAACTCTATCCCCCTACATGCCTGATCTTTCTAGAGGTACATGTAATAAGAACACATGTCAAACCTGAAAATCTTTTTTCTTTATTTATTTGTTATACATAAACTTATCGGAATCTATAACCGAAAATGCTTTTTGCCTGGTCATGTCCCAATTTTTCATGGAATTGCTCTTCTGCTGTCCGAAGACCCAGATGAGTTGATGTTAATGGTTTATTGGTTGATCTGAGTATGTGATGGGGAATGCCAGCGATTTGCATAGGATTTATAAAAGACCAAAAATATGACACGTACCATCCCAGCCAGACCGGGCGGGTCACCGGTTTTCCACGGAATGTACGTCCAGAACACGCCCAGCGCTCTTAGCAGCGTTTGATATACCTGACATTATCCAGCTTCTAACCTAAAACCCTGGTTCAGCCCAGTCTGTCATCAGGGAATTTTTTATTATATAATCTGACATGAAGAACAGGTTACACAGTGTATCAGAGAATTTTGCTGGGGTTATCTTTACAGGGTGACAAATCATAATCTTAAAGCTCTGAAATCGTAGCTTTAGGACTCAGATCTACTCCCATGCAGTAAGAAAGAAAGAGCTACAGATTTCTGGTTTACACTACTGCCATATATTTTAATTCATGCCCAAGTATGTCACTGCTGTACTGCAGAATCTTGTTCATTTGTCTCGGACCTGCAGTTTTAATGTATCTCGCTTGTGGCCTAGTGTCAGAACACGTCACACATCCTGTAATGACATCAGCTTTGTCATAGTTCTGTTTGTGCTAAGTCAGAGTGGGGACCCCCGCTGTATATTTCATCTTCAGTTTCCAATGTGCTTTAGAGCTGTGAGTTTCATCCCCTTGTCATTACTGGTAATCAGTTCCTGTAATGTTCGGTAAGTGGAGTACTTCTTCAAACTAAACAGTGAAAAATCTCAGCTTCCCTTTGTTGATGTAAAGGTCTACTTGGGGATGGCAGGGAGGGGGGTGTTCCTGTGTCATGATGACACTTGCACAGAAGAAGTGGAAAACCAGTCATTCCATTACAGACCCACATACTTACTTTCTGAGTCAGCTTTTAAGAAAATTCACACAGATGATGTTTTACTTGGTATTTTATTCTCCAAGGTATTCAGTAATGTTCCCCAATCACATAAAATAATTGTTATTGTTGTAAGGTATACAGGTATAACATAACGCATTTGCCGTATTCAGTAAGCTAGACTGGTCCATATTCCACGTTGCTCATCAGTCTCACAGAAACACCCACCAGTTTTGGTTTGGGAGCCCGTAGTATTCGTGTTATTCTAATGTGTGGTGTGGTAAGGGAGCTGATTAATAATAGTAATAATAGTTTATCGAGCGATGAATAAAATCTGTCTAAACCTCAAGATTTGACCTTTCTAAACTTTGTACTCAGCTCCCAAATCAAGACCGTTATTACCAAATATATTGTAATACTTAAAAAGGAACGTTGTGTAATATATTTTATAAATGAAGTGATACTGAACCCTTGTAGTTGGATCACTAAAGCAGTCATCATCATACAAGGTCCTCATACTGTAGTGTATAAATAGATTTAGTATATACTACAAGGAAATGGCATGATCTGATTGGCTCACTGTCTTGGCATAATTAACAATTGTGCACTGAAGGTGAGGTGGATGTTGCTCAGTAGTCACTGGGTAGAGTGAAATTCAGCTACATCCACTGAGCCCGAGGCGAGTAATTGTTTCTACAGGGGAATATTAGAAAAGCCAGTTAAAACAAGATTTTTATAGTATACCCTGGCAGGTGCTCCATGTTCTTTATGCTCCATAAGCTCTCTCTGGAATGGCATTTTATTGCATATTTCAAGGTCACATTACAAAGTCATAATGTGTCATTTTCTTCATATTTATTTATTTATTTTTGTTGGGGGGGGTTTCTGGCATTTTGGTGAATTTCTAGGATTTCAGATTCAGTCAGTGTGACAGTGTTTCTCCACATTCTTAATTTGAGCATTATCTACTGGGCATAATCTCTGTTAAGCACCAGATAACAAACCAATCGGATCATGCTGTGTAGTATATGCTAATAAGCATGTATTGAATGAGGTAAAATGTGACATGAAGAATTATTCAGATCGAGGGGGGTTATCTGATAGCACCCTTCAAGAACTGAATAAAACAGAAAACGTTTATGGATTATTCCTGATTGGGATCAGAAAGCTTCTCTCCGCCAACAACTAGTTTATCACGATGTCTTCCGAACGCAGCTTTATCCAAGTTTGTCATTTATTTAGAATTTTTCAGTTTTTTGAGAGACTTGACCATTGGATACTTCTGTCTTTCCCTTTGTTTTGCCAACTGGTAGCTGCACGTGCACGAAAACACAAATCAGAAGAAAAATATTCACTGGGTCTGTTCTGGCCCCATGGATCGGTCCCATTGTGCGATACTGGACGGTACACCCCTAGTTTAATTTAATTTTCTATTATAAACTCTACTAGCCCTAAAATTATTGTATTTTCCATTAATGCATTAATAAAAATAAGACATTATGAACTATTAAATTTTGGTTGCTTGTTTTGTAAGATACTCTCACTCTTGAAGTCATTTGACTGACTACAAGTCATAGACACAAACAGATTGTAACCTCCATTGTGTGATGTTTAATGCAGTTGTTGTTTTTCTACAGGAGTATGTTAAGGGCCTTTGTGACCCAGAGCTGCAGGAAGAAGAGAGATACCCAGTGGACATGCACTGCATCTTTGCTGGCGCTGGTGGCCTCTTTCTGAACCATTTGCTGCGTGATACAAGCGCTGAGGTGCAGGTGCTTGAGCCAGGTTGTTTAAGACTGCTGGGTTGTGCCGAAGCCGTGGTAATGGCACAGAGCCGTGTGCAGCAGTTTGTCGCCCTCTTCCAAGAGAAGCGTAGCCTGCCAGCTGACCGAGAGCCCTCTGTCAAGCGAACCTTTAAGAACTTTGTAGAGGAGCGGGCAGACAATTACACCATGGAACTGTTGCTGCTGCCCAGCGCTCTAAAGGAGGAGCTTCTGGGCCTGGCACAGAGCCCCATGCTACTTAGTGTCAGTGTAGACACTGAGCAGGACCGCTCTCAGACCAGCACCCCCGTCACTGAGCTTTCCAACCGAATCCTGGGTGCAACATTTGAGGAAAAGTCCTCTGCAAAGGACAAGGCTTTCTGTGAGGACAAGGCGTCCAGCCCTGTGACTGTGCCCGAAGTTCTGGTACTGAACGGGCGGCCAACTCACAAGCGACGCTCATCTGAGAGTGAGCAAAGGGACACCAAAAGGCAGTTCTCTCTGGAGAGGAGGGATGAGGATCAGGACAGAGAGAAAGCCTGTGATGACAGCCAAACACGGACAAGGCCAACGGGCAGGATAGCCACCGTTCTGTTGGACTCTGGTGATACATCTGATGAAGGTGAAGCCGTGAGCCCTGAGACCAACCTGCGGTGTCTGGTGAACTTCTTCAGAACCATGGGCTACCAGCAGGATGTGGTCGAGCGGGTAGTACGTGAAACGGGACAAACTGAAGACACCTTCCTCCTGCTAGAGCGCATTGTGGATGAGAGCAAAAAGAGCCAAATGACCTCCACTAAGGCTAGTCCATGTCCCTCCACCAACTCCTCCTGCGCTCGGCTCAAGGAGAAGAAACGGGTGCAGGGTCGAGCTCTAACAGAGATCAAGCTAAAGGAGAATATCAAGGTGCCCAGTAGTAATTGTTGGAACCAGAAGAGCCAAACAGTCAGTGCAGCAACAATGGACAGTGACGATGATGTCATAGAAATTGGGAGAAAATGCAGAACAGTTGGACCTCTGGATCTTAAATCGGACTCTAGGTTTGATTACCTGGCACGAGGTGGCTCACAGACAGTGGGGCCCGTGCGGATGGAGGCTGTGACGGCACTGCGCAGCTCTGCTGCAGAATCACGACCAAGTTGCTCCTATCAGACCTGTCCACGAGTGCCATTGCCCCACACTGAGCCTCCAGCACTGTCAAAGGCCATTCCTCTTACAGGGATGTCCCGCTTTCAGCAGTCACTGCGCACCCCCTATCGGCTGGTGCTGCCGGATGTACCTGGGCAACCAGATCTCCGGCACATCATAATAGACGGCAGCAATGTGGCCATGGCGTAAGTGTTTGTGTAGCTGATTGGTGGGTTTACAAATGTGTGTGTGTGTGTATAGTTAACAAGCTGAGAAACAAAGTGAAAAGTGTGTGCGAATGTGAGAGAATGTTTAAAGGTTAAAAAGTCACTTCCAGTAAGTTGTTAAAATGTGCCTGTTTTTGAACTCAGGGTTGTACATGCATGTGTGTGTGAACAGGAGTGGGTGTCATAAACCAAGATAAGGTACAAAAATGAGTGGGTGACCTGTATTGGTGCAGGTTGTGGGCTCTCGGCCCACGCATCTTCATACTTCCTGTTCTGTCATCTCTTTTAAATGTTACTTTTCAGCATTTCTTTTTTATTCTCGAGGTGGTTTCCTGCAAGGTCGTCCTGTTTTGAGAAATCTGACAGTGGGCACCAAGGTGTGATTAATTTTTAGATGTAGCAGGATGACTTGCGCTAGAGACATATTTGAATAACAGTGAAATTTTATGTGTGGTAGTTTTAGTAGTAGGAGGTTAAAAAAAAAAAAAACCTATTGTATTGACAACCCCAGAGCAACTGGTTTTGAGACACTTCCTTGTGAAAAAGGAATATGGGATGTCCTGACCTAAAAACATGTGAGCTGCATTGTTCTTTTGTGAGCAGTCAAAAATTCTTTTGGGGGCGGGTGGTCTGGGAGGTGTCAGAGGCATATATACAAAAAGTGATACCAAGATTATGAGATGTCTGTACTACATGACGCAACAAGTTTGCCCCACATTGTCTGTTACTATGCTAATAATTCGGAGATGACCTTCAGTACATGTGACAGAATTGCATCACTCCAAGATGTTTGAATTATTATTAAAAATGTTTTAATTAGATAATGATGATGAGTAGTTGTGGTGTAATCTGTAAGTGTAGTAATAACCACACTTACTATAATGAATTATTTATTCACTTCTCAGCTACTAATAAATGGCAGTCATTCACATAAGGTGTAGTGGATGCTGCTGACACGGAACATGTGGTGACATCCACTGAGTTAATTCACTACTAATTGTTTTAATACTATATACTACACGGGTACATAAAAAGCAAGATTTTTGTTGTTTATATTTACATGTTCAGAGGCATATTTATATTAACCTTTACCGAGGCAGCTTATGTGAGTATGCCTCGAGCAGAGCTCAGCGCTGTGGAGATAATGGCACCTTTTTTATACTCATTCAGAATTGGTGTGTTTATGTACTCGTTCCAAGTTATAGTATATATTACACAGAAACACAAGAAGAACAAGATGTTTGCTATGCTGTATTATATCCGCAAGGGAAATTATTGCCTCTGCATTTAACCCAACCAAAGTGAGCACCCACACACTCGGAGCAGTGAGCTGCCACAGACAGGGGCGCCCGGAGAGCAGTTGCGGGTTAGGTGCCTTGCTTAAGGGCACTTCAGCCATGAAGGTGGAGGAAGGAAAGGTGCAGCTCATTCCCCCCATCGCCACACATTTTTCCTGGTGGTTCGGGAATCAAACCAGCGACGGTCTCAGAGCCGCTTCTCTAACCATTAGGCTGCGGTTGCCCCCAGTTTGTTTTATACTTCATGGTTTATTTTTTCATGAGTGATAATGGTGACGCTGTCCAAGTGGCCCTGACAAATCATAAGTGTTCGTCATTTTGATTCATGCGTTATGCACTCGGAATGTTGCCTATTAATCCCTTGATAGTAGATTTATCGGATATTTAACACTTATTCCATTATCTCTGGAACCTAGCGGGTTATTAATTCATATCCTGTTGTGTGATAACCCACTCCTTGTTTCCCCCAGTTTCTTATTAACTGGTGCTATGCTAGCTGTAAAAAATTCCCCGTACGTTTACCAATGTTTTTGTAATGTTGGTTTTCTTCATAGTATTGTGTGAATGTTCATAAATGCCCCTCATCTCTAGTGAAAGAACCCCTCTTAATCATCTAGTAAAGCCAGCTCAGTCTTTTCAGTGTCAGCTGACACAGCAGCAAATATTTTTATCCATCCTATTCCTGCATCCCATGATTCCTTGCATGAACTAGTAAACCTGAGTTTATACTGGGACCACGATGTCCACGAGCTCCTCGATTTATGAGCACACTTGGAGCACGATTGGGGTATAAAAAGGAGGCAGGGTGCATCCAAGAGATGAAACATCCAAGAGATGTTTCCAAGTTCATCAAGATCCCCTATGATGGCGCATCAAGGTCTGTTACGCTCGGTTAAGGTCTCTTAAACTCTACTGCGATTCCCATTTTCTATTACGATTGGTGTCAAATCGTAATAAATCATAATCGTGGCAAAATTATTTTTGACTTAAGATTCCTTAAGACCATCACGATTCTACACCACACCACCCATCACAATTCTTTGAAGTCATGGAGATCGTGGACATTGTGGTCCCAGTGTAAACCCAGGGTTACTTGTTTTTACCCAGTTGACACTGGTGAAGTACGCATTATGCTAAAAGTATATGTGTTAAGGGGAATAAAATAAAAGGCACAATCAGGTTAAAAGAACAGGTTAATTACTTTATTTACAGAGGAATGAGAGGACCATTTGAAGACATGATTTACTCAGATAACCTACTGGAAAATGTTTAGCCACTTTACAGTGTTATCAGGTGAGGAAAGACTAGCACTGCAAATAAAACCTTAAACATCCGTTAAATTTACATTTTTGTATTTAAAGCTGGGGTTGGTAATCTGGAACACTAGCAATATTTGAAATCTCTTCAGGGCTCCAGCGAACCCTTTCACTGCCCTCAGAGACCCTTCCAAAGTTACGCCTTTCCCACATGCGCTTTGACTGCAGGCTCATGCACGGTAGGGTCACGCACAAGCAGGGAGACTCGGGAGCATTTGATTGGATTTTTCCAGCGGGCCACTAGGCTGTGATTGGTTGCCATTTGTACAGCATTACTGTGGTTATAGATGGCGAATTTATTTCTGAGCTTTTTCAGATGTCATAAGTTATTGATTGCTGTCAAGCTGTGAAGACTATTTCAACCAATAGAACAGTTTAAAAATTTGCCAACCGAAGAGCTCTCACTTAATACAAACAGTTTTTTCATAGCTGGAGTTTCATGACTGCAAGGTTTCTTGTGTAAATACTACTTCAGACGATTTAACTAAATTTGTTCCTATCGTCTTTGATCTGTATGGCCCAGTGTTTGTATTTTGCCTTGTTTTTATTTCTTTTGTTGCTTGTATTAAGCTGTGATGAAATATTAATTCAGGATATCATTGCAGTTTTAACATGTGTAATTTTCAGATTATAGTTCCACCACTGATTCATTCGCCATACTTTTAAGATAACGGGTTAGCAGAGCAAGTGATGCAGTTTGTGGTAATGTGGCTCTCTCTTGTTTAAAATTATGAGGGATTTTTTAAGTGGTTATTTCTTGTTAGATATACCATGTGAGACGTGAATGGGTTTTTTGCATATTTGTCAATTTACATTTCCAGATGGTAAGGTTATTTTACTATATACGTCAACAGTGGTGGATTTAGTAACACTTTCTGTTCAACTTCACTTTCTCTCACCGGGGGAAGTTCCCCCTGAAGGGTGTGTGTCTGTGTGTGTGTGATGAGTCTTAATTTTTAAAAATAGTTTCTGTTTGTTAAACATGGGTCATCATTCCATGGCAACTCAACCAGTGGCCCCATATTGACCATCTCAGAATTTGCTGTGAAAATTTCCATTTAGACATATGGCTCATTCTGGGATAAACAGCAACATTTCCAGGACATGGAATCTCAAAATAAAAGTTGTCTTTCTGCTTAGCTTTTGTTACTAATAAAATTTTTGACAGTCTATCCTTTGACAAATGATAAGGAAAAGATAGCTGCACAAGTTTTTATGAGAGGATTTTGAACTTCTGGGTTGTCAAAATGTTATGAATGTTACTGTGTCAGCACTTGACCTACAGTTTTCAAAGAACAGTGGCAACTCCAAAGAATTTCTTCACATAAAATGTTTGATACACTTATGCTGATTGTCTACAAAAACATTTTATGCAGCAGATATCATTAGATAAATTCATTGCATTAGTTAGGCATGATGGACGTTACCCAGTCGGTTCCCTGAATTGATTTTTTCATTACATGATGCAGTGGATTTTATAATGGCTGATATACTAGAAATTGGAATCAAGTAAACATTTTACATGAATTTTTTTTATTCAAAAAAAAAATCCCAGAATGGGCCATATAGATGTGAAGAGTGCTATTCCAAGTTCTTCCAAAGTTATGGTCCTTTGAAATATGGACTTTCTGCCCCCTTTTTAACTTTTTGGATGACGATATTAATTTGAAATGTTTTTTGATAGACCACAACTTTAAATCTAGACAACACAGAAGTCTGAAATTTGAGGTCTAGATTCTTTGACCGTAGCTGCTTCATTATAAGGTTGTGGTCCTTCAAAAACTGAATGTTCAATTCTGGAAAATGATTTTCCATATTTGCATGGAAAAATAGGTCCATGGATGTGTGGAAACATGATTTACTTTATTCTTGTGTGTGTTATACTCTGTGGATTGTAGCATTCATCAGCACATGAAAACCCTACATTCTATATGAAAATGAGTTGTCTGTATGAGAAAAGAAATGTCTACTTGCTTCAGATAAGTCCACCGGAACCCTCTATAGAATGTGCTGCCTGACTATGTAGATAGTTTCGTAGAGATATAATATTTTCACCACACAATGATGCATATCTTGGCCATACGTAGTGCAAATGTTATTGCCTCAACCTGTCTTCTTTTATTTTATCTGTAGATTCTGAAATCTAGGGCCAAAATTAGCTTGGGTACCAAGTTTCAAACTTCTATGTTGTCTAGATTTAAAGTTATGGCCTTTTACAAACAATTCACAATCAAAATGATCATCCAAGTAGTTCAAAATGGGGCGGAAAGTCCAAATTTTAAAGGACCATAACTTTGAAACCACTTGGAATTTTCACCCAAAAGTTTGGAATATGTGATCCATCACATCATGTCAGGTATTAAATCACACAGGCCAGTTTTGAGCAACTAGAAACGAAAAAGGCTGCAGGCCCAAGAAAGAAAAAAGCAGTTGTCAAATTCAAGCCTGAAAAAAGAACTAACAAATAGACTTGTTTAGCTTGCAAGGAGCAAAAGTTTGCCATGTTCGGGTCGAGTAGGCGTCATCGCCTTTATAAATCCTGACCATGCTTACACATTCAACAAGAAACCTGAACTATCAGGCAGCATAAAGCTAAAGAGAGAGTGCAAATAGAGGAAGATATTTTATGTTTAAGTCTGACTGCAGTCTTCACCAGTGTTCCTAAATGGATATTAAGAAAAGGCCTGTTCATTATAACTTGTTTCAGTTTTAATAAAAGGAATATATTAGTTTATAGGTTATTATAGTTTATTCCAGCCTTTACAAATTTTTGTTGCTGGTTATTTAGAAGGGTAGTGTACTGATTAGCATGTCCACCTCACAGCAGAAGTTCCTGGGTAGGAGTCCTGGGGTTGGGCGTTTCTGTGTGGAGTTTGAATGTTCTCCCTGTGCTTACTTGAGTTTCCTCCATGTACTCTGTCTTCCTCCCACAGTTAAAAACAAATGCAGATTAGGCTATTTGGCTGTTTTGAATTGCTTCTAGGTGTGAGTAGGTGTGTGAATGCTGTGTGTGTTGCCCTGTGATGGTCTATCAAGCTGTTTAGGGTATACCCTGCCTTCACCCAGTGTTAGTCAAGATTGGCTCCAGCCTCTCCACAAATGAGTGATTATTTAGAAAATAAAAAAATATATTGTTTTTATTTAACAAAATTAATGTTTAAGTTCACTAAGAGTGGTAAACATTAAATACTTATAAATACTTTTTTTAATTTAAAATAATATTATGCGGGAATATCGACATGTTGGGAATGGTACCGGATCTTGAGTGAGGTGAATCTTTACATGAATATTTGAAAGTCAATTTAAGATATTTCTTGTACATTAACCTTTTGTGTCAATAAACCTAATATCACAACTGCTTTTTTCTAGACATGGACTCCATCGAATCTTCTCTTGTCGCGGGATTGCCATTGCTGTGGAAGCCTTTTGGCGAAGAGGACATCGAGAGATCACTGTCTTTGTACCTCAGTGGAGGCAGAAAAAAGACCCCAACATCACAGGTACAATCACAGTAAGCCCCTTTTAAATACAAAACTCATTAATGTATCAGGTAAGAACAGCACAAGGTACATATATAATATTTCTTATTATAAATAATTGTCATTCTAACTCAGTCTACCATAACAATAAAGTAATGTCTGTTATGTTCCACCTGGCTATACTTAACAGGATGCTATGAAGCACAAACCACAGAGAGACATGAATAACATGCAAGAATGGATATAACATAATTCACAAGGCAACAAATCCATATTGTTGTGAAAACCCCAAGTTGAGACATTAACTAGTTGGTTTGCAATATGACACCAGTTGCGCTGCATCATGTGTCTGTTCTCTTCTAGTTAGGAACAATTGATTTGTTTGTGCAAATTCAAGCTATTTATATTTAATTTTTTTTTGCCTGATAAAAACATATCTCTGCAGTATATGGTAGTGCAAGTATGCAGTTTATGTTGCTGTCTGGAGTTCTGTTACAAAATCCGTGCAGCATTTACATCCCTGCCAGCAAGTCTTGCCAAGTTACAACTTGTTAATCCATTAGTTCCAATTCCCACTGGAGCCATGGCAAAATGTTATTATTAATGATACAGGATCACCAGGGAATAGATTAAAAATGTAAAAAATTCTTCAACTTATAAATATGGGTAGCTCTGAGTTTTTCTTCCAGCGTCCTAGAGGTAAATTTAAATTTACTGAATGGCAGGAAGTACTATTAGGTGCTTGAGCAAGATTCTTAACCATATACTGTTCATTTCTATGTTTCTGTCTCGTATGCAACCAAGCAATCAAGTGCAACTCAAGCAATTTCAAATCCTGAAATTAGCCCTAACTCACAACAATCTCAAGTGAGCTACAGTAAAAGCATTCAAATTGAGCTGCAGTGTACAATGGAAAGGCTGGTGCTGGAAGTAAACACAGTCCCTGACCCTCAAGCATGAGGATGGGACTACAAACATAAAGGTAGAGATCCCAAAATGAGTTAGCCCAGTATTGTCACGGGGAGAATCATAGACTCTGTTTAGACAGAGTACACTTTCAGCAGTTCTATATTCTAAGCTGCACACAGTTTTTATCTTTTGGTTTATTTATTTTTGTTAGAATTTAGCTGTTAACACGATTCAGTAAGAAAAGAAGATAGCAAAACCATGTACTCAAGTTACTGTCCAACTCACATAATGTACATTTCATGTAGCTCTAAATAAACTTACATACAAACTCACAGGAAATGCCGACCGTTTCAGAAACGTGGACCCAGACATTACGTATCAGGTTATTATCCTTGTAAAAATTCGGTGTGCAGTCATAAAGCACAAAATATTATACATGACTATAATAAGCTGCTCTTTCATGTTGATGTTAGCGGGACATTTAAGCTTGTATTTATGGTTACCATACAGAAATTCTGTGTTTTTAAGTATCTGTCAATCAACAGTATCTTTAAGCTCCGATTGGTATTCGCTCAACTTGTGTACCACCACGTACAAAATGAGTTTAAACTGATGGGTGAAAGAAAGCGTTAAAATGCCATTTCTGACTGCAGTTTGGAAATTTGTATTCCTGAACAACAAACTGTCCAATCCCTTTCATTTATATCTGCATAGATCAAGGTACTTGTTTTTATTAATTTATAACGTATATGGTACGTTTGTGGCAAGAAAAGATACTAAACATTTACTGCGGTTAATACTACAGTATGGGAAATTGTTTAACACTATCACTCGAATACTTTTTGCCACACTTGCATAGACGAACACTAAGCTAGCATTGATGAGTCAACTTTCTTTTACATGGTTCAAGTTTATAAAATTGTAACAAAAATGCAGAAAACATTTGTACTATTGGATCGCTATAGTTATAGAATCTCCATACTCTTAGAATCTTAATACTAAATAATTCAGCACATACCTGTCAGGATGTCTTGTCGGGTGTTCCCTGGTGATTCCCATCCCTAATTGTTATATTCACAAGACCTGGCGGTATGGCTTTCAATGGATTTGTAAAGCAACCTTTAAATGCAATCTTCTCCTGTTTGACTATTGCAGGTAATCAGGATTTGAAATGCTAAAAACCTTTCTTAGTGTTGAGAGACATTCAAAAGGGAAATATTTCACTTCAGGAAAACTTTTATTTTCAAACTTGTGTATGTACTCTATGGCCAAAAATATGAGACCTAACCATCAAATCTATGTGCTTTTCGAACATCTTACTCCAGATTTAGTCTCACTTTGTTGTTGTAGTAACCTCCAGTCTATTGGGAAGGCTTTCCAGTAGATTTTGTAGGTTGGTTGTGGTGTCTCACCCATTCAGACACAAAAGAATTAATGACGTTGGTCACCGATGTCAGGCTGAGGAGGCCTGGTGTACAGTTGGCATTCTAGTTAATTTCAGAATTGTTCAGTGGTGTTTTAGGTCAGGTGTTTGTGTAGGCCACATGAGTTCTTCCACATCAGCCTGTGCTTTGTAGACCTCACTTTGTGTGCAGGGACAGAGGTTTGGGCCCCTTCCACTGAATTGAAATCATAATTCTTCAGCATGCAGAGATATTATTTATAACGGTGGGCTTCCTAATTTTGCTGCAACAGTTTTGGTAAGGGCCATGTATAGGTGTGGTGGTCACGTGTTCTTTAGACCTGATAGTGTTTTCCAACTAAAAATTTAGACAGGTAAATGTTTTTCTCAGGCTGCTACACATTTTTTGCTTAGCTTTCTGATGGGCAGCCACCAGACACAACAAAACCAGTATCTCTGTAAAATATTCGGGCAATAATCATCAAAAATGTTAATTTGTTAGTCAGAAGTTGTAAGGTGAAGCACCTCTGTGAAATAACAATTGTTGTTATTTTACATACATATTGACACTTTTGTAAGCAAAGACTTTTATGTAATTGAAACATTAAGTTTTAGTTGAACACCCCTGGTGCTAATTATTACGTTCACATCGTACAGAGTTTACATCTAGTAATGCTGAACATTTGATGAACATTTGGTTAGATATTTCATGATTCCATTCATTAGCTGTATATAGAAGTTTGCTCACATACAAAGAAATGAATGGTCTATAATTTTTATGGTAGGTTTATTTTAACACAGAGAGACAGAATCTTACCAAAAATAAGAAAAATCCAGAAAAAACACACTATATTGAGATTAGATATTGATTTGCATTTGGTCGCGTGAAATAGGCTTTTTAACCCAGTTAGAATTACTCAGTAAGAATTCTGGCTTCCCGAGACCGCTTAAGTGCCCATGAGGCACCCACAATAGTCCTACTGCTTTAAGAAACTACTCCTCCTAATCTCAACTCGTTATTTGTATAAAAGACACCTCCACTCCACCACCATGGGCAAGACCAAAGTGCTGTCAAAGGATATCAGGGAAAAGATTGCAAACCTGTGGAAGGCTGGAATGGACTACACGACCATCAGCAAGAAACTTGGTGAGAAGGAGACAAGTGCTTGTGCTTTTTTTGAAAAATGGAAGAAATACAAAATAACCATCAATCGCCGTCAGTGTGGAGTTCCATGTAAGATGTCACTAGGGTAAGGATGATAAATGATGAGAAACGTGAAGGATCGGCCTAGAACCACACAGGAGGAGCTTGTTAATGGTGTCAAGGTAGGTGTCACCACTAAAACCATTACTGACGCACTACGCCATCATGGATTGAAATGCTGCAGCACCCGCAAGGTCCCCCTGCTCAAGACGGCACTACTGTACTAGCCTGTCAAGTTTGTCAGAGGACACCTGAATGATTCAGAGAAGGCTTGGGAGAACGTAAAACTCGACTCACCGTGTTTGGAGAGAGAGAAATGCTGACTATGACCCTAAGAACACCATCCCCAGCATCAAGCACAGAGGTGGAAACATTATGCTTTGAGGCTGTTTCCCTGCAAAGCGTACAGGAGAACTTCAGCTCAATGAGGAGAAGATGGACGGAGCCATGTACCGTAAAATATTTGACGAGAAACTCCTTCTCTCAGCCAGAACACTGAAGATGGGTCGTGGATGGGTCTTTCAGCATAACAGTGACCCAAAACGTACGGCCAAGGCAACAAAGGAGTGACTCAAGAAGAAGCACATTAAGGTCATGGGGTGGCCCAGCCAGTCTTCAGACCTTAATTCTATAGAAAATATGTGGATGGAGCTAAAGCTATCTCTGCTTGCCAACAAGGGTTTTTCCTCCCAGTACTAATTCATGTTTTGCTTGGGGATCAAATACCTATTTCACATGATTGCATGCAAATTATCTTATAACCTTTATATAGTGTGCTTCTTCTGGATTCTTGTGTTGATATTCTGTCTCTCTCTGTTGAAATAAGCCATAGAAGTTATAGACAGTTAATTTCTTTGTAAGTGGGTAGACATAGGAAATCAGCAGGGGATCAAATCATTATTTTCCCAATGTAGTGTGCTGTCTGGTCCTGAGCAGAATTGATGAAACTGTGTATATATTCTTGTTCAAAATATAAATGGCAAAATTCAAATGTCAATTTAAAGGTTTCATGCTAATACTCAGATTTTCCATGGCATTAGGGACTGGCAGACAGTACTCATACCTTATCTGTTAGTCCGTTATCATAATTGTTTTCCTTATCAGTTTTTATTATAGCAAGTTTCTATTTAGTTCATATCTAGTCATGTGAAGTCAATAGTTAATATTCATGACTCATTCAGTTGAGTCATGGGTATTACATATTGGTGTGTTTCCTACTCTTAATTCAACCAATGTGGTGTGGTTTAGATAATCATATTTAGGGCTGTTGGGTTAATCGTTTTTAAATCAATATTTAGTTCTTTATTAGCATCCAGGTTTTTAATCTAGCCTTGCACAAATTGGTATTTTCGGCCAATATTGTTTTTTTTTGTTTGTTTTTTTAATTGTAAGTATTGTCCTGAATACCAGATACAGTGTGGATACTGATGTGTCCCATATGCGAAGGGTTTAAACCAGTAATAGTGAATATTCTTTATATAAAAACTGTTATATTCTACATTGGAGTGCAGCAATCTGATTGGCCTCCTATTTCAGAGATTTTAAACATTATCCTGAGTGGACATTGGATGCTGGACATTCACGGTTTGTCAAAATCACTCAGAGTAGGCAGTGTCAACACTGTCACGATTTTAAAAGAAAAAAATAATTAAAAAAAAAAAAAGGATTTTCATAAAAATTTTGTTTTTCTTGTGTTTCCATGTAGTAAATATTATAACTTGAGTTTAAAAACACACTGCTACACATCACTTATTCTCTGCTAAGCCAACAGCATATGTACAAAGTTCACCTGCATCTTTTATGGTTAAAATATAGAAAAAGAACCTGTAAAAATCTTGTTTTAGTTTGCTTTTTTTTTAGATTGAGTTTAAAAAGACACTGTTATACACCTGCTCGTGGATCTCACCTGCTTGTCATGATTATAAAAATATAAACCATGAAAATAAAAAATTTACTGTGCTTTTTGCCTGTGGTATCATGTAGTATATAGTAAAGCAGTTATTCGCCTCAGGTTCAGTGTTTGTCGCTGAATTGAATAGGCCCTTAAACATTCTGTCTTGTGGACTATTCAGCAACGTTCTCCTCACCTTCAGTGAATAACTGTTAAACATGTGTTTAAATAGCATAATATCAGTGTATATAATAGTAACTAGTAACAAAGGATTGATTTTGCCTTAATTAGACATGTAGTTAATAACTATCAGGCATAACAAGCATGAACATTATTTATTTGGGTAGTAAAGCTGATTCTTATCAATAGGTGGCAATCAAATGCCTTATTGTTCAGCAGGCATCACTAAGCCCAAGATGATTAAGCAGAATGCAAGACCTATTTGGACTGTTAATCAAATTCTAAATTGCAGAATTTGATTATCACTCCTAATCAGTGTTAACCAAAATCTGTGCAAACGTGTAAATTGTTTGCAACAGGTTTTTAATGTTAAATCAATTATGTTAACATGTAAATGTCACTCTTCCCTCCTCCTGTTCTCCTGCTCTATGCATGAGCATCAATACCCCACTTTGCTGATTGGCTGGAATAGCGTTGTGTGGCTCGGTCTGAGAAACAGAGCCAGGGCTGTACAAAGACCTGATTTTTATTGTATTTTTATTTATTTTTTTCAGTGCAAACAATGAAACAGCTAACAGACTGTAAGAGGATATATATATATAGTTTGTTCATGTTAACTGTAGTGTGAGTTTCCTGGCTTAAAAGATCTGAATAATATTTTTCATTACTCTTCACAGAACAACATTTTCTTAATCAGCTGGAGGACTTGCGGTTGCTGTCCTTCACCCCGTCTAGAGAGGTCTGTGGGCAAAGGATAACCTCACATGATGACAGGTATAAGCTCCTAAAACTCTTCTATCCTGATGTTAGTTAAAGTGAAATGAAAGTCAAGCCTTTAAAACTCACCTGTTACACATTGCTAAAATCCGTTCAATAGTTTTCATTATTTTCCATTTACATACATTAGAAGTGTGCACTAATTTTTAGCAATGAATGGTATAACCCACTGTTCATTCATATGCAAATTACTTTCATCTTTACGGTCACATACACTTAAATCACATGCAACTTTTTCACAGTACAGTGTCGCCCCCCTGTGTGTGGATTTATTACTTTTTTTTTCTTCTTAACGATGATTGTAATAACAATAAGGCACTTTGATGTGCAATGGCGTGTACGATATATGCAAGCTTTTATTAAGTTTAGGTTTAATTTCCTTTTTGCAGCATCTGCTGATACAGTGTCTTTTTCTCCCTGCTCTGTACAGGTTTTTGCTTCATTTAGCAGAAAAGACAGGAGGCATCATTGTCACTAATGACAACCTGAGAGATTTTGTAACACAGTCTGAGGCTTGGAGAAAGATCATACAGGAGAGGTGAAAAAAAATCCTTTAGTACATAAATCATGTTTTGTAGCAACCAGCAAAGTTTTAAGTGAATCTTTGATATCAGTGATGAAGCTGGATATGAACTGTTTTCTTCTGTGGCGGCATTCAGGCTCTTGCAGTTCACCTTCGTGGAGGATCATTTCATGATCCCAGATGATCCTTTGGGTAGACACGGACCTGTCTTGGAGCAGTTCCTGCATAAAGAGAGCCGGTGAGTTGCCCCAAAGCATCCACACTCTGTTCTGTTTATGCTTTACGGATAAAATGGTCAATATATTAATGAGCAAATGTGCTTAAAAAAAGATGTGTGACCTTATTTCTTTTCCTTTTTCTGTCCAGATCCATTTCAAGTCCTGTCATGCCCCCATTGAGGATGGACCTGCAGGCCTCACCATCAGTTTATGCCCAAACACATGTCCCGTTAGCCAATCAGTCCAGATCAGCATCACAGTGGCCCCATTCCGGCCCACCCGACTGGCAGCCGCCTCGTCCGTCCCCTTCTCCACCTCCACAGCGCTCACCCTCAGAAACTACAAACCTGAAGAGAAAGCTGTACGATATTTTCCCTGACCAAAAGCAGCGCATCGACCGCATTCTTAATGACAACCCTTACATGAGGGACCTGAATGCTCTGTCAGGCCTCCTATTGGGATAAATATCCTGTTGGGCTGAACACCTCACTGTGGAGACCACATGCACAACCACAGAAAGCAGTGTTACATGTCAGTATGACTACAGAACAATGGAGAACATGACTTTGATTTTTTTTTTTTTTTTTTTTTTTTTTTTTTTTTTTTTTTAAGCCTTTGCCCCAAAACCGCCTGAAAGGGGGTTGTTTTTTTTCTTCCCTCTTTTTTTTCCCCCCCCTTTTCTTTCCAACTTCCA
>JBCNYH010000004.1:29019019-29033770 GCA_039654325.1 Tandanus tandanus
AGAAGTGTGACAGGTCAGGAGGAAGACAGAAAAAGGGGGGACAGGGTTTTGGTTTTTTTTTTTTTTTTTTTTTTTTTTTTTTAAGACTGTGATCTAAACACTGCTGAAAGTGGATTGTTTGTTTTAGTGAATATTGTTCTGTCTACTACTTTGCTTTTAAGTTTACAGAATCCCTCCCATGTAGCGACAAGCACAATTAATACACTTCAGTTTGGATTTGCTTTAAACCAGGATTAAAAGAGGTGGCGTATATTTGATGTACATATTTATTACAAACATTATTCATAATTTATCAGTGAATGGCTGCTAAATGAAAGATGCTTGTTATTTCTGTCAGTTTCATTTCCAATGTTTTTGGGTGTTGACCCATTTCAGTCAAGTCAAGATTCAATGAAGTGCCCAAATTTTTTTGAAACTAATCTCTTGGTTATGGGTTTTTTAAAAAAAAATCATTTTGGAGGAAATTGTAGCTACAGATTTCATTTTATTACTACTCATTTGTGAAACATGAAACTAAAAAAATGGAGGTTATTTACACATCTTAATTTAAAATTATTTTAAATTACAATGGCTTCCTTCACCTGTGTAGTAGTATTGAACTATTCTAATTCTGTTGAAAATCTGGCTGGACTTCCAGACCTAAACAAATGTTCTTTATGGAGTCTAAAATTCACATGACTCAAACCTCTGGCAGTGCCTTGGCAGTTCTGAATTGTGTAATACACCAGATCAGTAGGTGGTGAATTAAAATTTGAACCTGACACCATGTGGATGAGCAGTGAATGAATCTAAGGAGTATAAACCAGCTTTTCTACTCTCTCAGAGAACAAGTTCCTGTACTGATATGGAGGGGGAGATGGATCTTTTAGACATTTACAAAAATTGGAACTACCTTGGAAATGTTGCGCAACATCACATCAGTAACTTCCATCCTGTGTTGATTTGATCGTGCGACAGTGCTTTAAAGTTTGTGGATTTGTGTATAACCTTTGGATTTCTGAAATCACAAAGGAGAAGACTTGTGCAAAACATCCCGTTATCTTCGTGAACTGTGGGTATCTCACAGTACAGCTGTGAGAACTGCTGTTTTCTTCAGTGGAAGGCAGTGTTTAATAAAAGTTGTTTGTGTTCATCACATTAAAAAAATGAATTTGAGTGTTTTCTCTCCCCTTTTGCTTTTAGCCAGACAGCACTGTGCACTCTTTATATCCTTTCTCAGAATCTAATTATTTGAGTTGAATCAGTTGTCTTAGGAAAACATGACTTCTATTGACATCATGTTAGTGAATGTTGCTATGGCTACCTGAAATGTGTGTTTCTCATCAGCAGGGGGCGACATTGCTGTTTTCTGACAGCTGCTCTCAGCTGTTCTTGGTATAAAAGTGAATGACTTGCATTACAGCACCTTCTTAGGACATCACCTTCAGTAATACATGAAGACAAAGGATTTATATTTACGGCTTTCGGCAGAGACTTTTGTCTAGTGCAAAGGGCTTTGTAGTGGGGGAAAAAATGCCATGCTAGAAATACTTTGGGGGCCAGCACAAAGCCAGAAGGTCCTGGGTTCGAGTCCTGGGCTTGGGCATTTTTGTGTGGAGTTTGCATGTGAATGGATGTGTGTGTGTTTTTTTCCTGTGATGGACTGATGAGCTCTTCAGAGTGTACCTGGGTGTGATGGAGTACTTGTTTTTAGTCAGCCTATGAACTTTTCTTCCCACTTTCATCTATCTAGGGATGGACAGTAGTTCTTTACAACCTCCAATAAGCCTTTGAAAGTTGTAAATAAATTCTGCTATGTCGGGTCCACAATGAATTAGACAACCTTCCCTAGACAACCAAATATGTGTCAGGATATATATGCTACAGCTTTTGGTAGACTCAGCAAGAGAGCATTGGACAAGAAGTTGCTGACAGTGAAGACCACAATTAGGATTTATGAAGCATACATATGAAGCATATAATAAGCACCCTCCTCTATGGATCAGAGACCTGGACACTATACACAGGACAAGAGAAGAAGCTCAATGTCTTTCATCTAAGATGCCTACCCAAGATCATTGGCATCACCTGGCAAGACAAAGTAACCAACAAAGAAGTCTTGAAACAGGTTGTTCGAAATTGTCCTTTGGTGTGAATGTGTTGAACTGTTGAGCTCTTCAGGGTGTACCCTGCTTTCACCCAGGGTTGGCTGAGATAGACTCCAGCCTCCCCGCAACCCTAGAAGGATTAAGCAGTTCGGCAGATGGATTTTGAGATGAATGGATTTTGTCGTCTCTGCTACAGTAGTATCCGCTTTCCAACTATAAAACAGTCATTTTTTCTCGATATTATTTTTTTTTTTTTAAGGTGAAACAGTGGTGAATTGGTTACCAAGTGCACCGCACAGCAAAAAAGCTCCTGGGTTCCAGTCCTGGGCTCAACAAGGGCGTTTCTCTGTTTTCCTTGTGCTTGCGTGATTTTCCTCTGTGTACTTCAGTTACCATACCACAGTCCAACAACATGCACATTAGGCTAACTGGCTGTTCCAAATTTCCCCTAGGTGTGAGTGTGTTGACCCTGCGATGGTCTGGTGAGCTGTTCAGGGTGTATCCTGCCCTTACCCAGAGTTGGCTAATATAGGCTCCGGCCTCGCCGCGATCCTAATAGGATTAAGCAGTTTGGCAAATGAATGAATGTTTCCATTCATATAACAAAAAAAAGATTTGTGCTTAGCCTTTAAATCATTAATTTGCTGAACAGCTTAATCCTTTTAGGGTTGCGGGGACGCTGGAGCCTATCTCAGTCAACTCTCTGACGGCTAAAAGGTGGGGTACCCCATATACAGCTTGCCAGTCCATCGCAAGGCAAGCACACACATAGGGACAGTTTGGTCAGCCAACTAGCCTAATGTGCATGTCATTGGACTGCGGGAGGAAACCCATGCAAGCACAGGGAGAACATGCAAGCTCCACACAGAAACGTCTTTGCCGAGCACGGGACTCAAACCCAGGAGCTTCTTGCTGTGAAGCAGGCCGCCACCACGCCACCCCGGAGACAATTTCATTATACAGTTCTTAATAGGACAATGACATTAAAATTCATAGATTGTAGTGGAGTCTGCAGTAAATACATCCTAAAAGAAAAAGAAAATTCCCCCCTTTTTCTAAACTCTACCCAACATGGCAAGGGAAAACGGTGCACTGTTTTGGGAGGAAGGTTCAAATACCATGAACATTCCAAAACAGCTCAACATTCTCAGGAGTGTTGCATTCCCAAGACCTCCTCCCTCTGCCCCAAATCTCTCTCTCTCGTGCACTCTCTCTCTCTCTCTCTCTCACTCTCTCTCTCTCTCTCTCTCATACGAATCATATACCAGGCTCTCTGTTTAATTTAAAACTCACCCAGCCATAATCGAACACTCATATCTACTGCCATTAACAAGTGTGAACGTAATAATCACCTTTATTCTTTAATCCAGAACTTTCCTTTGGAGACACGTTTATTTTGTTGCATCCACAGAAGTCAGACACTGAACCACAAGCAGTTTAAAGCCTACACAGAATGCACTGTGACCAATCAGACACATGCAAGCATGTTATTGAGTAGAATTTAGTGAATAGACTTATTGTCTGCACATTTTAATAGGATGGGAGGAGGAGTACACTGGATTTGCAAACGGAACAAGTTCCCCAGCAAGTACAGAGCACAGACGTTATATGTTTCCGTGTGTATTTTACTAATTCACCCCACGTTTTGGAAGGAATAGGAAGAGAAGAATCTTCTCCTTCACTAATGAAAAACAGAACAGTTTTGTACATAGGAACGTCCCCCACTCCACACTCTCACACACACTAAAAGTGAGGCATTATTTGGATCATTTAGACAAGCAAATGGTGCATTCATGAGTTTGCTGATGAAGCAATCACAGGGCTAGGGACAGTTGTCATGAATAGTGGAGAGCTCCTGTGACTACTCTGCATGCTATGCAAGGAGAACACCGATTAGACTGTGTGTTAAAGTATCACGCTGTTTTAACTCCATCATGTGGCACACTGGCTTGGTGCAGGGAGGGGCCGCTCCTTCCCTCCATCTGCTGTAGAGCCACAAACAGTGATGTCATTTCCTCACTAGGGCTGAGCTGGCAACTTTGGAAGCTGGAAAGAAAGCAAGGCTGATCGTTTTTGTGGCTGTAGAACTCAGACACTCACCTCATTCACTCATGCGTACACACAAAGTGCTGCACCCTCCAAACATTTGCATAGTGTTCGCTTAGAAGGAGAGAATGATACTATGACAATATGGGGAGTGTCTCGAAATGAAGTTATGACTCATGGTGGTATTAGATTCCTCATCTTGTCCTATTATGACTTTTTTTTTTAGTTCAGATTTGGCAGATTTTTAAATGCTGGCATGCATGTGCCGCATCTGCACTCAAAGTTCGTGTTTTTTAAATGCACCTATTTATTTAAGCTGTGAGTCAGACTGGTTAAACACTATTTGCATGCATCGCAGTCTGACAGCAGGAGCAGAGGTGAAAAAAATGTGAGTTTTTAAACTGCATGGGAGCCACGCCTGGCAGAAAGCTATGCTGGTAATTGGTCCTGTGAGAGACATTACAAAACTTGTATGTTTTCCTACAGAACAAAAATGGTTATTCATCAATTTCTGGAATGCATGAGCCTTTTTTTGTGTAGCTTGTAATGTTCTAACGGAATATAGTCTAAACTTATTTATAATAAAATATTTAAATTGTGGAATATTAAATGCTTTTGTCTGAATAATTCTCTATCCTGTTAACCGTTCCTTAGTAATCTCACCAAGTTCTCTCTTTTTTTTCTTATTTCTTGTCTCATATCTCTATCTTCTCTCTTCTCTGTCATTACATTGTTCAGTAATTGCTCTATCCTGGTTGGGGTGTGGAGGGATCTGAGGCTTATCCTGTGCAGGCCGGGCACAAGGCTAACCCTGAACTGCTGCATTCTAAATTTCTGAATGGAAATGTTCATTTCAACATAGATTTGTATATGAATGGTAGACATTCCAGTCACATTTTCTGTAAATTTGCATGTTTTCATTTCAGGTTTCCTCCAGGTATTCTGGTTTCCTCCTACAGTCTACGTCCATGCACATTAGGTCAATTGGTTAATCAATATTTCTGCAACCCTGATGGGTATGTGGTACAGTTAATGAATGAAGTGCACCCTGAAAATATTAAACGTAAACATTTCCTTTATTTCCCATTCCTGTTTTCTCAATGCCATTTCCTTGAGTATTTAGTCATAAATTTGCCAAACTACTTTATCCTACCTAGGTAACGAGGAGCCTATCTCAGCGGCCAACACGCACACAACCATTTACACTCACACTCACTCCTTGGGGCAATTTCATTCATTCATTCATTTTCTGAACCGCTTAATCCTAATTAGGGTCGCAGGGAGGCTGGCGCCCATCTCAGCCGACTCTGGGAGAGGGCAGAGTACACCCTGGACAGCTCGCCAGGCCATTGCAGGGCAGAAACAGACGGCTATGCAGCCTACTCTTGACGAAAATCAGCAATGGTTCTTTTTCTCACCACAGACAGTGAGAGACACAGCCAGCATTTGATAATGGGGCAATTTCAAACAGCCAATTAGCCTAATGTGCATGTTTTTGGACTGTGGGAGAAAACCAGAGTACCCAGAAGAAACCCACGCAAGCACAAGGAGAACATGCAAACTCACTCACTGCCTTATTTAATTGATTATTAATTGAGTCACTTAATCCTAGTATTAGGGTCATGGGAAGGCTGGAGCCTATCTCAGCCGACACTGGGCGAAGGCGGGGTACACCCTAAACAGCTCACCAAACCATTGTTGAGCAACACACACAAAACCATTTACACTTACACTCACATATAGGGGCAATTTGGAACAGCCAATTCGCCTAATCTTTGGATTGTGGGAGGAAACCGGAGTACCCAGAGGAAACTACGCAAGCATGGGGAGAACATGCAAACCATCTCTACAAGCCCGGGACTTAAACCCAGGACCTTTTTTGCAGTGCGGCGGACGTGCTAACCACTACACCATCCTGCTGGCCTTGATTACATTATTCTATATTCCTATTGTTTATTTAGTCGTTTTTATATTATAAAAACAAGTAATTTTTTTGCAGTTCCTTTTCCGCAAAGCTAGTGTTGGTATTGAAGCCTTGACAAAACCATCTTCCATCAGCTGACACACATATATGTCACCGTAGGTTCTTAATATGATTTTGCACTGTTGTAAGTTATCTTTCAAAGCAATTTTATTGATTAAAAACATCACCGTATAACTCCTGGACCCCGAGTAATACTATAGTTCGCCACGCAGAGAAAGGTATCTGGGTGTCTTATCTTACTCGTAGGTACTTTAGTTCCAGTGTGGCTGGGAAAGTAAATTATTGATAAACGTAAGGAATGGACTGGTGTTGGAAGTGCAACTGGATATAGAAGGTTAATCACACCACATAATAAACTGTTAACTAATAGTACATGTTCAGTTACACAGGCTATCAGACTGCTCCATGTAGCTTCTACTGTATAGTGCCTTCACTGTTCTATACAGTCTACACCCTCACACTCAATATTGCCAGTAAAGTGACCATGTAGCCAGATTTTAAACCTCTTGAGTGAGCATCTGAACACACTTCAGCAACTGTCCTCCACTTAATCTTCTCCTTCAACAGCTGTGGATTATAAAGGATAAGTGAGCCGGTTCGGTTGACTGTAAAGCCAATGTTCCCTGAACACTACTGACCACGCTGCATTTTAAACAATTTTTTATCGTCTCTTCCTTCTTTACTCTCTATATTAACAAGTAATACAACAAATTATAGCTGTTCGAGGTGTACCCCGCCTGTGTTGGCTAAACCTGGGTTTTCACTGGGCCACGATGTCCACAATCTCCAAGATGCAAAAAAGCGTGGAGCTCCACGATTTACGACTATGCTTGGAGCACGACTGGGGTATAAAAAGGAGGTGGGGTGCATCCAAGTTCATCAAGATCCCCTACGATGGCGCATCAAGGTCTGTTACACTCTGTTAAGGTCTCTTAAGCTCTACTACGATTCCTACATTCTATAATGATTGGCGTCAAATCGTAATAGATCATAATAATTATCACAATCATCATGATTCCACCAAATTCCTTCAAGATCATCACGATTCCACCAAGTTCCCTCGAGATCATCATGATTCCACCGAGTTCATTCAAGATCATCACGATTCCACAAAGTTTCCTCAAGCTCATTACGATTCCACCAAGTTGCCTCAAGATCATTATGATTCCACCAAGTTCAACTTAAGATCATTACAAATCCACCAAGTTCCCTCAAGATCATCACGAGTCCACCAAGTTCAACTTAAGATCATTACGATTCCACCAAGTTCCTTCAAGATCATCACGATTCCACCAAGTTCTCTCAAGATCATTACAATTCCACCAAAGTTCCCTCAAGATCATCACGATTCCACCAAGTTCCCTCAAGATCATTACGATTCCACCAAAGTTCCCTCAAGTGGAAGACTTGGTGAAGAGACAGTGTTAAGCTTAACTCTGAAATGGGAAGTTGAAACTTGAACTTGTGTTATTTTTAACTGCTATGTTTTCAAGCTACAAAATATGTGTGTGTAAATATTAGGGTCCCGGGAAGGCTGGAGCCTCTGTCAGCTGACACTGGGCAAAGGCGGGGTACACCCTGAACAGCTTAGCAGTCCATTGCAGACAAAACACACACCTTGCCAATCACGCCTAGGGGCAATTTGGAAGAGCCAATGACTGTGGGAGGAAACAGGCGTACCTGGAGGAAACCCACGCCAGCACTGGGAGAACATGCAAACTCCACACAGAAACGCCCCAGCCCAGGACTCGAACCCAGGACCTTCTTGTTGTGAGGCGGATGTGCTAACCAGTGTGCCACCCATTCCAACACCAGAATCTCATAATTACTAGGAAATATCTCATAATTCTAAGATCAGGATCTCATAATTATGAAATAACGATCTTGTAATTCTGAAGTGAAGGTAGCCTAGTATATTGACCATTGCTAACCCTGATTATATTATAAGACAGTGAGCACTGATGGCCCCAGGCATTTAATCTTCTTCTCTTTCCCTCTTGGTATTACACTGAAAAGAATTAATGTTACTTAATGTAGATGTCATTAACATTAATCTATAAAACTAATTCCAAAAATCTAAGAAACCCTAGGTTTAAATGATTTTCATGAACGTTTCTCATGCTTACGGTGGCACGGTAGCGTAGTGCTTAGCATGCCCACCTTACAGCAGGTCCTGGATTTGAAGGTTCCCGGTTCAAAGTTCAAGGGTGTTTCTTTGTGGAGTTTGCCTGTTCTCCCCGTGCTTGCGTGGGTTTCCTCCGGGTACTTCGGTTTCCTCCCACAGTCGAAAAACATGGACAGTAGGCTGAATTAAATCGGCCCGAGGTGTGAGTGTGAGAGTGAATGGTTGTGTGTGTGTGTGTGTTGGCCCTGAAATGGCCTGGCGAGCTGTTCAGGGTGTACCTCGCCTTTGCCCAGAGTCGGCTGAGATGGGCGCCAGCCTCCCTGCGACCCTAATTAGTAATAAGCAGCTTAGAAAATGAACAGATGAATGAACTTCTCATGCTTATGGTGGCACGGTGGCATAGTGGTTGGCACGCCCACCTCCCAGCAAGAACGTCCTGGGTTTGAAGGTTCCCGGTTCAAGGTTCAAGGGCGTTTCTTTGTGGAGTGTGCATGTTCTCCCAGTGTTTGTGTGGGTTTCCTCCGGGTACTCTGGTTTCCTCCCACAGTCTAAAGACATGCACATTAGGCTAATTGGCGGTTCCAATTTGTTCCTAGGTGTAAGTGTAAGCGTGAATGGTTACGTGTTGGCTGAGATAGGCTCCAGCCTTCCTGCGACCCTAGTATGATTAAGCGGTTTGTCAAAAGAGTGAGTGAATGAGTGATTTCATAATTACAAGATGTTTTCTCGTAATTACGAGATCTTATATCATAATTATGCGATCCTGATCTTTGCTTGTAATGATGAAATGATAATTGATAAATCACAAGGTGTCTGCTTTTTTATTTTATGAAAATCACAGAGCTCTGTGTTGAAAGCAGTATGCACTGAATGCAAAAAACAGCAACTTGACTTCAGATCTTTCATCCCCATTTAACATGTTTTGATATGCAAATGAGCACAACTATTCGATGAATATGCAAATTAGCCCGTGTCACCTGGCTCTGAATCGAATCGGTAACACGACTCTCACGCGCAGCGTCACCGTGGGGTCTGTTTCCGTCCTGAGCTGAGAGCATGCAGCCCACATTCCTCTTCTTCAACAGGGTGACTCCAGAGCAGCTACAATTAGGCACATCCTCATCATCACATCGCTGAAATTTGCGGTGAACTGGAAGCACAGCGCCGCCTACGGCCTCCGTCACCAATATATTTGAGTCCGTGAGTGCGCGAGCCCGAGGCTGCCGGCAGCCAGAGCGTCTTATTGTGGCTGCGCTGTGAATGTGGACGTTGAAACGACAAAACCGTAAACAGTGGGCGAATTATCCGTTTGGGTTTTAAGAATATTTATTTAGAGGTAAGTTCTGGATAACTGTACGGGTAAGGTTCTTGATTTGAGCTCATGGGGTTCCCATTATGTTTCGAACAACGACTGGCTAACGCTAGTTAGCGTCAATGCTAACGATGCTAGCCTGTAAACATGGCAGATTAGTTGCCACTGGCTGTAGCATTCCTGAGGCTGGCTATCACAGTGTGACCTGTTATAAATAACCACCATGTTATAGCACAGACAAACTGCACGAATATCTGTGTGGGCACAAATGGGGCCTGTTTATTGTTTTGTTTTTGTATCCTGCTAAGTCAGCTAATGAAATGGTTGCTAGCTAGCTGTACGGACTGGTAGCTAGGTATGGTTTTATTTATACAGCTAACTAGCTAGCACATCCGCATGCAGCTCTAAAATGACATTCAAACAGTTTCTTGTTAGTAATGCCGTGATATTCTTAAGTTTAAAGGAATTGCTACATGTATTTTCGGACATATTGTGTGTGCTAGCTAGCCGTGGTGGTAGCGTCCTCGACCCTCTGACCCAGAATGAAGCAGGGCAGGCGGAGGATGAGTGCTCAGGCTGTAATGAAAAACTCGTGATTTCACCGTGCAGCTCTAAATGGCTTCGGTTCTGACTGTATATTTGTTTGTGATCCAGTTCAGGAGATGATACCTGAAGTTTTGTAACCTGTTGTTATCAACTGCAGGAGGAACACGCAGCGTCTATAGATACATTGATCTGTGACGTCACAAACAGCTGGTCCCGAGCGCCGGACAGAACAAAGGAATCACTGTTTTGTTCGGGTCACGTGGGAGTTATCGGATCGTTGATATTCTGTACTGTTTTGACGTGATGAACTAAGTACCGGTATGGTGGTGTCCATCAGAGAGCACAAAGATTCTGGAATCGATAGTTTTTTTTTTACTGTATTCCAAAGGATAGCAACAGAAAAACTGATAGAGGTAAAAAAAAAAAAAAAAAAAAAACCCTTGAAGTTATGATGAAGTGATGAACCTTCCGAGCATGATCGACTTACAGTGAATATTCCTTAACGTCGTCATCGTCAGCTATCATACGCTCTGCAGGAAGGCTCTGCGGTCCAGCGCTAAATCGCCCAGCTCCCTCGCTCCCTTCCCCGTCCAAGCTCGGATGTTGTCAAACCATTGTGTCCGTTGGCGACTACGCGACCTGCCACCTTCCAACCGGCCCTCCATGGTGATGTTTTCTAGCCCAGTTCTTCTTTTCACATGGCCGTAATATGTCACTTTTTGTTTTTTGACCATTTTCAGTAGTTTTCTCTCTTGTCCAACTCTGTTCCGGATCCAATCGTTGGATCTATGCTCTTGATATGAGAGTTTTTTTCGACATATCTGTCAGGGGGGATTATAATGTACTAGTGATTAATACATCTCATAAGGGTGCATGCAGAATGGGGTGGTCTTCCTTGGTTTTCTCAATATTCTCTCGTCTATCCGCTCACTTTCTGGTGATTTCAGCAGAATAACAAAAAAAAAAGTCACGTGTCATAAAGCTTCTCAGTATACTCAAAAGACAGATCGAGTTTGTTTCCTGGCTTCATTCAAAATCACCTACTAGTTTGCCGAACAGCTTAATCCTATCATGGGTCGTGGGGAGGCTGGTGCTTATCTCAGCCGACACTGAGCGAAGGTGGGGTACAACCCGAACCGTTCACCATACCGTCACCGTTCAACACACAAACAACTTTTCACATTTGGAACAGCCAGTTGGGCTAATGTGCATGCCCATAAATGTATGGAAAGTTCATATTTGGCCCCTTGCTACTTTTGTGAGGTATGTCAGCGATACTATATGGATCTGGAAGGTACTTTTTCCAAGTTTCTAATTTGCTTTTTGAGTTTGCTTTTTCTAGACTCCGCCTTTTTATATGCTTAGCTTATCATGCTGTACAGGCGGTTAGCAGGTCACATGGACACTCAAGATTTCTGGACAATAACTTGAACACAAATGCTCAGATTTGAATGAAAGTCAGCACAGTTGTTGTCCAGGCCATAGTAGAGGACTCTATTTAAAATGAGGTCAAAAGGTCGAGGTCACTGTGATCTTTAATGTAATTGGATATTTGGTTTTCTGACAATAGTACAGTAATACAATAGTGTGTATCAAATCGGTGTAGCTTGCACCCTCGGGGTGGCTATTTACGTCCTTTGTCTTTTGCCAGACAGGAACTGCGTACGCGTGGAAAATGCGAATCAAAACACAAATGTGAGTCTATATCACTGTGCTTCGTAAAACAGCAGCCTTGTAACTAGTAAATGCTCAAGGCTACTCTTAATAACCTACTGGATTTAATACAGGGTCGTACTACTTGGATCTTGGTGGTAATGTTGCCTTTGTGATCTATTGGTTTGTTTACCCAGCAGCTGCGATTTAATCCCTGATGAAGATGCCCTTCTTGCATCCTTCTTGCTGATGGGCTCTATATTGAAGTAATATGTTTGAGCGTGTGTCAAACTCGCACTGTTACGTTAATTAGAGTAGGCTGTACCCACTGATGGAAATCCCTGATAAAAGTGCAGGTCGGGTATCCATAACACCTCCCAGTCTGTCTGTCTTATTGTTTTGTTGCGATATTCGGTATGCGTGACTCCAGTTGTGTTCATGTTCATGATTGACATTGCAATCTGGGAAAGCAGTTCAGATACCCCATCAGGGTGGTTAATTGTAAGGAATTGCTTCCTAGATTGGTATCTAAAATGGGTAAATAGCTGGGTCTGGAAAAATACGAAGAGGGGGAAAGTGACCCTGCTTCATAGACTCTAGATCTCTATTTAAGCAGCTCGTCTTCTGTAAAGGATTAACCTATCACATGCACTGATGCAGATTATTTCACTGAAAGCAGCTCGTCAGACCGAAGATTAGCTACGTGGTTGGAGAAAGTACGTCTGAAAGGAAGGGATTTTTATAGTTTTACTTTTGCTTACCCTTCAGGTCGGAGTTCAAACTCACAGCAGGGGTTGTTTTAAGAAATGTCAGGGATTAAAATAGAATATTTTTCCAACAGTATTGAACAGAGAAATTGATCTCCCATGACACAACAGATATCTGTGGAGGGTTAATATTAGTAAGAAATAAACAAACAAACCAACCCATCTTTCTGCTGTCTGGGGAGACTGTACTGATGGTTAAAAATTGTAACATGAAGCACCACAAACAAATCCTAACCACTTCAAATGGTCTTATTTATAGACCTGAACAAACCATTAACAATAGGCACCAACTGTTGTTCAGATTTTTCTTTGTAAGCAAGGATTTTTATGTGATTGACCCTCCGTGAATTTTGGCACAGGTACAGCAGATGGAGTATTTAGGAAAAGGCTGTTAACCCTGGATCATCTGTTTGGGTAGCATCTGTTGCCCTCATGGAGCACGTGAATGAGTTGTATTGATTGTGTGATGCCAGCTCTTAACCTTGCATATGATGCTCACTTAAATCAGGTTATTCATAAAAAGGCTCAGTGGAGTCGCGTTAGTGTGTCGCAGGGTCACTAGCTCATGTGTTCAGGATCGGTCTCCCCTTCGGCTTTTTGTAGCCTCGCTAGCAGCTGCACATGCCGAGCCACGCACAGTTGGCAACCACTCACCGAAATGACAGCTGGTTCTTTTGAGCCCTTTTACAACTTTGGTGTCCTGAGCTCTTTTGCTCCTCTCTCTTTTATATCCCGTCCCATGGTTGTATCTCGGAAAGAGCTGTCCTCTCACAGTACACACATGCTAAGTGCCGTCCCTCGTGTGACAAGTGTACCCGCTGGATAATCACTGGATGATCAGAGTTCTAGTTGGCCATCTGTCCCACTGTAACAAATAAGAACATTCATATTGTGTGTGTCTTAAGGGGTGTATGTCTCAAGGGCTTTGCCTTTTATGTAACCGTGTAGATTTTCTCTGAATCACATCGTGGGATGTTCCAGGTAATGGGACAGACCATTTAGTGATGCTCTTATGGGTGCCAAACTCTGTATCCCACTCTCTCTTTGTCACATGACCTACACATTCTGAGATGTCACACCATCCTTGCTTTGTTCATGTCCTTTGTATGAAGATTAGGTCAATGACTATCATGTTTTTGCCTTTAGGATCTTTAGCTGCATTTACACAGGAGGCGATAAGCAACCATCAAAGTCAGTGATCACCAGCGAAATAAGCGTTGAGACGCGAAATTTTCTTTGGCAACACAAAGTGGGTGTGTGCGGATTTCAACTGAGCACTTTCACTCAAGCGATAACCAGTCAGAGCTAAAAGATGCCGTCAAACACTACGTTTCCCAAAACCTTTTTTATTAGCTTCCGTAGACTGTGTAATATAGGCGATTTCACGTACAGTTCAGTGGCAAAGCTTCCTGAGTGAATGCGGCTGTGCACACTACTAAATATTTGTCTTATATAGAAGGTGATTGGATCTAAACTGAGCAGGTCGAGTTAAACCAAATGCTAAGAAGTCATCTTTACAGAAAAGGGTCTTTCAGCCATCATGTTTTACCTTAAATAGCAACAATATCCTTGTCAATGTGTTCCCTAAAGCCCTTCTAAAATACTGGGACACAATATTTAGGCCATGGATGTTCCTTACAGTGGTGAATATGCCTGTTTTTACATCAAAGCAGGATGTAAGATTTTAGGAATTAAATACTTGTGGAGGTGTTCTGCTCTTTTTCCACTTCTCAGGTTAATACACCTTCACTAAGAAGTTGGGTGCACATCTACAGGGTGTGTAATCAGTGTGCTAAATAGTATGCCGCAATCATAATGATGGCAGTGGTGCACTGACAAACTATTCACTCTGGTAGTGTGTGGTTTAAGACGTGTACAATGCTTCGAGGACCTTCTCAATCCCACCAGCACGTCCTCCGTGGAGGAGGAAAATCCTGGGGGCTCAGGTGGGGGTCCGCCCATTGCTGGATCTGAGGTCGCTGAGGTAGTCAAAAAGCTCCTCGGTGGTCGAGCTCCGGGGATGGATGAGATCATCTCCCCTGAATATCTCAGGGCTCTGGATGTTGTTGGACTGTCTTGGTCGACACGTCTCTGCAATATTGCGTGGTCATCGGGGGCCGTACCTCTGGATTGGCAAACTGGGGTGGTAGTTCCCCAGCTCTACAGGATCCTGGAGGGGGCATGGGAGTTTGCCCAATCTGTCCACATGTGCTTTGTGGATTTAGAGAAGG
>JBCNYH010000004.1:29067102-29084899 GCA_039654325.1 Tandanus tandanus
GAGGAAGTGGCTGGGGAGAGGGACGTCTGGACCTCACTGCTTAGGCTGCTGCCCCTGCGACCCGACCCCGGAAGAAGATGAATGAATGAATGTTTTTTCTACTACAATAAGTTCAAGTACACATGAAGTGGGAAAAGTCCCTTTTACTCAGTGTTTTAACGATCCTATCTGATGGTAAACCGTAATTACGAGGTGACGGTAGACCTCCTGAGTGAGTTGTTTCGCATAATTAAAGAGAGATTTTGAAACACAGCACAAAAGACTGGTGTGTGTGTGTGTGTGTCCTAACAGCAGCTTTTGCTTAAGTGTGTGAGATAGGAGAACTGTTACAGATGTGGACAAGTCTATTGGTACTATTCCATGGAAAAAAAAAGAAAAAGAAAAAGAAAAAGAAAGAAAAAAAAAAACCACAACTATCTCTGAAATAATCTGAAAGGCATCATTCACTGTGTATTGCATGTTTAACACAAGTCAGACTTTGCTTTACTGTTGATTTTCGAGGGGCGCTACGCTGGCGTAGTGGTTAGCATGTCCACCCCACAGCAAGAAGGTGCAGGGTTTGGGTGTTTCTGTGTGGAATTTGCATGTTCTCCCTGTGCTTGTATGGGTTTCCTCCGGGTACTCCGGATTCCTCCAACAGGCCAATGACCAGCACTTTAGGCTAAGTGGCTGTTCAAAATTGTCCCTAGGTGTGAGTGTGTCAGTGTTTTTATGTGATAGCTCTGCAAAGGTCTGGCAAGCTGTTCAGGCTGTACCCCGTCTCTCGCCCAGAGTCAGCTGAGATTGGCTCCAGCTTCCATACAACCCTAAACAGAATAACTGATACTGAGAAGCGTATTTAAATATGACTGGCTATAATTGTCTTTCCGAGCTCCTCAGACAATTCTTTTTTTTGCTTCGGCGCAGGTTCAGTGTGGTGTACACAATGCATCATTGCAAAGATTATACTCCGTGCATCATCAATCTAACACATCAGGTCTTGCATTATGATGTTGCTGACATATGCATGCAAAAAAGTCCAGGCTTGCCCAAACAGACAGACGCAATAAACCCATAAATGTTTCCTGACTGATGAGATAACCCTCAGCAAGCATGCACCCTCTTTGGTCTCTTTAATTTGCACACCAAGTGGAAGGTATGACTAAGACTGAGCACTTCCAAAAAGAATGACGGTAACATGCAGGTTGGCTGGGTCACATCAGGACAGAGGGACAAGCCTGTCTAAGGTTACCGTGCCATGGACAACATACTGCTTGTTTTTACGATGCAACCACATGCCTCACTTATTTTCATCTCTCAGGTCATAGCTCATGTACCATGCCTTCTCCCAGTGTCTGCTGGCATAGGCACCAACCTCCCTGTGACCCTAGTAGGATTAAGTGGTTTGTCAAATGAGTGAGTTTTTATTTTAGCGTGAATTTGCCTTTCAGTTAAGTAAGGAAAGGAAAATGCTACTGCATAGTATTGAATCAGAGCAGGTCTATCAGGTCCTCTTACCTCCAGCAGGGCGGCAGCAGGGTCTCCCTGCAGGCTCTTACCCAATTTGTCCACTTCATCCAATAAAAATACAGGATTGTTGACACCGACAGTCTTCAGGCCATTAATGATGCGGCCCGGCATACTACCCACGTAGGTCCGCCTGAGGATAAAGAGAGGAGGACGGAAGGTAAGGAGGAGTGGGGCAGCAGAAGGCAGGGGAGAGAGAGAGAGAGAGAGAGAGAGAGAGAGAGAGAGAGAGAGGGAGGGAGAGAGAGTTGGAAATTGTGTTATCAGGACCAATACTTTAGTGTTTATACAAAAGACTTTACAAAGCGAAGATGAGCAAGGCAAGGATTTCCTCCCACTCGTCTAGCTCGCAGGGAGGTTGATCCAGATAAAGTAGGCTACACGTATTATGACACATAATTGCAGACTTGAGGAGGATGTGCTGACGTTATTACAGCACAGTAATAATTCTTACAAACAGTGCCTGAGTTTGAACCACGGATCCTCATGCTTTCAAATAATGCGGGTGACCGTGGAAGGTTAACCCTGAATAACTGCAACACTAATTCAGTAACTGCTTTATCCTGATCCAGAGCCTATCCTGAGAAACTTGCAGGGACTCTCCTCAGCCTGCAGGCCTTGATGTCATGTCATCCTGTCGGTCTCCATGGTGACCGGAGATCAGAGAGAACATCAAAAGATGACCTCATAGTGCAGCTTGGAGCGCTGAAGCTCAGGTTCCCTCACATTACTAGCGGCAATATGTAATGTCTCGCAGGCGTCAGCCTACGCCTGGCTTCATCAATGTATTAAGCATAGAGGATTTGAGGGCCAATCACATTCCTATGGCAGCAGAACTATATTAAATTTCATTTTACTGCAGTATGGAACCGTTTAAACTCACATTATGGACTGCAGAAGCAATTCCAGGAGAACACCCTATTTATCCATAGGGATATAGGCATATAGGTATAACCGGTCATCTGTTACAGCTGTACATGTGCACGAATGCTGGAGTGGATTTCAGCAGTTCCCTCGGTAGCGATAGCGTCAAGTCAGACACTGCGTCTGATATCTGATGCCTCTGGTGTTTACCCATCATCCTCCCTAAGACCTCTGTTAGACAAATCCATGTCTAAACAGCTTTTTATGCCCTGCATTAGGCACAACCATATTCCTTATTACAGACAACATTAAAAGGAAATCATAAAGCACTTTCTGTTGGAACACGACAAACCCCAAAGTGCAAGAAGTCTCAGAGTTTTCATTGAGTGACAGCTTGCGGCTGGAGGATGGGGAGATGAAAGATGATGTGCCCTGAGAGTTGGCACTTTACCATTTTTACTGTTAGAATACAAGTACTGCTTACTGATAGTAACACAGGTAACCTGACTAGTATTAAGCCAACCAGACCATCATGGAACATTGTAGCTCTGTTTGTGTTAGTTCCATCCATGGCCTGCATCTGTAGCAATGTCTTATGTTTTATATGTTACATCAACTAACATCATGCTCTTATAATACAGTGCTCGGAGCATAAACAGGGAGTGCGGTCATTAAAAATGAGTTCAAGATACATTGAAATGCACCTTGATCCATGAGCAATATGTAGTGCGCTCTCACGTACGTCACTTTCACTGCTCCACAAAGTGTGTGCACCTTGTGCTCATCGATGATCATGCTCAGATACTTCTCGTTGCACTCAGGTCACAACTCTTGCACTCTCTACTAAAGATAATGTTTAAATGCCCTAGGTCATGTGATCAGGTTAGTTACATTGGAGGATGATGCTGTCTTGATATTTTCACAGTCCACTGTCTACTTTGCTTTGACTGACAGTATTAATCATGTAATATGTTCGGATCACTGGCATTACGTGTTGTCTGATCATTAGAGCAACAACATACACTAGGATTACATGACATTGTATGAAATGTTATTCGATGATGGTATGAGTATATACACTGTATGAATACATGTATGCCAGCACAATATAAGAGCAATACCTGACACCTGTTTCAACATCGATGGATCCACCCCAAATTCATTTCCACTCCATGTTGGAATATGGTGACAAAAGTACTCTGAAGACATTTAGAAGTATTAGGTAGGAGGGAGTATTTTAATGAATTGATAGAAAAACATGGGTTTTTTTTTTGTATAATTTTGATGAAAAAAAAAAAAATGTAGAAAACACATTTTTGTATTTAAATATTTAATGCAAATGATGCATTATGCATGTCCTAAATTTCAAAGAAAACCTAACCTGTTCAATATAAATAATGATCTTCACTGCACTCCCAAAACAGTCCCACACTCTTAATATTTTGTGGATGCCTTTAGCTTCAATTACAGCATGCATCCACCACGGCATTGTTTCAATATACTTATGCACTGTCACTACTTTATTTGTTTATTTCAGTAGAGAACTGTTTCATCACCAGGATCTGCTGATGAGGATGGAAGAGTTAAATCACTCCATTAAGTTTTCTCTAGCACATCTTATGGGCATTTTCACAGTCTCTTAGAGCAATCAGTCACAAAGGGGTCAAAAATAAAGGTTTTTAATTTGCTAGTTTTTTAAGCAGTAATTTTCTTAAATTGTTAACATTTTGGCTGTAACATTATTTTCTTGAAAGTTATGACCTTTAAAAGTATGCATGTCCAAAACAATAACATTTCTTTAAAAACTATCATTGTCAATAGTAGTAAGAGTCCAGTTATTCTCGCTTAGAACTCAGCAATCCCATGCACCTGTAAAGACAGAAAACCCGCACCTTACACCATCACCAAAAGTAAGAAAAGCATTAAATTTTGCAAGAGAAGGCAACTAAGTAAGATTAGTAGATGCATGCACATGCAGGTTTCAGTAGTCATTAAAATAAATCATAAACATGCCCACATTCAAGTAATATTTGTGATATTAGACGCCGAAATAATGTCCACTCTGACAAATGCTGGTGTATATCAGCAAGTTGTGATTAAAAATCCTGAAACACTTTATTCACTGAATATTATTTTCAAATTATGTTATTAGGTTATTATAAAGCAATTTTGCTATTTTATTCTGTGAGTAATTAAAAAATTGTTTGTTCATTCATTCAGTGTACCAATAATTATGCATATATAATCTGGGTTTCAAAATCATTTGAGTCTATTAGAATAGTTTGAAATTTGAATAACATAACCAGTGACTATCTATAAATCTATAAATTCAGGGAAGACAACAAATATAGGACACCTTAAGTTTTGTAACAAAAGGGTTCGGAGAGGACAAACTTTTTGACACACTTTCAGTGTGGGCTTGTATCCAAATCAGCAACCTGTAAGATTCTAAATGTATAGTATATAAAATATGTAGCAAATGGATATTTTTTCTGAGCTTTTTTTTTGGTAGAAATATCTTTTTGTGTTAAGTTAGATTTAACCTAGATTTCGGAGGGGACACTTTTGGACGGACACATATTTACATGCTTGTGTAATCAACATTTCAGAATCTGGTTCAGATATGTTTTGCTCTAAAGTTACATACCTAGATGTACTTTATAAAAAGTGCATCTGATTGAAAAAAGATACATTTCTTATCACAAGAGATAGAAAAGTCGGAGTGGACATTTTTGGACGAACACTTCCTCACATGTATTCAGATCTGCCCTGTGCAGAACAAATCAGGGATATTGCCATCAATGCATGATTTAGTTAAACGATTTTACGCTTATCTAATTTTGAATGGAAAAATTTTCATGACAAACATCCTCCTTTGAAAATTATTTCAGTTGGAATCCTGAGAATTTTTCAGGTGGGAAACTCAAATTTGTCCAAAATTTAACTTCTGTGTATATTTTCAAGACAAGCTGATACTTTTTGTTCATTTTTTTTAGTTGAAGGTACTTCATACTATTGTGTATTTATTCATATATATTTTACATAATATGTACAGATTTTGGAACAATAACCCCATGTGTATGTATCCCCAGTGCTCTAGAAGACTGTGAAAAGGCTCTTAAACACTTTCCATAGGGTAAGGTCAGGACTCTGTGGTTCCGGTTCATATGTTAAAATGATTCCTCACGATACAAATCCATGTCAAGATCCCAGGGAGAGGGATGGCATTCACACACCTCCCTGTTACTGATGGCGATTATCAGCCAATCATGGGCATCTGAGCTCATTCGTACAAAAGGGCGAATAGCACTTTCCCTCAGATTGTGCTGGGCCATCCTCGAATGCAATTACAATTTACATTTGTGGCATCTGGCAGACACCCTTATCCAGAGCAACTTACAGAAGTGCTTTATATTCACTATCAGTGAATACATTCTGATACTGGTTCACTAGGATATAATCTAAGTATACCATCAGACAAAGTTCAGTAGGCAGGTGTTGTGTGTGCTTTTTTTTTTTTTTCGTTGTACAAAGACACCCAGTGACTCAGCTATCTGGACATCTAGAGGAAGTTCATTCCACCATCTTGGTGCCAGAACAGAAGAGTTTATATGCATGTTTTCCTTGTCCCTTGATAAAAGGAGGGACCAGTCTAACAGTGCTAGAGGATCGGAGACAACGCGGTGCAGTCCATTTTTGTCTTTGTAGGCAGCTACAGGAAGCCAATGGAGAGAGTGTAGCAGTGCTGCGCATGTGTCGCAATTCGTAAAAGATGTGGGCGGCAATATCGCATGTCACTGAGAGGGCATGTGCATGTGCTTAAGCCCATTCCTGGTTGGTGTTGGTCATATGTGATAGGGAAGCGACAGCGACTAAAATTAGAGGAGAAAAATGGGGAAAATTCTCCCCCAAAAATGATTCCTCATGCTCCCTGAACTTCTTTTTCAGTATTCGAGCCGCAATTTTATATTTGTTCCATCATGGAAGAAAAATTCCACTGATGAGATAATATATATATATCCAGTACATTCAGGTCATCAGCTGACTTTGTTTTATTGCCACATAATGTTGCTGAGCCTTGACCTCACCAACTGAAGCAACACAAGAATATAACACTGCCTTCAGAGGCTTGTTCAGTGGACCGCTTGCATGACTGGTACTTCTTTTCTTACCCTGACATACTCATTACTCTGGAATAGGGTAAATCTGGACTCATGAGAACACATGACCATTTTCCAATCTTTACACTCCCTAAAGTTTGTTTTTTTGATCATTCTAAATAAGGTTTTCTTATGGCCACACAACTGTTAAGTCCCAATCTGGTAAATTCAACACAGTGTGTGCAGAAATGCTTTTCACTTCACCAAAAGCTTACATGAGTGATCTCTTAAGTCCGATTAGTCAGTCAGTATTTTTCGGATGATCCCCTTTCTTGAATGAAGTTAATAATTCACCATCCTTCCAGGTTTTAATAATCCAATTTGAGTAATTTTAGCAATCTCCATAGTTCTTATCTTGCTTGACAGAGGCCATTAATTCATTCCTTCGGAAACGCAGTGTAATTTTTTCCACAACCATGAAAAATGTCTTCCAACATGGTTGCTTAATAAAGAAGAGGTACTCTCTGCATCAGTTAAGATTAATTAAACGATGCCGGCTGAAGCATATTAATCTATGCACTAATTAACCAATCAAAGGCTATTGCTTATTTGATCATTTAAAACTAGGTAGGGACTTTTTTGGCACAGCAATGTATAAAAACATTAACTTTCGACTGGTTGGAGTGTATACCTGTGGCCACGGATGTCTGACTGGTCACACACTCCTCCCAGAGCGATACGGTGGAACTCCCTACCCAGGGTGCGGGCAATGGAGCGACCCACACTGGTTTTTCCTACACCTGGAGGGCCAACGAAGCACAGAATAGGACCTTTCAGGGTGCTCTTGAGCTGCCGCACAGCCAGGTACTCCAATACCCGCCTCTTCAGTTTCTCCATGGCGTAGTGATCATTGTCCAGAAGCACCCGGGCAGCCCGAATGTCCAGGCAGTCTGAACAGAGAGCCAGGAGTAAGCAGTTATAACTTAAAACAGCATTAACATTACAGCAGATCGGTGTTCTCTCTGCACATACACGCACACAAGTAGAGCTGAACGGAATCTGGGCATTCTGTCAGAGACATATGAATCATCGCCAGCTCATATAACAGAACACACACACACACACACACACACACACACACACACACACACACACACACACACACAGCTGTCCACACGAGTCAACATTGCCAGGGTATAAAACTTGTCTGAACTGTCTTTCAATATCAATCAGGAAAATTAATTTTACTTCAGTATAAATCACTACACAAACATTTTGTGTCCCTATTTTTGGGGCTGGCAAAACAAATACTCATTATATCACTCTGTAGATACACTCGCATGCATTATGCATTTCTATCCTAAACACATGACATCATTGTGTATTTTTTTAAACTGTACATACTGTGCATAAGAACACCCCACATGTTGATCATGTATCAAATGAAGGAAGTAAAATGTTATTAGATTGTAAGATACAAAAAACCCTCCACTTTCCATATAATACATTTTAATCCTTTTATACGGCACCATCATAGACATGTAAATTAGGAACATGAAACTATTTACATTGGTCTGTATTAGTTTTTCAAAGACAATAGCTAGTGGCATCAGCCATTCACATCAATATGAATGTGATTGGTGGACAGCACTCAAGCAAACACTGGGCTTGCCTATTCCCCCTATATACCCCCTCCCCCCTCCCCTGAGGAAAAAGGAGCAAAAATGCAGTAAAGTCCTCCCCCTTGTGGCCACAAAGCACAATGCAGTAGTACAGCACTCAAGTTGAATACAACACAACATTTATGGTGACAATGTATTTTGTTGACATTCTGAAATGCCATTCTGTTGCAAGTACTTTGAAAAAACTATTGCATAATAATGCTAAAAATGTTGTTAAAATAAAGCTAACTCATTCACTAAATTAAAATCCCACGTTTGATTACCTTTAACCTACAATATAACATATGCTGCCTAGCAAACCTTGCCACTTAGCTAAACCTACTCTTTACATATCGGCCAAGCAACTTTCTTAAGAATTTGATTTCAAATACAACAGTTTATTATAACTACATGGGAATAGCGTGATCTGATTGGTTCGTTATCTCCGGATAATAAACAATCATGCACTGAAGGAGAGGTGGATGTCGCCAAATAGTCCCCGAGACGGAACGTCGATTCATTAACATGAGGTGCATAAATGTTTTAGTATATACACTACACAGGAACATAAGCAAAAAGCACACTAAAACGAGATCTAAATGGCTTATTTCTTTCATAATAGGCCATGGCGGATGCAGGTGAGGTCCAAGCGCAAGTGTGAGCAGGTGCACCGCTGTGTAACAGTGTCTTGTTAATTCTCTTTAGGAGTTTTAGTATATAATATTGTAAAATATAAATATTTTATTTATTTTTTATAGTATTTACATAGTTTAACCATGACAGAGTCAGGTCAGGTGAGATCTATACTGAGCTACTCTATGTAGCGAACAGTGTCTGTTTAGCCTACTCATTCAGAGTTTAGAACATACTATACTGAAAGGAACGTAAACCACGATCGGTCTTATTCATGTCAAGGAGAACTGAGTGAGTGTCTGTTAATAGCTGGGCTACAATAAGTGATAAAACAAATGAACCTTCATCATGAACACTACCTGAAATTAAATCTAACTATAAAATGGATTAAAATTATCATGTCATTCTTATAAGTTTGCCGTGTATGAAGAAGGAAACACCACTTTCGAATGTGCTGGTAGTGGAAAATTAATTTCAGGTATTAACCACATTGTCACTGATTATTTTCCTAACAATAACATGTTTTACTGTTTTATTCTTTACATAAACCAACGAAGTTAAAAGTTTTCTTTTTGGTGTTTGTTTTCAGATGACAGTTAGTCATAAAAAGCACCAAATGTGCACAAACAAAATAAATAAAGCTCTCACCTTTGGTGCTCTTGCTCCAAGGCAGCTCCACCATGAGCTCCAGGTAGTTGCGGGTGAGAGCATACTCTGGCATGGACTGGGGCATTTTCTTCAGACTACATACAAACCAAGCAGGTTAATGTAGTAAATTCTCATGCAGAGTATATTATTCATAGATATCCTACAAAGAAATTATATTTATATATAAAATCTTTGGACCTGCATCTTCCCTTAAACCTTAGACAAGTGATAATATGGTGGGGTGTTGACAAACTTAACAATAAATGTTAATGCTAAATCTAGGTTTCCTATGATTTACGATTGTCACAGCTCAAAGATTAAATCTGTCCATAAATTTCTAGGAGCTGAGTTCCGCTTTAAGACCTGTTATATAGAATGTAAGGCATTTTGCATTTCAACCCTTGACAAAACCTAACAGCAGCAAATCTTTGGCTGTTCTCTATAACCAAGCCTGTGTTTTGTCTGTTTTCATTCCCAATGAATTGGGTATGGGGAACGCTCTATTAACCACTACAGCAGAGACGCCAATTTCATCTCAACAACACAAAGTTATTTCTCTTATCCTACCGATGTTCCAACATGTTGCTTCGTATACAGCCATTTATACTCATATTGCACCAATCTTACATCATGTAAATGAATTGAACATGAGAATTGATGTGCCACATTTCAGTTCCTTGATGGTTACCTCCCATTTCTGCATCTCTTAAACATTTCACAAACATATACCTGTATTGTCAGACAGACAAGTGTACTGGCTTCACAAAAGATTAAGCCCCTCCCTAGTACAAGGACACACCATGGCTCTACCCATAGCAGTTTTGTTAAATATACTGGTTACGTTTGCTTGATATAAGAAATAACCGAAATGCAAAAAAATAATAATAATAATAACAAATGGGTAATTAGACAATACACTGCCCTGCCAAAAAAAAAGTCACCATCTAGATTTAAATGAGTAAATAAGCAGGAGCCTTTGATGAGATTATTACTGCAGTGATTGATATTTTTCAACTGATAACGTTATTTAACCTTAACTGAGGCAGTGAGTACCTTCTCCTTAAACAACCATGTCAGAAGATGTATCCGGTGGTAGTGGAAAAGATGTCACTGCATATCAGAAGGGTCAAATTATTGGCCTGCATCAAGCAAATACAACAGCTATGGAGACTGCTGAAATTGCTAAAATGTATTATTATTCATTATTAAACCTGGAAGAATAGTGCTGGACTGTCATTTCCATGCAAGAAATGTGATCGGAAAAAAAGCTTGGTGAAGGCGAATCTTAAAAAAAATTGACAGGATGTCTATTTCTCCACATGCACAGTACATTGAGAATGGGGACTAAACAGCTGTGCGGCCAGAAGAAAAGCACTTCTTAGCGAAAATATTCAGGCTCATAAAAGGCTCAAGACTGGATTGGACTGTGGAACAATGTAAAACGGTCATGTGATCTAAGAAGTCCTGATTCACCCTGTACCAGAGTGATGGCCATATCAGGGTAAGAATGGAAGCTCAGGAAGCAATGTACCCATCTCTTGGACCCAATGTGCCCATTGTACAAGCCTCTGGAGACTTGGAAGTTGTTCCAGCTGGTCAGGTCGAGGCTCAGCAACATTAAGCAGCAATAAAATGAAGTCAGTTGATGACCTGAAAGTACTGAACAAGCAGGTTACCACATCCATGCACTTTTTCTTCCCTGATGGCATGGGTATACAGTAAAATTTGGGCTCAAATAGTGAAAGAGTTGTTCAGGGAGCATAAGGAATCATTTTCACACAAGAATTGACACAACTGAATCCTGACCTGATACCTAATGAAAGTGCTTGCGATGTGCTGGAGAAGACTTTATGGACTGGTCTGACTCCTCCATTCTCAACACTAGATCTTGGAGAAAAATGAATATAACTCTGGACTGAAATAAACGCTGTGAAAATGAATAACTTTATTAAAACAATGCCAGGGTAAATGTATGTAATCATCAAGGCTAAAGGCGGTCAAAGAAAATATTAGCGTGTACGACTCTTTCTGATAGGGCAGTGTATTTTTCTCTGTGGCTACAACTATTTTCACGCTATTTATTTATCAGCCCTTTTTTATTTGAAGCAGGGCTCATTCACCTGCCATCCATACATACCGCTTGAGTTCTTTTAGACACACATGTAGAGCAGACTCAGGCATTGCTGCCTCGTTCACCTTCCTCTCCAGCACAGCCATGTCATCACCATCCTCATCCTCACCTTCCTCATCAAGAGAGAACTGACGGCCCGGGAGCACACTGCCTTTGCGGATAACCAGTACCTGCAGGACAAAACATATAGATGACTGATATCGGTGGACATATAACAAAGGTGATGGGATGTAGAGTACACGGGGAGCCACCGACAGACCTACCCTCTTCTCATCATCAGGTTTAGGTTTACGGGTCTTCTGCAGCAGTTTGAGACCCTCGATCTGTCTGGTGAGCATAGGCAGTGTCTTCTTAAATCGCTCCTCCAAGTCTACTGCATTCAACACCTACCATCACAACATATAATCCAGGAGCTTTGCATTAAAAAATCGTGAATGAAGACTCCTGTATTAATACAAGTGAGCCCCTGTAAAAAATTCCAACCAAACATATCACAGAGTACAGCTGAATAATACTTTGATTTGTGCAATATAAAATGTCACTTACCCCCATATGAATTTATGGCCACAGTGTGAAAAACTGTACCTGGAGCTTCTCAGTGTTGGAGGTGCGGATCATGGCGACAAGCACGTCAGGCAGGGTTTCTCTGGGCAGATTGTCGAGTAGTCGTCTCAGCTTGGCTACTACAGGCACTGACATATCCAGCATTCCCACCAACTGGACATACACAATGAAACTTTTAAAAATCTGCCTTGTGAAATATTCCTCACATGTGGATAACTAAGCTGGAATACACTGCTAATGACTAACATGCATCAGTTGCCATAACAACAAGCCCATAAGCTCAAAAGTACATTAGAGCAGGATTATTCAATGGAAAACAAGATCTGATCACTCATTTCGAAGCTGCACTGTATTATCTCCTTGTCTGTGCCTACCAGGAAGTATATAATATAGTAATATTTGAAGTTTAACCTCTGGCTGTGAGGTCACATGATGTTTTGGGTAATTTGTACTCTCGTGACAGAAAAGGCTTGAGTTTGAATGCAGATAATACCACACGGATTAGTAAGGAGGAATGGGATACTATCTGTCAGTCAGAGTTATTCCAGCCAATTGTGGGCACCTCTGAACTCCTGTATGCAGAAGGGGGCAGACAGCCCAATGATCCATGTGTTTTGGTGCCCTCTGAGCAGCAGTTCTTAAAATGTGCCTGCTGGCTTCTTATGTCTCAGAGGAACCAACCCTACCTGGTTGGTAGCTCATAGCATGTAATTGAGAAGAGTAAGCTAAGTGGAAACTACACGGAACTAAAAGGAATTCATGTTTGTTTACAGAAAATTTCACCCTCTCACACACACACACACGCACGCACGCACCCACCTGCACTGCAGCTTGATAGAACCTCTGAAAAAGTTCTCCCAGTTCTCCATCCAGATGCTCTCCTTCTGTGTACTGCTCCAGCTTGTCCAGCTGCTCCACCACAGCCACAGGGAAGGGTCTCTCCCTCAGCAGCTGCGTCACACGGAAGCGGCACAGACCTGTGATCAGCAGTGTGTAGTGTGGCTTTGGCCAGTTACTGCCTACAACCTGGACTGCCAAGCCTGCCGTGCCAATGCTGTGAGAATGCAAGACACATCATGAGTGCACTGATTCACTACTTCACTGTCTCATCATGCACGAAGAATTATATGAAAACAAAAGAATCAGTGATCTGAGAAATAACAGATTACAGATATTAATATTTTGTGTATAATAATTTATTATAATCACTTCTAATATATTCAGATTGAATTACACATAAAAAAAAAAATCATAATAATATTATACATCCATCCATCTGCTGAACCGCTTAATCCTACCAGGGTCATGGGGAGAACGGAGCCTATCTCAGCCGACTTTGGGTACACCCTGAAGAGCTCACCGGTCCATCATCTCAAGGCAACTCACACATACATAACCATTCACGCTCACATCTAGGGGCAATTTGAAACAAGCCAATTAGCCTAATGTGCATGTCTTTGAACTGTGGGAGGAAACCAGAGTACCCGGAGGAAACCCACGCAATTAGAGAGAGAGAGAACATGCAGACTCCACACAGACCTTCTTGCTGTGAGATGGACGTGATAACCACTATGCCAGCATGCCACCTATTATTATTATTTATGTATAATACAATCTGCACATGATAGTACATACTGTTCTTTTAAACAGAGATAACAGAATGCAGATGCATGAAATTAACTGGCATAATCTTGGAGAATATCAGGTTTTTCTGGTAGCTGGGATTGTACTGTAGTCATCACAGTAGCCGAGCTGCTCAAACAAAAGTACAAGCTGACGTAAAAAGCAAAACCAGAAAATCATCATGTTGAGGGCTGAGGAGGAACCGAGTCAATATTCCATATATTCGAAAAACATCTTGTCTTAAGATACCTGTTCCAGCACACAGCAATAATGTTCACAACAAACGCAAATATTAGTACATTATTTCTAGAAAACAGTTAAGATTAAGAAGTTTATTGCACTTGAAAGTAAATAAAATTGGCTTGGTATTTCTCAATTAATGAGATCATTTTCCATCAAAAAAAAAATCTGCCTCTGATTTTTCTTGAATTAATGAGATAATATTTCATGAAAAAACTAAATTCTGCTATGTATTCCTAAATTAAAACCCAAGACAAAGTAAAACTGGATTAAACTAAATAAATGGGACGTTTGTTACCAAACAAGCTATTCAAGGGAAATTAAATCCAAATGTAATTAAGGCTTAAATACATGGTATACGCCTTTGCACATTAAAACGCCCTATTGTTATTAAAAGCATCTTCCTGAGGAAAAAAAAACGAGTAACAAATCTGCACACAGGGGGTCGACATTGTACTGTGTAAAGTCACATGTGATTCACGTGTATGCGATGGTGACTACAGAAGTAATCTGCATATGAATAAACAGCGGGTTATACCATTCATTCATGTAAATGAGCCGATGTATGCAAATGGACGCTTGTATTAAGTAAAAACCACCTGATTATAGAAAAATAAATATGTTCACGTGTTACAGGAGAATCTGGACTTCTTGTCTTTCATTTAAAGTGTTAAGAAAAGAAATGCAAGCCTGCTATGGCCTGGCGAGCTGTCCATGGTGTACCCTGCCCTCGCCCAGAGTCGGCTGAGATGGGCGCCAGCCTCCCCGCGACCCTAATTAGGATTAAGCGGTTCAGAAAATATATGAATGAATGAAGAAATGCAAGCTTCTTTTGTTTAGAAGTATTAAATTCATTCTGAAAAACAGGTCTGACTTAATTCAGAAAACCCAAGCCGAATTGTTTTTGTCTTTTTTAAAGTGAATGCAATACGCTTCCGTACATTCGTGCATTCTATCGACGACCAAGTCAGCTGGATAAAATAAAGGCATGTTTTGTTTTATATCCAGGAATTATCATTCTGCAGCCTAATACTTAGTTTTCCATCAAATATTGTAGTTTACAACCTCACACAGCATGTTTTAGTAACTTAGGACACTGCTAACACAGAAAATCAACAAATAACCCTGTAATATGTTTAAACTATCCTTTTGCTTTTCTGTAAACAGTGAAGGGATCCTCACCCGTCTTTATTCAGAAAGGCAAAATGATCTGACCTCTTAGTTTTCATGCATAAGTTTAAATGCTTACTAAGTAAAAAAAGAGGGCAGTGTGGTGGCTTTGTGGTTAGCACATCCGCCTCACAACCAGAAGTTCCTGGCTTCTTGTACCGAGCTCGGTGTTTCTATGTGGAGTTTGCATGTTCTCGCTGTGCTAACATGTGTTTCCTCAGGGAATTCCAGTTTCCGCCCACACTCCAAAGACATGCACTTTAGGATAACTGCCCATTTCAAATTGCCCCTAGGTTTGAGTGTGAGTGACCCTGCAATGGTCAGGAGAGCTGTTCAGGGCATACCCCACCTTCACCCAGTGCCGGCTGAGATAGGCTCTGGCCTCCCCGTGATCTTAGCAGGATTAAAGCGGTTTGGAAAGTGAGTGAGTGAGTGATTAAAAGAGACCAATAGATGTCTTGGTATTTAAATAAAGTTACACAATGTGTTGTGGATCATAGCGGCACAGTGGTTAGCACGTCCACCTCACAGCAAGAAGGCCTGGGTTCCTGGGCATTTCTGTGTGGAGTTTGCATGTTCTCCCCGTGTTTGCGTGGGTTTCCTTCAGGTACTCCGGTTTCCTCCCCCAGTCCAAAACATGCACAGTAGGCTTATTGGTTGCTCCAAATTGCCCCTACGTGTGAGTGTGAACGGTTGTACGTGTGTTGGCCCTGCAATGGCCTGGAGGTGTACCCCACCTTCACCCAGTGCCGGCTGAGATAGGCTCTGGCCTCCCCGTGACCTTAGCAGGATTAAAGCGGTTTGGAAAGTGAGTGAGTGAGTGATTAAAAGAGACTAATAGATGTCTTGGTATTTAAATAAAATGACACAAGGTGTTGTGGATCACGGCGGCACAGTGGCACGGTGGTTAGCACGTCCACCTCACAGCAAGAAGGCCTGGGTTGCATGTTCTCCCCGTGTTTGCGTGGGTTTCCTCCAGGTACTCCGGTTTCCTCCCACAGTCCAAAACATGCACAGTAGGCTTACTGGCTGCTCCAAATCACCCCTACATGAGAGTGTGAATGGTTGTACGTGTGTTGGCCCTGCAATGGCCTGGCGAGGCCTGTTAAGGTGTACCCCGCCTTCACCCAGAGTCGGCTGAGATGGGCACCAGCCTCCCAGCGGCCCTAGTGGGGATCACGCGGCTTAGAAAAAGAATGAAAGGAGGTTTTCTGGATAGAGAAGACAGTTTAATAAAAGTTTGCAAAGTGATAATGGAGGATAAGGCACAATCTGGCAACCATGGTGGTGCCTTGTGAAACACGGTTAAAGTCCAAAAAGAACATTCTAGAAAAGTCAGCCCTTATTTACACACGTGCAGCAGTGTGAATGATAAATTTTATTTTTTATATGTTTCTAAATGATAAATTATATTGTCTAGGAGACCCATAGCTGTAGTTTTTAATAAAAAATACCAAGGCTAGCTACAGAAATGAGCACTGGTGGCACTTCCAAATGCCATAAATGTAAACACAAGCGGTTTTAAATGCCCTGTAATTGTTTTTTATTTAATGTGAATGAATATTATACCAAAAAAAAACACAATTATACACTAAAAAACCCAAAACAGCGTCTGTCAGTAGGTTCAACACTCCTCCATTCCTGTAGCTTAGCAATGTGTCCTGTCAGGGAGAAGGGAAGACATTACCCGTGTAACGAAGGGAGCTCCTCGCTGTCCTGCTCTGGGTCTCTGGTGTTGGGAATCACTCCTATAATGGTGCTCTTTAGTGAAGTCCCCTTCAGCAGTCTGCTCTTCACCAGCTGCATGTTTCTCGCCGAGTCGATGCTAATTCGCATCGTCGACCCGGGCAAAAGAACCCCATCATGGGTTAAGAGTAAAGGTAAGCGGCTGGGTATCTGAATCCCACTGCTGGAAGACATCTCCGAAGGGTTATTCGCACTTTTAACTGCCCACAAACGGTAATCTTTCGTTGGGTAAACAATCCGTGACAGCTAATCGGGTGAGAAGCGCAGGCGAATCAAAATAAAATAACGCGAGCTACGGAAGCCACGCTGGGACAAACGTCCGGGCTAACTCCCACTTTATCTGCATTGCAAATTGACATCATAGCATGGTGACCCAGGAAAACCTCCCACATTGCAAAGCTCAATTAAAATGGTTGAAGTGGTGGCTCAGGTATTAAGGCTCTGGGTTACTGACCCGAAGGTTGGGGGTTCGATGCCCAGTACCACCATGCTGCCACTGTTGGGCTCTTGAGCGAGGCCCTTAACCCTCATTGCTCAGTTGTATAAATGCAAGTTTATCTAAGAGCTTCTGCCGAATGCCATAAATGTAAATGGTACATTACTGTGATGACTTGTCTGTGATTATCACACAAACAATAGTTTGTTATACTGAAACAACTTACAGGCTGTTAGTTAGCCTATATATGGTCAGAGAAACACCGAAATCTATATCTACTCTGGGTTGTTTAGGGGGGGGGGAAGCAAAATACCTTTGACATCCTGAAATATACATGTCATGTTTGTAGTTGTTGTATAAAAAGTACTAGCACCAGGTGGCACATCGACAAGGTGCGCGACTATCAACCCGGAGATCGAAAGTTCGAATCCGGATTGATGCCACAGCCATCCGTGACCGGGAGTCCATGGGAGCT
>JBCNYH010000004.1:29097728-29108521 GCA_039654325.1 Tandanus tandanus
TATGTCAAGTGCTTATTGTAAGCTTCAGGGCTGTGGAAGCAAATACATACACACACATATATATACACATACACATATATATACACATATATATACACATACATAGACAGAGAAATGGATAGACAGACAGACAGACAGAGACAGAGAGAGAGAGAGAGAGAGAGAGAGAGAGAGAGAGAGAAAGAGAGAGAGAAAGAGAGAGAGAAAGAGAGAGAAACAGACATAGCTTAATGAGAGGAGTGCAGGACAATTGAATTTAGGCATGGGTAAAGAGTAAGAAATGGCATAGGCAGCTTCCTATTTGTTCCCATTATCACATATTTTTAGATTTGGAATACTGGCATACCTCATGAGAGGTGAAGGGCACAAGGATGCCAATGCCACCTGACAGAGTGGTGTACACCAGAGACTCCGAGCCTCCAGGGATGAGCGTGGTCTTTTGCAGTGACAGGACCGTTTCACCTATGTGGTAGTTCATGATCACATCAGCCTGGAACAGATAAGTGAAATAATCAGTCTAAGAACGTGACAGTCAATAGCCATCTAAAATCCCTTTACTATAGTCATAGTGAATTAGGCATTAATTGTCATATCTGATTGAAGTTTTAAGGTATTAAAATCATTTGCTAACACGCACAAACAAGCTCCTTGTAAATCGGCCAACGTCGACCCACCCTTTCCTCCTCTCACTTGCTTACACACACTCTTGGCATGTCCCTAAATTCCAAACAAGTCATTCGGGCACACTGGGAATTTCCCCATGTCCACCTAAGCAATTCTAGTACCCTGATTAGATCAGAACATCTGGCATGTGGACAAACGTGGTTCTGGGGTCTTTAGAAACTGACCACAGCACAGACCTAAGTTAACGATTCTGGATGTTTGCCTCTGTGAAGTGACCTCAACACCAGCTAGACACAAACATTGACGCAGAAACAGACAATCATGGAGGCTGTCTGGTGCAATTTTCCCATGAGAAGTTTCAACGAAGGACAGTACCTTTTGGGAAGCTCCATTGAGCAGGCCTCTATCCCACAATGCTTTATTCCCTGTGGGGTCCTCATCCACATCATCACTAGTATTTGGTGGCAGACGAACCTAGCAAATGATCGTACACAAAACTAATCAGTTTTTAATTTTTAAAAATTACATTAAGATTACACAATATATCATAACAGCAAATACTATACTTACAATAGTAATATTACCAAACTTGTCAGCGGTAGCCATGGTGTCATAGTCAAGCAGGCAGGCGGTGGTAACCCAGCGTGGGTTTGTGTCATCAGCAAAGATGATGAGCTGATTTTCATTGCGCTTGTAGCGAACCCAGAACAGACTTTCCTGGATGTCCGACACGATCACACGCTGGCCGATGGTGTGGATGCCCGTCACCAGGTTGGGAACATGCTTCAAAAATATGCAAAACACAATCGCAGTTTAACATGGGTAGCATGTAACAGCATACAAGGCAAGTATAAAACAGTCATTTAACCTTACGCCGTAAAAACAACATGGCTAGCAGAAAAGACAAGCATATGTATAAATGACAGAGGATATGGGTGATGCAAGTACATGCAAGTCTGCCAAGAAATTAAAGACCGTCATTACTTAAAAGCTGAATTATCCTAGTGACTGTGCTGTACAGGTATAGAATATTTAAGTAGAGTTATGAGTTCTGATCATGTGCTGCACACTAACTATTGGGTAAATGTACACAAGTTCTTACACCCATCTCAATAAGAGGAAGACAAAACAGTACAAGATTGATTCTGCAGTGTATTTCTCACTGTAAAAAAAGATTAGCAAAAATGCAAGAAGTGATCCCTGAATCTAAATACAATGATGTAATAATAGTGAAATTACTTGCTGCATGGACTTTTTTTTTTTACTAGACAAGTTGGTTTCAGTCTAGAAATAAGTCTCAATCTCAGCTTATGTCTCGTAATCTTCCAGTCAGAAACTCTAGATCATTTTGACTATATTCAAAGTTTTCTTGTAGCTAAGAGGTTATTTTTTCTAGTGGAAAATCTGGCGATGCCAAGATGACTAGTCGTCATTACCCGGATACAAAAAAAAAATAAAAAATTAAAATCTCAAGACAAAGACTGCTTAATGCTGCTAGAATGGGCGAATTATGGTTAACTAAAAGGAGGTTAAATACACAGGCACAATGTTTAACTGATGGTCATATAAAAGTAGATGCATCAAATGATGACATGCAGACAAATCCTTCCCTCGCTTAAAAACAAGCAAATGTTTACTAAATGTTTAAAGACTGTTGGCCCCTGAAGTTCACAAAGCTATAAGGAACTTATTCTTCTCTGCTTTATGCCAACATAAAATACTTTAAAATATAATTTTAATCACATTTAAGCCCTTCCTCTTCTCATCTTCGGTGAGCCTATAAATAAAATTATAATTACATTAATAGCACTAGATTCTTTCACATTAGTGTGACACCTACACATGAGCTGTACAAGGGGAAAAACAGAAAAATAAATATAGCTGCAAGTAGCAACTGGTGGGTCCAAGCATGAAAAATGGTAAGGCGGCGTTGTTACTAAATTTGAGTAAAAAGCATCATGATGCTCTGATTAAATACCATATGTTAATTTTGTTGCCATTACATATCCATGACATGTTAGCATAAACATTTGTGCATTTTTTTCGTAGCCAGGTTGCAGTAACAATATTCAACTGTGAATATAGTGAATTCCTGTGACTTTATTGATTCGTTTTTAAGACAAATGTAAAAAAACCAACCAAACAAAAAAACTTTGTAAACTTTCATGTTTATTGCCAGGTGTTGCTGTGGCAGTGTCAGATTACCCGTGTTCAAACAGGAAGTGACAAGCTCACCGCTGAGCAGCATGCAACATGGCCTGGCTTCGCCTCTTAGCTCTTGTTGCCTAGGTAACTTCCTTGCATGTTTCCCACTTCAAAATATTTACAAGTGAAACTGTGAGCAGCACCACGCTTCCCTACAACAGGTCCATAAATTGTTTTTATCATATCTTATATTGTTTGAGTTTATTTTAACTCATTATCATCACACAGCGAGAACAGATCAAAGACTCTTGTGCATCAAGAACCAGGAAGTTTGCTCCCCTCGCCATCTCTGCTCTCTATTTGAGAAAAAAAAGCACCAACAAACCAGTTTAATTGGTTTATTTTCGTTAAAATTTAGCTGTTAACACGATTCAGAAGAAAAAGACGATAGCAAAACCATGTACCCAAGTTACTATCCATCCCACATAATGTACATTTCATGTAGTTCTAAATAAACTTATAGAAATATAAAGTCACAGGAAATGCCGACCATTTCAGAAGCATGGACCCAGACATCATGTACCAGGTTATTATCTGTATATAATTTCGATGTGCAGTCATAAAGCACGGGATATTTACAAACAGTTATAATAAGCTACACTTCCATGTTGATGTGAGCGGGACATTTTAACTTGCATTTATGGTTTCCATACGGAAATGTTATGTGAAGCTCACAAAGTGTTAGGAAGTGTCTGCCAATCAATAGTATCTTTAAGTTAATATTGGTAATTGATCAACTTGTTTCGCGTGAAAGTTCAGCTCGTGTTGAGCGAGGAAATTTCGCCTCTCATCACATGCGATCATTGACTTTGCATGGTTGCTTTCTGCTTCCTGTGCGAACACAGTTTATGTGCATGGGTTGGTGGGTGGGTGTTATAACACTTCATTAAATTCAATGGTGCCACACATGTGAACATTTAGCCACCACATGTGTCAGTCATATAGGGAAATTACACCTTACACCTCCTTGAGACCACATCATGGGTTAATTGAACACACTGCAATGGAAATATTCAAAACAGCAACTTACCAAGAAATTTATTATGACGTGTTCACAATCAGGCTGATCTAAGAGGAGTGGTTTATGAAAAGGCACAATTTTTTATTTATTTATTTATTTATTTTTTTAGAATTAACAATTATGAACTGGAGGCGAGGAGAATGTCGCTGAATAGTGCCAAAGACGGAAAATCAAGGGGACTAGTCAATTCAGTGACATTCACCCAGCCTAAGGTGCACAACTGGTAATGAGGGACACAGGTATGTGAAACATAGCTGACAGAAAACACAAGAAAAACTAGAAATGAGATTATGGTTTATTTTTCCATTTAAAGTGAAATGACATCACCTGCTCCAAGTAACTGTGAAAAATTGAGTGTTGGATTGACTTTTTCTCCACTCAAAATAATGATTTTTTTTTTAACACTGAAAATGCAGGATTTTGAATTTGTAGTTTTTAATAATCCTTTGCACTGTAGCCACTGGAACTTGAAAACATTTAGATAGGGCCTTATAGCCCTTTCCTGACTTGTGAGCAGCCACAATGCACAGCCGCAGGTCCTCAGTGAGCTCCTTTGTCTCAGCCATGACTGTCCACAAACCAACTGCAGAGAGCTGCTGTTTTTCACCTGTTGAGTTGATTAAAACAGCTGTTCCCAATGAATCAGGGTAATTAGGATGCTTTAGAACAGCTTGGACTATTTGGAATGGTATAGAACTTTGGATTTTCCCATAGACTGTGACAGTTTGCAAAGGGTATGAATAATTTTGGACATGCCACTTTTTGTTCAAATGCAAATAAAGCCTGAGAAATAATTTTTTCCACAATGACCCCTTATACATAGTCTTATCTTTTGGGAGAAAGCTGTGTCATTTCTGGTCCAAAAAAAACCCCCAACTTGCTGGTTGAATAAAAATAAGTTTAAGTCAATATTTGCCAGGGGTATGAATAATTTCGTGCTTGACTGTATATAAATTAAATAAAATTATGCTTATAGCAGATTGACAGCAAAATTGATGAATATTTCACTTGACGGAAATCTCATGAACTTCTTAAAGTACCGCAGTCTGTAGTAGAGCTTCAAAAATAACTTAAACTAATTAAACATTGTAGTATCAAATAGGCAGAAAATTTATTTCATTTACAAGCCTCACATAAAAGGTCAGTGTCTGAAGTAGAAATTTATTAAAATTAAATAGAAAACTGCACTAATTTGAGTCTTTACATTTGTGCTATGTGGCACAGGATTACGATATTTTCATTGTTTTCTGTTGTCTCTTCTTGCATTACGCTTTCAGACACCCTATATAAACTAACATTAAGTTTGTTATATTTTTGAGAGAGCTGAAATCATGAAAATTGTAGGCCCTAAAACTGCCCATATATAGATGCATGTTGTGAATGACATCGTAGAATGTGGGTTCAAAGTATTTCAAGATTACAACATATTGTTCATAACACATGAAGATCAAAATAGATTGTGCTTCAAGTTGTAACACAAACATAAAAGCAGTTTTTACAGACAACAAAAAAAGTCAACTTTTGAAGCATTGCACCATGGTCAACCGTCTCATTTATACCATGCATCGGAGTCAATCAATCCTTCGTCTCGGCAGAAAATTAGTTGTTAATTTTCATTAAAAAAATAGCATTATTCTTTGATTATTCGACTGATAATTAAGATGTACATGTTTAATGTGTGAAACTTTAGTTAGCTCTTTAATACCGCCCTTATTCTGATAACTTTCTGTAATAATCTATGTTAAGATGCCGTTGTGCCAGTGAGCCCCACATTATTAGAGTCCAAAGCTTTAATTTAATTCATACAATACTGTTATATTTCTTAACAAAATTAAAGGGTGTCCTGGTACTCTGGCACATGACTTCATGGTGCACTTCCTGTTTGCACAGCATGACATCATATTGGGTGACTAAACTGCCATGGAACACTGCTCCATTAAATCTAGTATGACATAGTGGCTTTTATGGGGAGAACTTGAGGGGAAAGAAATGACAGACTTCCTGTTGGACAGAGTTAATATATGTAACTGAGAATTTTCTGTCTCAACAAGACAAAGTTTGCTTATGGGTGTAAAACCACAATTATAACAAATATCACAGGGGCACTATAAAGTTCCTGGGACACAACTGGTGCCATCTTTTACCATAACATGACAGTATTTCAAGAAGATTTGGGTACCAAGAGTCACCTCAATTTCTTAAAAAAAATGAATAAATACATATAAATAACCCCACCAACAACAACAACAACTATCACCCACCTGCTAAAAACAATACAGAAATTATACAATTTAATTCACAAATAATACAAAAATGCTTGCAATGACTGTCTTAATTTTTCTTAACTCCCAAAGCAACAGCTATAAAACTAAATGTTGTGCATAGTCATTTTACTTTAAATTTCAAAATGGATAATTTGGAGAAAAACAGGTTAGAAAGTTAAAAACCAATAAGCTTCAAAAACGACTTAATATTTATGCAGATTTCTAGCATCAAATATGAAAAGGTTGAAAAAAGAAACTAGGAACTATGAAAAGAAAAACAAAAAAACCCCCCACTTTTTAAAAGACGAAGAAAATCTACACAATTTCCAAACGGGTGAAATTCATCTAAAACTGACCAAACAAGTTTGAATGTCTCATGAGTGGGTGTAATAATTACATTCCTACTGTTTTCTTCAGATAACTGGTACTGATTAAAAAGAAGAGTGGGCATGGTTCAGGATTTAAAGATTTTTTGTTTTTTCTTCAGAATTATTTCTGACAACTGTCTTTTCTTTTTTGGGCTGCAGCCTTTTTCTCTCTAATTGCTCAAAACTGGCCTGTGCAACTTAATACCTGATACGATGTTATGGATCACAGAATATGAATTGATAGCACTAGCAGTTATAGGAGAGCTTTACACTAAATAATTGGTGCTGTATTGGAGTACAGTCAGTTCTGTGGGTGTTTCTGTATGTCACTGTGGGTTCTTAAAATCCTGGTATAGTGCCAGTCTCTGACTGTAAAATAACCATTTTATTTGCGTTGACTTTTCAGACCGCAAGGTCCTGACCCGAGTACTCAGTACCTATTATAACCAGAAATTCCAGCAAATTGCCACCCTAACACAAAATTCGAAATAAAGATTTTATTTCCCTCCTTTTGAAAGGACTTACATTTTTAATTATTAAAAAAAAGAAAAAGATAAAAGATTTATTTAATAAAGCAAGGTGATAAAAAATTATACACTGTATAGACATTTATTCTCCCTTGTGTTCTCATTCATCTATCCCAAAACACAATCCAGTATAAAAGCCTCTATTTTTCTACTTACCTTGTTCTCACACTTTCGAAGCAGCTTCTTTTTACCAAGGTCATAGATGCGCAGCAATTTGCCCACCCCCACCAGTACTCTGCCCTGGAACGGGGCAATGGCCAGGGGAACATCCTCCACTGGGGTCTGTTAGCACAACACATCACAGTGAGCTTATTTCAACAGTACTCACTCAACCAGCAATGAAGTATCATGAACACCCATATAAAAGCATAACACACCAAATCAACGGTTTGGAAAGACAGTGATTACATAAGTACAAATACAAAGGCTTCTTTCAGCTCAGGGAAGCTAATCCTCCAGCTGCAAATTTTCAGTCCTGTAATTGTTATATGACATCACATTGGGGAAAACAAATTTAGGGTGATTAATTTTTCATTCACAAGCTCATAGACAGGACCAAGAGAGAAGTTGGTTTTGTAAAGTGATTTCCTCTTGAACTCACCTTGTGTACAAACTCCAGCTTTTCACCACCTCCTACCAGGCGGTAGGTATAAATGTAGCCGCCACCCACTGAGCGTGGGTTCAGGATCATGTCTCTTGCCACACCCACCAACACATACCAATCATCACCTCCATTAGCAAAATGACAAACAGCCACACTGGAGGAAGAGTGAAAGGGTGAAAAAGCAAAAGGGAGGGAGAGAAACAGATGCACAGAACAACAGTCAAAGCCATTTAAAAGTACAGGCATGTATTCTGCTTACTTCATTTCTTCTACCACTTCCTCAATACACTCAACTCTTTTTATTCACTGTATACACTTTGCTAATACTTCCCCCTGGCTTACCTAAAGGCAGCTTCATTCTGCTCCAGCTGAACCAAATCCAGGGTGTTGCCCTGGATGGGGTTGATCAGGCGCACCAGTGATGCCCACTGTCCTGAACCAGCTTTTGGGGCACCAAAGATCGCCTCTGGCAGGTTCTCATTCAAAAAGGCAGCAGCCATTTCTGCAGCCAGTTCCCTTTCATCCTCTCCTGCAGCCTCTACCATTTCCTAAAGGGAATAAAATAGCACTCTGGAATTTCCAGTGTTTGCGTTGGCTCTAATCCAGTAAGTGTTCCTTGAGCATACCACGTGTGTTTCATAGCCAATGTAACACACTCATCATACATAATTAACCACTGAACCAGAGACAAGAGAGACTATAAGCTTAAAAACACCAAACAACTTGCAGCACAGAGCACTTTGATTTCACTAATCATTCCCAACCCAATGTAAAGGCATCATTAAATGAGTGAATCAGCACAAATAAACTAAGAGCTTAAATTCCAACCCCATCAGGCCTCCTCCCCTCACCTCTGCCATCTGCTGCTTGCGCTGGGCCTTGGTGGCTTCAGTGTAGGCATTGTGGTCAGTTTCAATGAGGACCAAGTTGTTGGTTTCTGGGTGAATGACAAATCTGCGTGGTGTGTACTGCAGCGGGAAAGCCACCTGGTTAAACACAGCACCCAGCTTCTCCAGAGCCAAAATTCTGTCAGAGGAGGGAGAAACAAAAGTGAAAGTAGACTTCAACAATGTCAGCATTATGTCCTTTCACATTCTCTTAGTTTAGAAGTACAAACCAAACACCCTTCTGAAGGTCGAGACCAGAATCACGCACACCAAAACTATATTTAAATACACACTTCATTAAGTCCGATAATGTGCACTAACATTTTCAGTATAAAGCACAGTTTTAAAGATACACAAAACTGATTCTTCAAAAAGGTCTTTAAAAAAACAAACATGAAGTTAATTAATTGCATTTAGTTGGATATCCCATGCTCTGATTTTACACAGTGGAAAAAAGTCTGAAACAAAAACAACTTGGGCAACATGAGAAATAAATCCGATGGAGAAACAGACTGTCAGATTGTATTTTTTAGCTAAATCTTAGGCAGGTTAATAAGGTTAATCTGATATCAGCCATGCATTTTATGACTGACAGCAGCCTAGGTAGGATTTTAGATGGTGAAACACCTACTTGATCACAAATTCTGTTTCAATTGTTTCAGTAATACTTTTTTAAATATAATATTCAGTACATATATTATTTATCAAGAAAGCAATAAAGAACAGGGGATGGAAATATTTTAGTAAATGTAGTCGATTAACGTATTTGTTTAATAATTTGTTGCATTTACACTATTACGGAGACTAAATATTTGCACACGTAGTTACCTAGATTTCATATGTTACAAGTCCACAGACTCTTATCAAGTCAATTACTACATTCGATACATCAGCTGAACTGCTTAGCAACCAGTCATTTCCGTTTAACATTCAATCAAGTTTAAATTTTTTTAATGTAATTTCACCATATGAATTTATTTTAATTGTGTAATAAACTTCCCGTTACTAATATTGAACAGCTGCTTGATGCAGTAGATTGTTTCTAAGGTGATCTGGCTACATAAATTTCTCTCCTTTGAACTGAGTCAAATGTAGCTCCTCCAGCTGTTTGAGATCTGCTGTAAATGAATGAGGGTGTCTCACTTATCTATTTAGGTGCACAGACAAACACAGATTTCTCTGAAATTTTTCATATTAAAAATCTTGATTTCTTCACTACCAGTAGATCATGCTGCTCAAAAGTTTAAGACATGAGTATGGAGAACACAAGCATTGATCGCAACCTGCATTTGCAACCACCATAAATCCAATTTGGGAACAGTATCTGGCTACATTTAAACAGACTAGATTTCTTTTCTTTGATAATGCCAAACGACACTAGAAGGGATTCCAGTACTTTAATTGGCTAAGCAGCAAATTAAATTCTATCTAATGGTAAATACTGGCTATTTATAATATCTATTATTGTTAAGTGATTTATTATCAAATTGTACAATGTTAGTTATGCATATGACCAGAATGTTTGGAGATACTTTCAGCTTACTTGGAGAAACGGATTAAGATAAGAACTAAGTTAATTTCAAGTAAAACTTGTACAGGCATAAACCTATTTCAGCTTTTATTATACTTCATTTTTCATTTTGTGTTTATTTTTATGATCATTTTAATACATGAGCACATTATAATGGGACAACTGTCTGACTTTCACTTTACATTTTTTTCAAGATATTTCCAGTTTTAACAGATTAGGTTGACATTACCTATACTTTCTCAAATTTAGAAGTTACTTTCCCCCCACCCGAAATAATGTGGAAGGACAGCATGATAAACAAAATAAAAATATGTAGTGATGGAAATGGTATTAATTTTACTTGAACATACAAAATGCCAAAGTATACCTGGTAATGACATTAATAGGTATCTAAAATTCATAGGAACCCCTCCAAAAACTTAAACATGCGTCTGCACTGGAGTCATACACATCAAAACTAAAACATGAAAACATAACCACCAACACCACTAAAAAAAAAAACCCAGAGAAATTTTTTTTCCCTTCCAACTTTTCATTTTTAGGGGGTGGGAATTAGTATATAGCATATGCACTGTAATTATTCATCTAAAACATTAAATTAATTTTAGGGTTTTAATTTTTTTTTTTTGATTTCACATTTTAATAAACTCATTTCATTAAACTTGTTTTAATTAAATTAAGTTGTGACTATTAGAAAGAATGGAGCAAAATGTAGTTAAAAAAAATTATATATATATATATATATATACACACATATATATA
>JBCNYH010000004.1:29117013-29135910 GCA_039654325.1 Tandanus tandanus
CTGGCGCCCATCTCAGCCGACTCTGGGCGAGGGCAGAGTACACCCTGGACAGCTCGCCAGGCCATCGCAGGGCATGAGGAATATTTTTATTAAAAGAGCACAATCAACGATAATATACACTACACAGGAGCAGCACATTCTGATTAGTCTGCTCTGGGGATTAAAAGACATTATCCAGAGTAGATACTGTTTCAATCAAAACAATTGACAACCAAGGTTTTTTTAGTCATTTATAGCAGCAATTATAATGATTATGCTTTAAAATGAAAAAAATACACCATAAAATTCTGGTTCTAGTTTACTCTTCTTTGTTCCTGTGTAGTACACACATCATACTATGAATGGGTTTAAAACATGCCGTTAGCTATAAAGCTGTTAGCTCTGCTCAGAGCACGAGGCTCTATATGTAATCATCAATCATAAAAATGTTATTTTCGTTTGCTTTTTGTAAGTAGTATATACTAAAACAATTCATCGCCTCAGGCTCAGCGAACAGTCCCCAAGATGGAATGTCGAAGAGATTATCCACTGATATATACCTCAGCCTCCACAAATAACTTTTATATTGCCTTGTTAGGAGGAAAAACCAAGTTAATATTTGACTGAAATCTAAGATTTTTGGCCAATAAAATGTGATCTCACTGATAAAATCCAAACAAGAACAGAACTAATACCTAAAGAGGGGAAAACAAGGTTACAGTGTGCTAAAGAGAACCAATCATGGAGTGTGGATGATTGTGTTCAATTTCCCCACTCATTTACGATATGGGGTTGCATGTCAGGTAAATGACCAGGGGAGAAGGTACAGTGAAATTCTGTTTAAATCATTCAATAGAAAATAGTTTGTGACAAAGCTATTTTAAGAAAGACAATGCATCTTGGCACAGAAGAGTGCAGTAAAGCTCTTCTTCAAAATAAAGAATATCAACTCAATGACATTGCCATCTAACAGTCTGGATCTCAAACTAATTAAAAATTTATGGTGGGGGAAAAGATCACAATAAGGTTTAAAAATTAAAGTACTAACCATGGCTAAAAAAATTAATAAATGAAAAAATTCCATAATATGTTCAACACTGAATGATTCCATGGCATTAATTAATATTAATACTTAAGGCATGTTCAGTGATTAACAAAAAATTGTGCGCTATATTCATGATTTATTTGCTACAAAAGAAAAATTCCAACAAGTGTGGAATTTCTGTAATTTTTGCCAGTGGTTGTATCACTCACATTTTCACACATGGAACACACTATTAAAAGAGTAATACACCCCCCAACCCACACAGGACATATACCTTCAACATGTCTCCTCACAGTCCACACAGCATTGGGGTTACCAGGAAGCTCAGACACAGCCATCTCTGAGACCTACATGTACAAGTACACACAGTTCCATCAAATCACACATGCAACATGCATGTACACAACACTGTAGCACGCCATAAAAAAGGTATCAGACCACAGACCTATTTAGAATTATGCCTTGCATATCAACCAAAGTGGAAAACACCTTGTAAGCAGGAAGCAAATGTGTGAAACTGATCTAAACAGAGAGACATTAAACACACACACCTCCAGACCATGTCTAAGAACCCTTAGCGTAGATTTTGGTCCTCGACCACATGCCACATACAGCTGAGGTGTATCCTCATTGGCCAAATCAGCAATCTGCAAGAAAAAAAAATTACAGGGTTAAGTCACTGAAAGAGACATTTAGCGTTACAGTTCACCAATGATCTTCATTTTGTCTGAAACTAGGTGGTCTTTGTTATTGTGATGCATAACACTGGGGGAATAGGATTTAAAATGATGCTGGGCCAGCCAGAAGCAAGGGGATGAATGGTCAGTTGAACATGAAAATAAAAGAAAAAGTCACAGCGCATGCTACTTAGGCTAGCCCAAAATGATGCATCATACTTAACTGTGGAGTTAAACTCGTTACTTTTGTACTTTTATTAATGTACAGACTGTTATATGTATGTGTTTTACTGTAAAGTGCTGTATTACTTCTTGGGAAAGCACAGTACAGAGCAAGTCTGTGCCTTTTTGTTTTATAAGACAAGATATCAGATTCAGGCAATTACAAAACTGAAAGCCAATATCTTAGGCCAAAAGCCTGATGTGATCCCAGGAATATTACTGCGCTCTCCTCATCCTGCTCACCTGGAGTATCTGGTAGTCATGTGCAGCTCCCTTTCCACCTGCCAAAGGAGTTTACCTCAATCAACACCACAAGTGTCTATATGCCTTTGCAAAAAAATGCAGATGCAGCCTTTGCTGAAATACAGGCAACAAACATCCACAGATTTCTGTTGTCGCTGCTGGATGCTCAAGTAAGGCAATTCCTGGTATAGATATAATGGTAAGGAGCCAGAAATTTAAGTATTTTTCCTCTTTTTCAAGGTGAACCATTTCTCCGGGTTATCTATTTACTTTATAGTCTGCTTCTTTGTAGACCCATGTTGCATTTGATTGCAAGTTTGTCAACTTGGCGGCCAGAGCCTAATGGTTAGAAGCGGCTTTGGGACCGAAAGGTCGCTGGTTCGATTCCCGAACCAGCAGGAAAAATGTGTGGCGGTGGGAGGAGTGAGCTGCACCGTCCCTTCCTCCACCTTCATGGCTGAAGTGCCCTTGAGCTAAGCACCTAACCCCCAACTGCTTTCCTGGTGCCCCCAATGTGTGTGGTAGCCCACTGCTCCGTGTGTGTGTGCTCACATTGGATGGGTTAAATGTAGAGGCAATAATTTCCCTTGAGGGATTAATACAGTATATTGGCCTGGGGTACCAAATAGTGCCTCCTCGGCCAGGCACCACTTCTGGGAATATCACTTGGAGCATTAAAAATGTTTAGGCACCCCTCCAACCCACACACCCTTAAGTGGAAGGCAGTGAAGCCAAGCTCAAATATATGCTCAGTAAGACCCATTCCCATCCCCCAATCTCAAGTCTCTTGAAGTACTAAATGAACATAAAACTTGATTCCACTGTCCAATCATTAACAGACAGTTGAGAAAACACATCAGAGCACCTGCAGAAGTCTGTAGGAGGCCTTTATTTCCACTTGGAATATATCCAGTTCAAAATAGTGTAACTATTGTATTTATACTCTTTTCTAAACTATTTATTCTACACTTACAGAGCTTGGAAAATACTGGTAGCTATTTTTTTTTTTTTTTTTTTTTTTAAATGTATCGAACATTTATCCATATCAACAAATTTGAGGTTTAGTAATGTTGTGAGCTATACACAACTACTCAATGATAAGAGTTTGTCCATTATTTAAGGCGAAGAGACCGAAGGAGGAAACAGAAGTTTTCTAAAAAACACCAACATACCACTAACCTACCTGGCAAGACATGATGGGGGAAAGGTTCTCCTGTTCATCCACAAGCACCAGGTTCTTAAGTGGTCGAGGCTGGAAGAAAAACGTATCACCTTCCTCCAGAGGCATGGCAGAAGAGAATTCTGGTTCATCGTCGTCATCACCCAGGTGGGCTATCTGATACAGATAACTAACACACAAACAGGTGATGTGTACAACCATTACACATCTGAGATCTGAAAATTAATGGAACTTTCCAATAACAGTGTAAGAGTGAAATGTTCACCACGTCAATAACTCGATTCACTAAACACAAGAGAAACAAACATCCAAGGGCTGTACAGCACAATATATTTTTATACATGCTGGGAGAACCAACAGGAGAGGAAAGTTGATCATGTAAGAATGTATACTTTCACTTCTCTAAACAGCTGATAAAATTTTGCCTAATATATAGCAGATACAGCTCTTTGAATATTAAAATTAGGCAGAAAGCACAGCTTGAGAGGTAATGAAAAAACTCAAAGAAAATGATCAATTCATCTGAAGTTACTCTGGCTTTCTTACAACAGTGAAACCTCATTTTGCTTGTGGTACAAATAGTCAGGTGACTTAACCCTTTTTTTCTGTTGATTACTTGTTGATCTTACAAAACAAACATTAAAATTCAGCTTTATTTCCTTCTACTGTTTACACAAACGTGAAAAATGAGCAAGAATGTTTTGTAAGGCGATCCAAACCATTTTATAGCCTGCAGTCCTATTACTCTGCGATAAGACCTGGAAATTTTTAACTTTTTGCATGATGAGTAACAGTTTGAACAGCTGTACACAGGCATTAAATTAGTGTTAAATTCTTTAACACCTAAAATCAAGAACACCAATTAAACTACAGGCATCTGATTCCACAGCTTCACAACATGTTTACAAACTTCTATTAAAGTCTATAACTTCAGGGTTATCAATTTTACGCTTAAAATTTACTAATGGTCATACAAACTTTTTAAATCACTGTTTACTACATTCAATATTTTGCACCTTTGTTTCAAATATAAGCTACTGTTCTCTACATCCAACTGACTGCAAACAAAAAGGCTGCTTTACCATGAATATTACGAAACACTATTTCCACACATGCTGCAAAGTTCTACCTTACCCTGTAAAGTTTCCCAATTCAGAAGTACACACAGTGCACAGATTCAACAATTTAAAGAGCTCATGAGACCTCAAAACACACAAACTTGAAACCAAAAAATCGAAAGTATAAATAAAAGATTTAGATAATATTGGTAATGTCCCAAACGTGATGTAAACACAGCAACGTCGTGTCATGAATGGCATTTGTCGCCACCTGCTGAGGGCGCAATCAAAATATCCGCCATTTTGTTGTGACGTCACTGGCAGAGTGAATTTCTGCTTGGCAGCCTATCAGACCTTACCATGGTGACAGAATGCAGCGAGGAAACTGAGCAATTTTCCATATCTTCCACTGTTATACAAGGCATACACCACGCAGCACATATTTAAAATGCTAGGCACAACCATTGAATGTTTTTGAAATCAGTCAACTGCTACACAGATGATTTTACCACTTTAAACATTTTACCTGAACACAATATCAATGTGCAATCATTAAATTTACTAGGAAACACAAGTTGTTAATAAAATGGCGAAAGTTGCTCTGAATATCCAGCATTTTTAGTGTCCATGAATAAGTTTTTTTGGCCATTGTTTACAACCAGCAGGAAAACCACTGATATAAGGGACAGACGTGCTGCGTTCTTAATAATTAGGGGTATGCTGTTATGTGAGGAAGAGAGGTAGAATTGGTTATTAGGTAACCTGCTTCCAACCTGGCCCGTTTCTCCATAGCACTAGGCCTTCGACATGTTCCATGCCTGGCCGCCTTCGAATTTTGACCACCGGGATTAGGGGCGTGGGAATATTGTGGGTACGGCTGTGGAAAGTATGATTTTGCTATGGCTGACACTGATATCAAAACCATCCTTCAATGCGGATATATAGGTGTCAAAACAGTTTTCCTCAAAGTGGGCTGAATACAGCCTTGACGAATAGGTAAGACTCTATTTGTCTCTTGTCCGGCGTACCTTTTTCGTCCACTGTTCATGACGAATTGGGTCTTTAGGGAATCTAAATAAACTATAACCACCCTCTCTGGTGTTTGAGCAAAATCCTGCCACACAACTATCTGGCATGTCGTCGATAATAGATAGAAAAACTTTAAAACACTGCCACAGCAAACAATCAAACCACAACTGCAAGTGCGGCTTCACGAGACTGGACTTCTGACGTCATTTCCGCCTTCTTCCTTGGTGTTGTTCCAGGAGTTATTGGTTTTTCCAATGGCGTGCAATTCAAATTTTCCATGCAAGTGCTCTTTGCTGTGTAATGTTGTATTTGCGTTGATTCTATAAAATATGCCGATTTTAAAGAAATAAATATGAAAAATGGTGTCATGAGCTCTTTAAAAAAAAAAATAAACTAAACATTTTTAACAGAACAGGTTGGGTCAGGTGATACAGTGGAAATATTTATTTAAATTTAAATACCTTAATTATACCAAATTACCTCATTGTTAAAAATGATTCCCCTACAGATTCACTTGTGCAGGCATGATTAACTTGGTGACCTACTTTAACAAATTAAGTATGAAGTAAGAAAATTTTATATGAGCAATATCTAAATAACATTGAAAATATACTGTTATTAAATGTAATGGTGTCGCACTGGAATGACTGACCACATGAATGGAGAGTTATGCACGCACTGACACGCATACACTGCGTTTGACGAATTAAAGGAAAATAGTACTATACACTTAATATAAAAACTTTTTTCTTATTACATCAACTATGAGACAAATCCGACCACATCTGGAACATTGGACATTAATCTAAAGACAACAGAAGACGTGTAGACTCTTCTGTGTAATCCTGCCCGCAGAACTTTATCACACGAGCAGGTAAGTACAGAAAATTAGCCAGTGAAACAGTTTTTAAACTTTATACACATGACGGAAATAAATAATTTTACTTTCACTCAAATCACTGTATACTATGTACTTTTTTATATTAAGTTTTGTTGACAACATGAATAATGATTTTCTGAAATGCTTGTTATAATGGTCTAGTCACATTCTTTATATGTATAATAAAGCAGGATATTCCAACAAATATGTAAAAGTCTACATGATGATTTGCCAAGATATACTACATTTACTGGGATCTATCCCTGCACCAAAAGCCAAACAGCATGATACACTGCCTTAATTTACAAAGCAATCAGGGAATTTTCTCCTATTACTCTGTCTGGTGTCAGCATCTGAAAATGCTCAGTTTGATGGTCAGACAGAGAGCTAGATGGACACAATCCTTCAATTCCAAAGGAAATGATCACCCTACCCAACACAGGAGGATGCAAAACAGAAGAGCAGGTCTAAAAGGGAGTAATGTGACACAGCAAGCATCACATTCTCTACATTTATTTGTTCTGGGGAAGTACAGTGCATAGTGGTTAGCACCTCCACCTCACAGCAAGAAGATCCTCACTGGCAAAGTAGTAGCACTCACTGGTTGCTTTTGTGCCGTCTCATATAAACACATTGTGTGTGGAAATCCCAAAAGAAAAGCAGTTACTGAGAAATGAGCCCCCCTGGCACCAAGAAGCATGCCTCAGGGCTGCCACATGTCACACGATCGGCTGACTGGCTATGTCAAGATGTTCCTATTAAATAGCCTGAGGTCAAATTAGATGAGAGAAAAAATTAACAATGCTCACAAAATACGGAAAATGGGCCACTTAAAATCTAAGAGGAACCAAACGTAAAAGCCCAACCTCATGCTTCTCGATCATATAATAAGAAAAACTAAATTGTCTCTGGGGGTGGCACAGGGGCGTAGTGGTTAGCAGATGTGCCTCACAGCAGAAAGTCCTGGGTTCGAGGGGGTTCCCTCTCACCATCCAAAGACAAGCACATTAGGCTAATTGGCTATTCCAAATTGCACCTAGGTGTGAGTGTGTTGCCCTGCGATGGACTAGTGAGCTGTTCAGGGTGTACCCCACCTTCGTCCAGTGTCGGCTTAGATAGGCTCCAGCCACCCAAGTAGGATTAAGCAGTTCAGCAAATGTGAGTTGAGTTGCTTGTTCAGTCTTTTACTCTATTGCATCATGCTGTTATGAATCAGATAATTTGGATGAAACATTACTAATCTGTTGTGGTTAGAAAATCTTTAATCCTTGATCACGGTGCAAGTTTTTCCCCACCTCAGTAATGTAATGCTAACGTTTTCTAGCACCAGTATGACCTGCTCAGGCAGGTTTACAACACATCAGTGAGTTCACAATAAGTAAGAGGGTACCAAATTACAGTGAAGAAAATGATACATACCTGAAAGAGCTTGATTACAAGAAACAGACTAAGGAAAAGATCATGAAATGCAATTTATTTTGCTCTGATGTCAGACTTGGGGCTGTATTTTGCAACTTACTGGTTTCCAAACTCTGATGCCACGAACAGGAAGCCAGTCTTTAACACACACATTGCAGAGGCTACTGGGATGGTGTCAAAATACTTCATTCTGATCTCTGTGACCTAAAAAAAGGAAACGCTAATTACAGAACTGTTTTACAGGTTTGGAATGAAGCTTAAACTATTACACAAATAGCAGTACAAATTCACAGGCTTTCATTAATGTGGAGAAGTAGAAGTCAGATATCAACATTCTCTTCAACATCAGTCAGAGAAGAGACATGAAGGTATATCATCATTTCTACTATGTAGTCAAATGACCCAGAGTTCACAACAGTAAGCTACAAAGCAATCGGCAACTATTCATTTTCTACAAAGGGCAACACGGAAGCAATTTCAGCGACAAAAGAACAAGATATTACACTGAGATTAATGCAAATTAGATAGAAAAGGCAACAGATGACTAGTCCAAGACTTTAGCACGCGTCACAAATTTTATTTCCTACCTGCATATGTGGTCAATATTAGCTCCTACAGGCAATTAGCTTGCACTTGTGATGTTTCTTCTGCGTTCCATTTTTATACACAGCATAAGTTACAACAGTTGAAGTCAATACTGACAAACAAAAGACGAGTGAACTAAGTGTGCATTTGCTTTAATAATCAATTAATCTCTAACAGAGATCCATAGAGATAATCAACTCCATGTGCTTCTCTTTACACTAACAATCCTATACATTCTACACATGTGAATAAACTACTAACGTGACAGAATTTACCTCTATTGCAATGTTGCAAAGATTGGATTTAACTCAATATGGAACACAGTTTGATTTAATTTTGTAGTTCACCTTAACATTTAAACAGTTAATCAATTTATGAACGTTCAGCATTAGCAATGATGCATAGTGCAAACTCCTGTAACTGCTGCCAGCATATGAATGTATTTCCCCCCCCACATATAACTCCAGAGATAGCAAAAATACAGGAACTGTTTCTAGGTAAATAATATTTTTTTAAAAAATAAAGATTTAACAATGCCTAAAAGCGGAGCTCCAAAAAAAAAAAAAATAATAATAATAATAAAAAAAAAAAAAAAAAAAAAACCTTTGTCTGATACAAGGTGTTAATGTGAATTCGTTTTGATGACTCCATCAATGACCTAATGTCATGTAACCATCACATTATGACTGCCCCACCCAAAGTTTTGATATTGTCTGAAAGTGTTATGCTATTGAGATAAGATTTCTTTAACAGAAACCCAATAGCCCCTCCTTGAATCGCCACCTTATCGTGAATGAATGAATGATGAGAAACCCAATATCACCACAGGGTAGCAGAATGACATTCCGCTGGATAGGTTTACTTCGTAAGCACATTACACGTGCCAGAATCGTCATGCGCTTCCTCAATGTGATTGGGTTAAAAGCCTTTCTATTCAAATGAGTAATGCTTTGTGCAGCAGGAATAGTTTATTTTGCAAGCTAAAAAAACGACGATACCTACTGCTTATGGCACATGGAATTCTGTTTACGTTATTTAAAAAAGTATATTTCATTTTTTAAAAAGTGTATTTCATGTCTATTTAAGTGTTTTGTTTTAATAAAAGTATTTTTTTGTTTATTTTTTGTGTATTTCATTTTAAAAAGTGTGTTTAATTTTAATAAAGTGTATTTTATTCAAAAGAAGTGTTTTATTTTATTAAAAGTGTATTTCATTTTTAAGTGTTTATTTAATAAAAAGTCTTTTATTTAAAAAAGACTTTTACTTTACTAATAATGTGTATTTTATTTTAAAAAGTGTATCTTATTTTATTTAAAAAGTGCGTTTTATTTTATTAAAAAGTGTTTTTGTTTATTTTAAAAAGTGCTTCTTTTATGGCTTAAAACAAGTAACACTTTGGAGGGGAAGACAGAGTAGAAGTAATTACAATCACTCAGACATTCATTCTCATCCCAAAGGTTATATAGCGGCATGATCACCACAGGGTTCCCCACGTGAACACAAACAGATGGACAAACGTACACAATGTTTGCAACACAAAAAATCAGATAGATGCTATACCAATTTCTCTTAAGTATGGAGCTCCGCTAAAAGCCTTTTCAAAACATGTCTTTAATAACTATCTTAAAATTTAGAACAGGTATACTACACAGGGATTTTTATTTTGAAATCATGCTGGTGACACAACTCAAGTTCATGAGTCCAGAGAGTTGAATTCACCCTTAAAGGAAAACTTTCTTGGACCTTTTTTCTAATGTTACTTAGCACAATAACAAATGAATCAGACAAAAAATTTTACAACGCTCTAACTGGCAACCACAAAACGGATGTACTGTGACCGTACAGGGCAAATATCCCCCTTTAAATGCATATAGTCAGTCACCACTCAGGATGCTTCTGATGGTTACAAAAGGAAAAGATACACAGAATCCATGAAGTCTTTTCCAGTATTTCCAAAATAATATTCAAGTTCCATTGTTAATTTGGAAATTAATTTCACAAATGCTGCATGATTTTCTTTTTTTAAACACCAGAAACTATTCCCATGTGATAATGGACTACATGCTAAACAGGGCATGCTAAACAGGGTTTGTTGCACTGCAGATGGGTAATGTGAACAAAGTATCTTGCTGAATGGTCTCAGAAGCTGTGCACACACTGAGGTCTAACAAATTACAGATATTCCAATCAGCAAAATAAATGCACATTGTTTCTGATGCTGAAACTGAGCACAGGCTGCCTTTCTGATTAAAAATAATTTAAATAAAACATGTTGGACATATCAAGCAGCCAATCCCACTTCATCATGGCAACTAGAGTCCATGCAGTGGCTACAGCTCTTACCATCTCCTCATCTGTTTCCAGGGTAATCTTGAAGATGTCGCCTTGTTCCGTCTGGGCAAGGAAGAAAAACATGGACTTGGTTTTGTGTGTGGCTGAGCAGACGAAGATCATGCCCCTCTCCGGATCATCCAGGTCATTCTGAGTTGGTGCAGGGAGAAAGGATGTGAAAAAGATCAGTTCCAAACCACTACAGCAGATTTTCAAGCTCTTGTATTACTCACGACACATTTTCAAACACAGTTAAAGGAAACCACAAGGACCATATAATTATGATTTTGTTAAAGCTAGAAGTTATGAGATCAGAAGTCTTGGTTGTCTCCAAGGTTTGTGGCAGAGAAGAGACATGAAAACCTCATCATTTCAGTTGGGAGTGCTACAGCCTGAGGGCAGCTGTACGAAATATGCTTTTAATCCTGAAACACCATCTCTGATGTATAACCACCAACACACTCACCCTTCTGCGTGGGATTGGGCAGCGGATATCCGGCTGGTCCCCAAAGTTTTTGTAAGTGATGTAATTTTCTGAGCAAATGAGCACACCGCTTGGACCATCAGATCCACCTGGCACTGTGACACACACACAAAACCCCCCGAAAACACTATAATTTACAGCAATCAATATTTACACAGAACCTACATGGTGTTTGTCATAACAGAGATTTAAGCTAGATATCATTACATGAATCAGAGAAGAGGCATAACATGAGTATTCGCATTACAGCCACACTAATTTAAAGTGCATTCAGGCAACTACACTCATATTCTCAACAATCCTCTCAACCAAACCATACCTGTGATGAGGAAGTTGCCGTGTTCTTCCAGAGCCTCGCTGTACTTGCGCACTACGTGATTGAGTCCCAGATCCAACTCGTAGAAGGTCAGAGTCTGCTGTGTGTTAGCTGCTGCTTCCCCTGTAGGGTCGTTATCAGCTTCCTGTTAAACAGATAATTCTTAATTCGGGACACGACTAGTGTTCTAATAAAGCTGTAGATCAGTGTACGTGCAGTGATCAGAGGTGTTTACAATCTCTCCAGTGAGATGTCAGAGAAGAGACATGAGTAAACTCATCATTTCACTGGCAAAAATAATGACGAATAAAATGTGAGTGGTACAGATTTTTTTAAGGACATAATGTCCAGTGCGTCGGTTCTAAAAGAAAACATGATCCGAGTAAATGCATGCTTAGGTATATCTATGAATTACACCCATACAGAGAATCCCATCTATAACAAATACAACCAACAAGCTGCATTCTCACCTCATAATCCATCTCGAGACAAGCAAACATGGGGTTCTCGAAACCCACATCCACCCCAACCACATGGTAGACAAGCGTGTTTGCCTTGTGTGCTTCCAAAGGGGAGGAGATGGTCAGACGAGCAGCTGCATCTCTATTCAGGATGTACACTAATTTCTGCTTCTCGATGGCACCTGTATGGAAAAGTCCACAAAGCATTTAGTGGTGTTTTGGATTAAGCAGAGTTTGCTAAGATTTACCACAAAATTACAGTTTGGTTTGATATAAGTGTTTCCCAATGGTGGCACTTCCCCAACATGTTTATGATCTCCCTACTCCAAACACTCATGACTCATGCCAATTACCACCCACCTATTACTTTTACTATTGCAGCATTTAAAAAGGGAAAACACTACTGATTAACTGCAGGTGGTGAACTCTGCACCAAGATCAGCAACACAACACTCATCAGATCTGCCAGTGGATCCAATGTCAATTTCATATAACGGTCATGTTACAGATATAAAAACTCAAAGATGAGGTAGAATTTCACAGAATAATATCTGTTACCGGGTATTAATGTGCACACACAAACATTAAACATTACTTTCAAGCTACTTGAAAGGTGCCCATTCACAAGTGAATATCCTGTGAATTTTATATTAAATTATCTCAATACAAGTTTCTCAGCGAAACCACCCCGACTCACAGGTTTAGTATCCCTTATTGACTTGTTTTGGTTCTTTGTCTGTTTACAATAACAAGACCACATGACTGAAAGCATGATCATACGCTATAAAGTGACAATGCAACACCGATTTGTAGAAAGGGGAAAAGTCTGAGATTGAGTCTGTGGCCCCAAATTTAATCTGAATACAATAATCTTTAAATTTCTTCGTCAACCAAACATGGATTTTAGGATTATGATGGCTGACAGGGCTGCAATTTTCAACAGCTTTGTCAGACATGCCAAACTAAAATTTGGGGAGCATGTGGGTTATCAGATTCATGCATGGGGTCACAGAAAGTGTTCCACGCTCCCGCAAGAGCAGGGGTCATTTATTCACATACCGAAGTAAGCAAATGGTTTCCAAAGGACATCAGGGGCATTTCAATTTTATTCCCAAGAGATAAAACTGTATTTCATATTCATATGTCTGGTGTCTTAATGAGCTCCTTTAAACTATTTCACAGTATTTGCACACCAAATATATCCCGAAAACCTCATAAGGAATCTGAAGGGGGAAAATAATTATCATGGAAGTCATACAAATAGTTGTACACTTGTCTTACGGAGTAGGACAAGATATGAGGAGTATCTGGCAAACAGTTTTAACCTGCAGCTCAACAGCAGGTAAGGTCTTGCCTCTGCTTTGTGCAAATGAACCTATAATACCCAGCTCTTGTTAGATAAATGTCAACTATCTTAAATTGGATAAGAAAAAAATCTACCTTGAACTTTCACCCTTATGACTTTTCAACCTCAATATGAAAGGTGGCTTTCATCCACTGAATACATATTTTTATAACAGCACTCCAAGGTCAGAGATATGTATGAAAATTGCTGGTCATTAATCACTCCACATAAGGGCTGAGAACCAGAGCATTCCAACAGTTTGAAAGCAAAGTCTCTGACACAAACAGGTGCTCAAAGATTCAGACAAAAAATAAAAAAAACAGATGACAATTAAAATGGCTTGATTTGGTGCAGTGTGTGCCAAAGAGACATAAGTAGCACTTTGATTATAAGGTTTCACAAAGGAAAGTTGTCATGTACATACTTGTATGTTTAAACTGAAGAGCTCAAATTATTAACCTGTGAAACGTAAACAAATGATTGTGTAATCGTTCATACACTGCAGAAAATATGTACTTTCTGGAGTAATATAGTTTGCCTTGCATTCTGCCAGACTGTGAAAAGAAACCCAACACAAATCTTTCAAATCTTGCTTAGAGGGGGAAAAAAAAAGATGTTTGAACACAGTATGCAAAGTGAGAATTCTCTTGTAATACTGAATACAGCCTCCCTGTACTATTATTCCAAGATTTCCTCAGCTTTAGGTAGTGGCTGAACAGGTAGCTTTACATTTAGGTACATAATTTCAGAGATGAATTAAATGGAAGAGGTGTAAAAAAGGGAAAAATTTTTCTTACCTATCATTACAGCTCTGCCTTTGGGATCCACAGCCAGGAACTGTCCTGGAACAATTCGTCGACAGCCACTCTTGCCAAAGGTCTCTTGGTGCACCTTTTCAAACATGTTCTTGGAGGGGTGATACTCCAGGATAACAATACGGCCAGAATCACTGCCCACCACGATGTAGTCTTTAGTTTAACAGACAGAAGAGCACCAAAACAAAATGAGACAGTGCATTCTTACCTTAAAAGTAAGAAAGCACAAAGTCAGAGACAAAAATATTCAATCCCTGTGCATCAAGACTTGGATCCTGCTGCATACCCAAAAAAAGAAAAAGTTGCATGAGTAGGCTTTTTTTGTGGGTAGCCATTAAGATACGAACTACTTATGGCAAAGACTCTCACTTCATTAACAAGAAAATGCATACAATGCTTGTGCATGATGCATCTACTGCAAACCCTATACCAAAAAAGTTGAGATGCAGTGTACTAATTAAAAAAAAATTAATTAATTAAAAAAAAAAATGTAATGATTTGAAAATCCTTCTACTCCAACATTTAACTGAACAGTATACACCGATCAGTAATAACAAAAACAAGATAATGTTCAAACTGAAACTTATGTTGCTTATATTAAAAAAAAAATAAAATAAAAATAAAAAATCTTTCCTAACTTGACAACTGCAACACATTCCAAAAAAAGGTGAGACAGAACTAAAATTCTCTCTCATGCTGACTGGTTTTCAATGTTGTACTTTGCATTTCATGCACCAAACATTCTCAATGAGAGCCAGGTCTGAAATCTTACAGCAAAGTCATGCTATTGTAGCATGTGCAGAAAGTGGCATGGCGTTATCTTGCTGGTATAAGCAGGAATGTCCCTGAAAAAGACATCGCTTAAATGGCAGCACACTATGCAACAAAGCCCTCAACATACCTTTCAGAATAAATGGTGCCTTCACAGAGGTGCAATTTTACCCATGCCATGGGCACCAACATGCCCTCATACCATCACAGATGCTGGTTTTGTATTTTGTGCTGATAACAATCTGGGCAGTCATTTTGCTCTTTCTCCCAGAGGACACAACATCCATGATTTCCAAAAACAACTGTAAGGGGACTCGTCAGACCATAGCGAATCTTTCCACTTTGCATCAAGCCATCTCAGATGAGTTTGGGGCCAGAGTAAAGGGAGAGTATGTGATGTAGCGATAGTGAATATGGCTTAACCGTCAATGAACTGTGTTTACTGCGAGTTCCCTCACAGTCAGCTCACAGAGTAATGCCCTTCATACAATGTCATTTTTAATGCTGTGTCAGCTGAGAGATTCTTTGAATCTTCAGACATTATGAATTTTAGACTGTGAAATCCCAAAATTCTTTGCAGATGTATACAAAGAACCATTGTCCTTAAACTAGTGGACGATTTGTCCAGGCAGTTCTTCTGAAAGTGGTAAACCTTGCTCCATTCTTGCTTGTGATCGACAAAGACTTTCAGTGGTGCCCCCTTCATACACAGTTATAATCCTGCACTTTCGCCTGTCACCTATGGACTGTCCCAGTTTTTAGCTGACCCATCCCAATGTTTTTGGAATGCATTGCAGGCATTGTATTTATAATAAATATATGTTTACCTACAAGAAGGTTTATTAGTTTGAACATTAAACACCTTGTCTTTTATTTTTACATTTAATCAAACACATGAAAAATATCTTCAAATCATTGCATTGTGTTTCACACAGGAACCCAATGTTTGTGGAATCAGGGATGCACTCTCGTTTAATTATACATAGCTTATTTTATATTCATAATTATATTTATGTCAGAGTCACGGTGGGCTATATTAATAAATTATACACCTAAGTTTAGTTCTTCAGGAGAGAAGATATTGAACCAGAAAAAAACTAACTGCTGGAGTGGGCAGGATTGATCCAACATTCTGCAAGTGGGGCAGAAAGGCTCAGAATTTTTTCAGAATTTAAAATAAAAATAAAAAAACCCCACAATCCTGCACACACCTCTACTACACACAGTATCGCAGAGGAAGCAAGTAAAACTCACCTTTTGTGCCACCAGTCAGCCTGAAGGCCATGAGAGAGCGGACAATGCCGAACACCTCCATGGTGAGCAGTGTGTGAACTTTGCCTGTGTTTGCATCAGGACGCAGCAGCTCCAGAATCTTTCCTCTAGAAACAACTATCTCCTGTTGCTTGGTACCTATAAGTACATGTAGGGATACTAATTGACTTTGAAGGTTGGGGAACAGGTAATTAGTGAAAAACACACTGGAGCATTGGTCATTAACTGAACTAAAACACAATATTGTACAGGAATAGTCTAATACAGGTACAAAGTCCTACTGTTATTATTATTATTAGTGGAAACAGTGAAAATGGCCGACCTGAGAAGTTGCCGTGGATGGCATGGGTGATGCCAGTAGCACGCTGTAAGGTCAGGTTGTACAGAAACATGATCAATGTCTCTGGACCTTCAGCTCTGAATGGAGAATGTTCTCTTCACCTGCAGCCAACAAGATCAAAACCGTGAACAATCTGACTTTACACTGGCCTCCATCAACTGAATACGTTGACCATTAGCTACGCGGTCGTTAAACAAACTTAGATGCTAAGCTAAAAATACTGCTTTAGCCGCTAAAATGCTGTTCAGCTGCAGTCTTAACATTTCTAGCTTGTTCTGGTTGTAAATGGCTCCCTATAACATATCAAATAACACAACCTGATGAATTTATAATACATTAACACCAAACTAGCTAGCACCTTAGCTAACAAACTACTGACTCGTTTGAGTAACTCATAAAGCGGGTCTGAGTTAGCTGCTAGCAGCTTCACTTACTTGGGAAACACTGTTATTAAGAAAATACATGTTTGGGCTTTTAAGTAAAAAACAAAAAAAACATTATATGGCACAACACACTCAGGGACCTGCTAGCCACTTGGTTAGCATGTTCATTCATAACTAGCATAAGTAGCTAACGTCGCGGTTTGACTAACTTATTTTTTACGTTTCACTCAGGCACATTCATCAATAATATAATTCTCTGATGTCTATTTATAACGTACGGAAACAGTTTACCGATTTTACTATCAGGATGTTGCAGATATCGACAGATGAAGAATTCATTAGCAATACAAACTTGTCCGCTTCGTACTTTACAAACGCCGCTCTTACGATCAGGGTCCTTACAGTTCTCAGGCACAGCAGCGTTAGCTGTCCTACCGAATGCCTGACGAAAATGATATCACTGAGGTTAAACTGCTTGTTAAAATTAATTTATTTCGGTTTTAGTGTGTAAAGCTTTGTATTAAAGCAGTTTACCTGCACAGTAGGGTAAACATTACGTAACATGAAAATGGACTCAATCAATATTAGGAAGATATTTTTTATAAGTATAGTAAGGTTTCATTTCATGATTGGTTTCCATGTGCATAAGAGTTAAGCACAAGATACTTGTTCTGTATATATGATCATGAACAGCATTCACAAAAAGTCAATTAAATAATGCTGGTACCTTTTAATCCCTGGTAAAAAAATTTTTGTTAATTTTGGAAAATTTAAATCCAAAATGATCTACACAGACTTTTGAATCTTTGTCATTTTGGTCAATGCCTTTATCCAAACTGCCCTCCAAAACTCAAATGCAGTAAATGACAATATGGTCAGATTTGAGCTGGAGACATTTTTGAACTGTATAGTATCTCCACTATCTTCTCACCAAAAATCTTGTCCCTGTTTCACCTCAGCTGAGAGATCCTACAGCTGATTTTGTGCAGTATCTGCAGTTTTACTAGTCACTCACTGCAAGTAAGCATGGTGGGAATTATTTGGAAGGAGATACTAAACCCCCAGTGCCGCTAACTGGGTTATCAAAGGCCAGCCATGTCTCTCACTGTCTGTGGTGAGAGTCATGTAAAAGAACCATTGCTGTCATTCGTAAAGAGTAGGCCATTGGGTTGCTGTCAGCAAGTTTCTGCCCTGCGATGGCCTGGCAAGCTGTCCAGGGTGTACTCTGCCCTCGCCCAGAGTCGGCTGAGATGGGCGCCAGCCTCCCCGCGACCCTAGTTAAGATTAAGCGGTTCAGAAAATGTAATGAATGAATGAGAAACTACACTTCACCTTTGTAAAACCTTTTATTTCCTCGAAAACGAGGCTGTCGGATACTACACTGTAGTGTGAGCAAGTCTATGAGTGTGTGAGACCAATAATTGCAGGAAAACTGAAAAAATACTCAGAAATGGCCCATTTCACAAGAGGAAAGATGCTGTCGGAGCTGTCACTACAACATCAAGCATCCAAGAGTCATGCTGCAGCAGCTGGTAAAATATTATAATACATTATTTTAAAAAATCTATCATGTAGGGCCTAATTGTTAGGCTTGTACAGAACGCATCAGACAGAGAGGAGGAGGGCTTGTCTCACAGTAACAAAATCTCTGTAAAAAAAAAAAAAGATATGTTTAGGCTCCAAGTAATGCTAGAATCATGAATCTTATACTGTCAGAATTGCCAATTCTGACGATCTATAGGTCTTGAAGGTTTGTTTGTAAAAAAAAAAAAAGAAAAGAAAATCACTTGAAGATCAGATCAAAAATGGTTTTATTTACATTCTCAAACCAATGGCCGGTCAACCTGGGTCTCCACTCCTGAATGAAGTTTACATTTTAAAAAATCAATTTGGAAATTAGAAAATTATGAGAGAATTACGTTTTCATTTGTTTTTATGGCAAATTTTTATCTCTGGGTTCTCTATCATTAATCTCATGAAAATACACTCATTCATTCATTCATTCATCTTCTTCCGCTTCTTCCGGGGTCGGGTCGCGGGGGCAGCAGCCTAAGCAGTGAGG
>JBCNYH010000004.1:29145566-29156612 GCA_039654325.1 Tandanus tandanus
GACCTGATTTAACACACAAGCAGATGCTGGTTTCCTGTCACTCTCTGTATATGTACACATACCAATCCTTAATGCTTTACTTTTATCTTAGAACAATTTACATCATATAAAACAATATATTCCCTCAAGTCAAAGTAGTCAAGGAGCCGACTCATTCATTAACCTCACTTTCTGACACAAAACTCAAACTAAATATTTAATGTATGCATTATCGGAATTGACAAGCAGGGATCTCTAAACTCTGTTGGTCACTACTGTCTGATTTGATAAAAAAAAAAAATTAAAAAAAAAAAAAGGCTTTCTTACCCGAAAGAGTTGGTTCTTATTGGTGAGCTCATCCGACTCTTAGCTCTTTAGTAGTCCTTAGAAGGAGCTTGAACTGAAATAAAGAGTTTAGTCCTTAATGTCTTTAAAGTCAAAAACCTTAAACCTGTTTGTTTCTTAAACTTTCATAACAGGTGGATTCATTAATCATGCAAGGGAACTGCCAGTTTCACCCTGGAGAAAGCATCTACATTTACCCTCCAGTTAAAGAGATTGTGATGAACCCATATGTCTCTTTCAATCCAGCTGTACTGGTATAACCCTGTTTTCATGTTAAGATATAGGGATATATTACACCACATGTATGCAATACAACTTAAAATATTAATTATGCACTTTTTCAGCAGATGCAGCCATACCCAGTGGCCACGCCCATTCAGTTTCTTGATGGGGTTCATCCTGGTTTCATTTGTTACCCCACTATCCAACCTGCTCACTCTGTGGCTACACCTGTTCTGTTGAAACGGGAATATCGAAAAATGATAGAAATTCGAGACCCTAATGACAGAAACAGAGATGTTCTTGGTGAGATCCTTGAGGAATTAAGGATGTCTTCAGTGACACCTTCGGCAACCGTGGCTCCTGCTTCTGATGTGCTGTCATGTGGTAGAAAAAAACTCTCATTTCCTGCTTTAATTAATGGTTTTATTTATTTCATTTCCTGATTTTCATTTTACTGACTAGAAAGAACCTGACCATTTAGTTTTAACTCTATTATAAAACTACAGTGCCCCAGTGTTTTCATCTGTATGTAATTTTCATGTGAACTTTAATTCAGGTCATTTAAAGATTATACAGAAAACTCAACATTGCAAATATGGCATTGCACCCAGAATATGTATTGCTAATTTGAATCATTACAAAAACACTTGGACTAAGTGACTATAACAAATAAGTGTGATAATATATCTCGACACATCCAAGCAAAATGAGTTAATTTTTGTAATTGACAACTGACTTAGCCCTATAGACTAGCATAACAAAAATGGTAAGATAATATTAAGTTGACTAAAGTACAATATGGCTGTAAAAAACAGAATGCATATCCTTTACGTAAATGAGCCCGCCAATAGGTTGGCAGGACGTGATTTATTCCATTTGTCTTCTGCATTTTATTTAGATGAACCAGTAACATCTCTGGCTCCTGTGGAACCTTGCTCAGCATCTCCGCCTGCATCAGATCAGGAACCCATCACTCCTATTGCTGATGTACCGTCTGCTGGACCAGTGGATCCTTCCGAATCCCAAAGAAATTATATTGTGGGGCTTCCTGCACCTTCAAAGAATGGGGAGCCAATCACAACACCTGGATCAGAGGTGAAGAATGAGCTGAACAAGGTAGAATTTTTAATTGTAATTTTTTTATTTGATTATTATTTACAGAAACACAGCAAACTTGTGTTTTAGAAATGTAATGCCCCAGAATATACAATGTTTTATTTCTGACTAATGATCTAAAATGACTACTAATAAACTATGAAGAGGGAAAGAAACAAATCTTATTCCAGCTTTTGTGGGGTTTCTGCTTGTGCTATTAATTTATTTTAGTTTAGAAACATTTTGTTGGATTTTTCAGACTCGTCAGTCTGAGCAAAAACGTCCCAAACGCAAAGGTCTGCTGCTCTTCTGCATCCCACCGATGGAGGCAATGCAGCAGAAGAAGGCTGACAAACTCAACAATAAAAACAAGGTAGAACCTTCACACAGAGGTTTTAATCCTTTTGCTTTTCAATAATACACAGTGAACTTGTCTTGGTTTGTTCTGATATGTCTGAGGTGTGTGATGTTCCACAATAATCCTCAGTGTACTATTATTTAGCGTAATTTAGAAACATGAGGATCAATCAGTGTTTGTTCTCTCCTAAACTCCATCTCAGGAAAAGCATCATAGAAGGCCGGGTCAGCTCCTATTTTGCATCCCTCCAGTGAGCGATGACCAGCAGGAGACTGAGCAGGCCGTCACTCTGGTGCAGAAAACTCCAGGTGAGAATCCGACAAGCGTGGCTCCTTCTTCTGACCTGCTCAGTTTCCTGCTTTTATATTTAATTATATTATTTTAAGGGAAATAAACCATTTTTAAAGCTTCACTTACTGTAAACTTGTTCCTTTTAAATAGAACTTAATGTTTGTTATGGACTCTTCTCTGACTTATGACTTTTAATTCAGTTTACCATTTAATTTTGTCTCATTCTTGTTATGTGTTTTATTTAGATGAGCAACCTGTGGAACCTGTTTCACCATCTCTGCCTGCATTAGAACAGGAGCCTGTCACTCCCAGTTCTGATGCAGCGTCAGCTTCACCTGTAGTTCCTATACAGAGTAACACGAGCAAAGTTGTGAAGGCTCCTGCACCACCAATGCCTCTGTCGTCAGCTGAACCTCAGGAGCCTCCAAAGCCTAAATGGAGTAACATTGTGAAGGATCCTGCATCATCAACACCTCTACCATCAGCTGCGCCTCAGGAGCCTCCAAAGCTTAAATGGAGTGACGTTGGGAAGGCTCCTACAACATCAATGCCTCTACCATCAGCTGCACCTCAGGAGCCTCCACAACACAAAGAGAGTTACGTTTTGAAGTGTCCTGCACCATCAACTCCTCTACCATCAGTTTCACCTCAGGAGCCTTCAAAACACAAAGAAAGTGAGGTTGTGAAGGCTCCTGCACCATCAATGCCTCTGCCATCAGCTGCACCTTGGGAGCCTCCACAGCACATAGCGAGTGAGGTTGTGAAGGCTCTTGCACCATCAATGCCTCTACCATCAGATGCACCTCAGGAGCCTTCACAGCGCAAACAAAGTGACGTTGTGAAGTCTCCTGCACCATCATCAATGCCCCTACCATCAGCTACACCTCAGGAGCCTCCACAGTACAAAGAGTGTGCCGTTGTGAAGGCTCCTGCACCATCATTAATGCCTCTACCATCAGCTACATCTCAGGAGCCTTCACAGCACAAAGTAAGTGACGTTATGAAGGCTCTTGCACCATCAACGCCTCTTCCAGCAGCTGCACCTCAAGAGCCTCCAAAGCTTAAATGGAGCGATGTTGTGAAGGCTCCTGCACCATCAAAACCTCCACCATCAGCTGCACCTCAGGAGCCTCCACAGCACAAAGAGAGTGAGGTTGTGAAGGCTCTTGCACCATCAATGCCTCTACCATCAGCTGCACCTCAGGGGGCTCAACAGTGCAAAGAGAGTGAGGTTGTGAAGGGTCCTGCACCATCAACGCCTCTACCATCAGGTGCACCTCAGGAGCCTCCACAGCACAAAGAGTGTGAGGTTGTGAAGGCCTCTGCATCATCAATGCTTCTACTGTCAGCTGCATCAATGCCTCTACCATCAGCTACACCTCAGGAGCCTTCACAGCGCAAAGAGAGTGACGTTGTGAAGGCTCCTGCACCATCATCAACGCCTCTACCATCAGCTACACCTCAAGAGCCTCCACAGCATAAAGAGAGTGAGGTTGTGAAGACTCCTGCACCATCATCAACACCTCTACCATCAGCTACACCTCAAGAGCCTCCACAGCATAAAGAGAGTAACGTTGTGAAGGCTCCTGCATCATCAATGCCTCTACTATCAGCTACACCTCGAGAGCCTCCACATCACAAAGAGAGTAACGTTGTGAAGGCTCCTGCATCATCAATGCCTCTACCATCAGCTGCACCTCAGGAGCATTCACAGCGCAAAGAGAGTGACGTTGTGAAGGCTCTTGCACCATCAACGCCTCTAGAATCAGCTGCACCTCAAGAGCCTCCAAAGCTTAAATGGAGTGATGTTGTGAAGGCTCCTGCACCATCAAAACCTCTACCATCAGCTGCACCTCAGGAGCCTCCACAGCACAAAGAGAGTGAGGTTGTGAAGGGTACTGTACCATCAATGCCTCTACAATCAGCTGAACCTTACGAGCCTCGACAGCACAAAGTAAGTAACGTTATGAAGTCTCTTGCACCATCAACGATTCTACCATCAGCTGCATCTCATGAGCCTAAATGGAGTGACATTGTGGAGGCTCCTGCACCCTCAACTCCTCTGCTCACTCCACAGGTTTTTAATGGGATTCGAGTCAGGGCACTGTGATGGCCATGGAAGAAATGTGATCCTCTGGTCAGCTAACCATGTTTGTGTTGATTTGGACATTTAGCTCAGGCCACTGTCCTGCTGGAAAATCCAAAGACGATCATTTTGAATTCCAGACATTTAAAATGTTGGTATTTAATGGAGTCCATGATGCCATGTACTCTATTGTACCGTACTTTATTTATGTGAATAAATAAACACAAGTCCTCTGCCATGAGTAAACTCTTATGAATGACGCATCTCATACTGATAAAGCTTGTTCTGATACATTCTCAGTGTACTTACAAACAAGATATACACAATATGTATATCATGTGACTTAAATAATTAATACAATTAATGTGTGATGTAACTTGTATGTCACGTGACTTAAATGATTATTACAATCAGTTTGTGAATAAATGGTTAACACAGTTTGATACAGTCATAATAATTAACAATTATGCACCGAAGCGAGGAGGATGTCCCTGAAATGATGATTCAACGATACCTACCCAGTCTGAGGTGCATAATTGTTTTAGCATGAACTACACGGGAACAGAAGCCAAAAAAAAAGAAATCTCAAAAATGAGATTTATATGGTGTGTTTATTCATTCATTCATTCATTTTCTGAGCCGCTTATTCCTAATTAAGGTTGCGGGGAGGCTGGCGCCCATCTCAGCCGACTCTGGGCGAGGGCAGGGTACACCCTGCACAGCTATGGTGTGTCTATTTATTTATTTATTAAAATCATGACATGATGTAAGCTTGAGCACACATGGGAGAAGGTGTCTCTTTAGCTCTCAGAGTTTTAGTATATACAATGCAGAAACAACGAAAAACAAACTAAAACGAGATTTCTGTACAGCCGTTTATATTAACATATTTTACCCTTTACACTGAAGCAGGTCAGGTGAGCTCGTGCTTTGTGTCAGCTAATAACTCTATAACTGTAATTAATGGTATTCAGTGTACTCATTATACATGAAAGTAAACAGCGCTCTGTTAGGTGTTTTAGTATACTATGGGAAACACAATAAAAAATAAAAACAAACTAAAACAAGATTTTTATAGTTTATATTTACATATTTATACCATGACACTGAGGCAGGTATAAACTATGCCTTTCTGAGTCCCAAGAGCTTAACAATCTTAGCCGACTCTGAGTGAAGGTGGGGTGGGGTACATCCTGAACAGCTAATAACTGTCTGTTCTGGTTTAATCCACATGATGTCACTGTTGTAGCTTTCATATGAATAACCCATGCCATCTCGTCATCCTGGAATTCTGGCTTGAGTGGTTAGACAGAGCAACCAACAAAATCAATTTAACCATGTCTTCCTGGCTGTTAGACCCCCAACCCTTGGCACAAATGCCCTCTGGTGTTAATGAGATACAGACTGAAGGCTATGACCTCTGCACAGGAATGCATTATTTTTATTAGGTATTATTTTGTTTGTTGTCGAATATGTTAAAATAATATGCAAATAAAGTGTTTGTTTGTTTTAAATAAAAAAATACTCCTGTGCATTGCCCATGCACAACACCAGTCTGTGTGTAAATAACAAGCTGTGAAGATGCACAGCAAGAAAGAAATCACTGCTCGGTTCCCCTGCTCTATAATCTACTATAAAGACCCTCGGAGCACAATGCATTATGGGAAGTTATGTTTCAAATAACGCATGCAATACATAATACATGCACCAAGCCTGGAATTGTGCATGCACCATTTTACAAAATGCCCATGTGTGTAGAAACATAATGTAGAAAAATACTGTAAATGTGAGGCTCTTTTTTGTAAAGGTTTTGCAGAATGGTGGATCCTGCAGCACAGAACTACATTTCCCATCAACCTGTGCGGTGAGTTTAGGGAATGCAGGTGGAAGGGGTGCCTTTTTCGGGGGTGCACGAATCCAAAGCGGTGCTGTCTGAAGGAATCAGGTGAACAGATTCTCCTCCACACAGGAGCTGAAGGCTGACAGGGACGTGCACTGCTCCACCGGGACAGATGGACAAGAGCGACATTAGGCATCACATCTGGACAGAGAGGAGCCTCGACTAGCGCCCATGTGAAGCTTTATTGACTGTGCAGCGCGTTAGCATCATCTCCAGACTGATCGAGAAGCCTGTTACGACCCTGATGGAAGAAAGCCGTGGGAATGTTTTAGGTTTGAATTTTCCAACCCAAGCACGGTTTTAAAGGGCCGTGCGTTTGAAGGGAAGGGATGAGGTATGGTGTTAGGATCCTGTCTTATATCTCTGCTACTTATTGAATCAATGGAATTTGTGCACGTGTTATTATTTATGTTTTAATGCCGGCTCGAGCGTCTGACGTTACTTTGTTGCATATGCAGGGATTCTGGTATTGGTTACAGAGTTACTTTTGTGTGTGAGTGTGCGCGCGCGCCCGTGTGTGCGCGCGTGTGTGTGTTATTCCTTTTGGCTTGTCCCCCTCTTTGTAATCCACCCGTCTTGATTGATGTGGCCGCTGCTTCCGCTCTGAGCCCGCGTTGCTAAGAGACAGCGGTGCTGCACGAGCGTATAGTGGGTTTGCATGAGGTTCAAGTGCAGCGGTTCTTCCATCATCCACCACTCAGGCGCTCACAACCTGTAACATAACTACAAACCCGAGACAAAGCACTGTGATTCCATACAGTCCATTGTGAGCATTTGACATTTTCTCTTAAAATCAAGATCATTTGTACCCATATACTGTATATGCCCAGAGCTTAGCACTGTCGCCTCACTGTGAGAAGGTCCGGGGATTGAATTTAGGCCAAGGGAGTTAACTCCATGTGTGGTGTTGGCATGTTCTCCCCATGCGGGTTTCCTCCTACAGTTCAAAGATATGTGCATTACTCTGGCTGGTTACTCCAAATTGTCAGAAAGTGAAAATGTCAGGGTGAATGGTTGTTTGTGTCTGTGTTAGCCCTGCAATAGCCTGGCGACCTGTTCAGGGTGTAACCCTCCTCTCGCCCAAGGTCAGCTGGGATTGGCACCAACTTTCCTTGCGACACTGACAAATAAGCTGTATGGACTAATGGATATATATATATATATATATATCTCACTCATTTGCTGAACCGCTTAATACTACTAGGGTTACGGTGAGGCTGGAGCTTATCTCAGCCGTCACTGGGTGAAGATGCGGTGCACCCTGAACAGCTCACCAGACCATTGCAGGGCAACACACACTTACACTCACACCTAGGGGCAATGTGGAACAACCACTTTGCCTAATTTGCATGTCTTTGAAATGTGGGAGGAAACCAGAGTACCCGGAGGAAAGAGCACTGGGTGAACATGTAAACTCCACTCAGAGACGCCCTCAATGAACCCAGGTCCTTTTTGATGTGAGGTGGACATGCAAACACAAACGCACACACACACACACACACACACACACACACACACAGACTCACACACACACTCACATATTGTACCTGAAGTCCTTGTAAAGCAAAATTTTGGAAAAGTATATAAACACATGCTACATGTTAGAAAATATTTGCTGCGCAAAGACCGTGAATTCTGCAGTACAGAACTGTGGAGTTAAATAGTTTTACATGATTTCTCTCTTCAGGATTTGTTGGGTGGCTAATAAATCACGGCTGATTATGTGCTGGAGCCAAACTCGAAATGACCTCCATCCCCCTGACTCCACCAAAACACATGCACACATTTACTATAACAAATGGGGCTGGTGATAACATTGCAATATTAATTTATTCTTGATATTCTGATGATAGTCCCGTCCCATCCAGTCATTACCACTCGCCTGAGCAGTGACCTGGGGCAACAAGCCTATCAAAAGTAGAAAAAAACAGCCAAATGCTGTCATAGCTTTTCTCAATAGGGTTGATTTACACTGATCATCCATAACATGAAAAGCACTACTAGATGAAGTGAATATCAATGATTTTTTCTTTACAGTGGCACCTGTCAGGGGGTGAGAGATATTAGGCAGCGAGTGAGCAGTCAGTTCTTGAAATTGATGTGTTGGAAGCAAGAAAAATGAGCAAAGGAAAGGATCTGAGCAACTTTGACAAGGGCCACATTTTGATGGCTAGATGGGTGGGTCAGAGCAATTCCAAAACCCCAGGTCTTATGGGGTATTCCCAGTATGCAGTGGTTCGTACCTAACACAAAGAAGGACAACTGGTGAACTGGCGACAGTGCCGTGGGCTCACCAATGCGTGTGGGGAGCGAAAGCTAGTACGTGTGGTTTCATCCTGCAGAAGTAATACTGTAGCACAAATTGCTGAGAAAAGGTAATAATGGCTAAGATAATTGATTGCTGTGTAGGAATGTGTAGCTGTAGACTGGTCAGAGTGCCCATGCTGACCCGTTCTTTTGCAAAAGTGCATAATGGGCACATGAGCATCAGAACTGGAGCACAGAACTAACAAACAATCATCTGATGGCTCATGTTTTCTTTTACATTATGTGGACAGCTGGGTTCGATGCTTAACAGGATAAGAGATGGCATGCGCCAGATAAGAGATAGGATGCGCTAAGGGAAGAAGACAAGCTGGTGGAAATAGTGTGACGTTCATATTTTGAGTAAACTTAAGAACAAAAATGGCAGTATGTTGAGAATCCTTCGCACATTAGATAAAAATAAAAACAGAACTTTCTTTTATTTCTTTTATGTAAAAGTTGATCAATTCATGAATCAACTTATTTTTCACCGCACTCGTGCTCAGTGCACCCATACTGCAACTGAGCTTGAAACAGTAAAAACAAACAGCAGTGACTGCACCTCTCTGGCGAACAGTGCTTTCAGTGCCTACAGCGGACATGACCTCAGCATCTCTGAGCAGAGAGGACTGCTTATTTTTCCAAGATCCTCAATCCTAATTTTATACATTTTTTTAATACATGTTTAAAGCTATTTGCTGTTCTTTAGTAATATTTCCAAGTGCAGTTTTACTTTAATATCATATTTTTGTTAGCATTGTAATTTTATTTTATTTATATATACAGTATATTTTTGGGTAATTAGTCAGTGACTCCAAAATAGTGCCATCACTGACTGTATACGTGAATGTACAGTGCTGCTTGAAAGTTTGCGAATTTTCTATATTCTGTATAAATATGATTTAAAACATAATCAGTTCTAAAAGCAGATAAAGATCCAAATTAAACAAATGATACACTAATATTACACTTGGTAATTTGTTTATTGAGAAAAATTATCCAATATTACATATGTGAGTTATAAAAGTATATGAACCTTTGCCTTCAGACCTCTATGTGCAGTAATAACTGTAACTAAATGTTTGTGGTAACTGTTGTTCAGTCCTGCACATCAACTTGGAGGGATTTCAGTCCATTCCTTTGTACAGAACAGCTTTAACTTTGGGATGTTGTTGGGTTTTCATAAATGAACTGCTCACACAACATTTCATATTAAACATATTAGATTAAGGTCAGGGTTTTGACTAGGCTATTCCAAAAGATTGCATTTATTCTTTTTTAAATATTCTTTTGTATTTTAATTTCAATTTATGTCTTCAGGGTCGTTGTCTTGCTGCATCACCCACTTTCTCTTGAGATTCAGTTCATAGACATTTTTCTTTATAAAATTTGCTGGTATAATTCAGAATTCATTGTTGAATTCAATGATGACAAATGTTCCTGGCCCAGAAGCAGCAAAATAGGCCCAACCTTGATATTACCACTACCATGTTTCACACATCGAGTAAGGTTCTTTTACACTATTGCAGTGTTTTCCTTCTCCAAAAACATTCTTTTCATTTAAACCAAAAAGTTCTTCACTAGAACTGAGAGTCTCAAACCTGTACTAGCATGAGTGTCCCCACTGCGCACCCAGTGAGCTCCATGAAACATGCCTCGCCAAGGTTGGAGTGGTGAGTTACTTGCACAGAGCACTGGCCTCAACCCTACCGAACACGTTTGGGATGAACTAGAATACCTGCCGCCCCAGGTGTCTCCGCCTGACATCAGTGCCTGACCTTAATAATGTTCATGTGGATGAATGATCACAAATCCCCACAGACACACTCCAAAATCTTGTGAATAACCTTCCCAGAAGAGAGAAATTTATTGTAACAGCAAAGAGGAATGGAGCCTGGAGTCCAACCATCAAGAAACACGTATGAGTGTTATGGTCAAGTGTTTATAAATTTTGGTCTATATAGTGCATCATCGCGCCTGTTACAGGGATCATTAACACTCGCATTCAGGAGAATGTGACACTGTGGAAGATTCCATTTTATTTCCAAGAGATAACACTGTATTTCATGTTTATTTTAATATGTCTGGGAAGTGAATAGGTCTCTTTAGATTAAACAGAGTGCTCACTCAACACCTGATTGTCATCCTATTGTTTGAAAACACCCGACTTTAATTTCTCTTTCTAATTAACTGCTAATCCTCGAGGTGCACATACTTTAGCCACTCACGGATATGTAATATCATGTCTAATATTAACTTATATTAAATTAATGACCAAATATAGCCTAAATATTTTTGTCTGATTTGTTTAATTATGTTCTCTTCATCCATTTTATGACTTTTGTGAAAATCTTATGATGTTTTAAATCATATTTCTAGGGAAACATAGAACATTTTAAAACTAAAAGATAAAAAATAAAAATTAGTTTGTCAGTGTACACTACCAGTGATATTAGGATGGACTTT
>JBCNYH010000004.1:29166098-29190048 GCA_039654325.1 Tandanus tandanus
CGGCTGAGATGGGCGCCAGCCTCCCCGCGACCCTAATTAGGAATAAGCGGTTCAGAAAATGAATGAATGAATGAACTTTGTTAGACAAGTTAGACAGAGCATGCATGTGTCCGAGTACCCATAGCACGCGAAAGGTCAGTGAACATGTGTGTTCACGTCACCAGTCATTATTTATGCAGAAGAGGGAAGATAGCAATAATCCCTGTGTCTGTGATAAGGAAAACTATTGTTCTACTAAGGATAAACCTTGCTAATAAATCTATTAAACAAGTGTGCCATTACTGTATTGTGTTAGGAAGCTAGGAGAACATCAGTACTGCTGGGCAGTTTTAAATGTGAATTTTTTCAGGTCTCATTAATGAAGTATGATAACAATATATGATAGCAGTGATATAAACAATGATCGTTCTCTCTTTCCTGTGGAAGCCCTAAGCGGACATGTTTAAAACAAGACTAAATAATACATTTTTTCCCGTCTGTTTTCTTGGGAAAAATCTTTTTCCCATGATCTTGAGTTAATTCTCTTTTTTTGATTTTTGACTTTGATATACTGTTTTAATCCTGCTGCATTGCCTCTGCATTTAACCCCTCCAAAGTGAGAAGCCACGCACCTAAACAGTGAGCACACACACTCGGAGCAGTGGGCTGCCTCACACATTGGGTTGCCTGGAGAGCAGTTGGGGGTTAGGTGCTTTGCTCAAGGGCACTTCAGCCATGAAGGTGAAGGAAGGGAAGGTGCAACTCACTCCCCCACCGCCACACATTTTTCCTGCTGGTTCAAGAATCGAACCAGCGACCTTCTGGTCCCAAAGCTGCTTCTCTAACCATTAGGCTCCGGCTGCCCCCAACATTTATGTTGTTTTCTCATGATAACAGATTCATTTTACTCATTTAAATTTTTTTCCGTGATAATGATATAAATAATATGAGATCTAGAGATAACTAACTATAGCGTAATTTAGAAAAATAGGCAACATCGTATCAGAAGAGCATAATGTTAGGGGTGTATAGTTCACCACGTCACACTTCTCTTCAATCAAGTCCTGACACAGGCTAAAATAACTTTATACCTTGCTTGTTATAAATATATAAATATTTATATTATATATTTACATTATAAATAATGTAAATAACTTTATCAAATGAATAGAGTGGACAAATGAAATTAACTCATTATCACGAGAAAAGAATATTTGTTATCCCAAGAAAATGAGATTAATAACTCAAGATCACAAGAAAACAAGGGGAAAAATATATAATGCACGTCTGCTTAGGGCTTAGGAACTTCCCCTCTCCATCACTATCAATAACTAATTTTTGTCACTTATTAAAAGTTGAAATTAATTCGTAGCAAAGCCGCGCGGAGCTCCATACTTGTGCAAATGTCTTAAAGTCATGAACTGTAGTTGCGTCCGTGCTCAGGTTCCCACACAGACAACCCAATAAATGAAGAAAATTGGGGGAAATATATATGGTGTGTTTCTCGCCCCCGCCATCCGTGCTGAGTGCACTTGCTCTTTTTTTTGAAAATGTTCTTGTTTAGTCAGTGGTTTTGCTTCTTGGGGAGATTTTTTTTCCTGAATACCACTGAAAAGACAGTAAGTTATATTAAGGCTGTTTTTTAATTGAAAATAAATGCAAAATTTTTGGAGCTCCGCTTTTAGGCCGTGGCTAAATATTTATATTAGTTTAGCTTTAATGATGAGAATTAATCATGCTCCAGGAAATTAAGGGTAATAAGTAACAATTAGCTTTATCGGTCTGACACAAAATGCAAATAAAACAAGACTAAATGTAATCCCTTTTGAGAGAAAATTATGGCGTGGAGACGTGCCTCACTGAAAAGAAAGTGCACCCCACCCAACCACACAGCATGTCTGTATTCTGGAGATAAATTACCATTGATTTTACTTGACACATATTTGTCTTTAGCTAATTAGATAAGACCAATTCTCAATGATGTAAAGTGACATGGGAAATCGCTTTTGAGATTAAATGCTTTATTTGAAAGATGGCCACATTTGTTATGACAGATGAGGAGCATTGCGGGCACATGTAGTCAATCTGCTTGTGCTTTGCAGCTTTGTGCTTCCACTGACCTGTAAACGCAGGGCGTAATAGAGGACCGTCCTTTTCCTGCCAAAATGTTGGGGGAATTATACACGGCGCATGTAGGGTCGCAGTATGCTGAAACCTTGTTATAAATAAATCAGTACAATGAATAGAAACCTTTGGCTGCTGTATGTATGTAGAGTTAGATTTAATAAAAATGCTACTAGAAGGAGAAAATGGAAAATGTGATTCAGAGTGATATTTATTTGATGGTGATTCATCAACTCTTTTGGTAACTAGGCTAGCGCAGAATCTAGGGAGTAGAATGTAGCAAAGAGATGTCCTGCAGATGTAACTAGGTTAACTGTCCTCACAAATGCAGGCTGCTGTCTAGAAGCCTACCCTATTCAAGAGCTTATAACTAGGTTACTCTGCATTGGAGCAATCGTATAATAGATTCAAGCAGACTGCTTTCCATCGTGGTCTAACTGTAACGCGAAAGGAAATCCATCATATTCCTCTCAGGTTATGAAACTCCACCTTAAACCAGTGCATTTCTTTTACAGGTATTTTTAATGAGAATGCTTTCAGTTTGACCTGCACCTTGGAGAAATGTCATACACATAGCCTTTAGGAAAAATGTATTAAAATGTGTACACATAGGTGTGTGAGAGATTTTTTGTAGGCTAGTATCCTCCTGAGCTGGCATGTGAAACCATAGAGATGTTATACTGTCTTCCACTCTCAAGGATTTGCGCAGTGGTGGCTCATTGTACTTACTCAATGAAACTTGTAACAGCCAAGTGTCAAGATAAAAAAAAAAAAAAATAATAATAATAATAATAATTGAGATTGCTAAAAGAATTGTGCATGTGATTGATCTGACCAGTTCCCCCTCGATCTTCTCTCCAATTTGGACTGCCTGATCTGGGAAGGGTACTAATAGTACCAAACACTTTTTATTTCTTGATTATGGACTTTACTGTGCTCTTCTGGGATTGATAACTCCTTTGATGGTGTTTTTTTTTTGTATCCATTACTGTCCACTTTATCCCTGAGATCTTTTGACAGTGCCTTGCTAACCATAGATAATTTACTTTCGGTTACACTTCCAAGCACTGGAATTCTCTAGAAATTACTGTTGTATGCTGAACTAGTCAGAAGGATTACAATTGATCACAGATGAAAGCCAATTAGATTGGTGTGCAGTGGAGAAGGTTAAGTAACAGCGGATTGAGTTTACAAAAATTCAAATTCAAATTCAAATTTATTTGTCACGTACAAAATCATACACAGTACAATATGTAGTGAAATGCTTGTTATGACTGTCCTAAAATTTGAAGAATAAATTATCAACATCAAGAAGAAAAAAAAAACAATAACAATAACTATTTGAAGGACTTTATAGTTAAAGGTCAATATAAATATAAAAATGAAAAAATATAAAATAAAATAAAATATAAAATAAAATATAGAATACAAAAATATGTAAAATGAAATATAAATGCAGTGGCGATTTTACAAGTAATACTGTATGTAAAGTGTCAAGTGTCTGTAATGTGTCGGTGCAGTATGCACACAAGATGTGATAGGTGTGATAGATGTGACACAAGATGATATTTTTAGGAGGGGTGAGCCTTTAACCACCTCTGTGTTTCTAATTTTTTTTTTAATTTTTTTATTAATATTAAATGTTATTTTATTTTTCTGAACTATTGCTATTATATCTTTTACTTGGCTGTTATAAGTTGCACTGAACTAATACAGCTGCCTTTTTTTTGTGATTCTTAATTTCAGTCTGTAAAGCAACAAAATGTTAATATTTTGAAGGGGGTGATTCTTTTTTTATTTTAACTGTATATAGTGGATAAATTGTTTTAAAGGAGCAATGTCACGATTCTTTCCTAAAATCACTTATGTAAATATGCAGTGATTGTCCAAAATACTAGTCTATGTTTGGTAAATAGCCTTTGGACATGCAAATCATAAGGAGTTTCAAATTTCCATACTTAGGTGGGACAGGGGTGTAGTGGTTAGCATGCCCACCTCACAGCAAGAAGTAAAGCTTAATAAAATAAGCTGTAAAGCTTAATAAAAAGGCAAGAAGTTCCTGGGTTTGATCCCTGGGCTTGGGTGTTTCTGTGTGGAGTCTGCATGTTCTCCCTGTGCTTGTGTGGGATTTGCTCCTGGTACTCTGGTTTCCTCCCACAGTGCAAAGACATGCACTGTAGGCTAACTGGCGGTTCCATATTGATCCTGGGTGTGAGTGAGAATGGTTGTGTGTGTTGCCTGCGATGGTCTGGAGAACTGTTCAGGGTGTACCCTGCTTTCATCCAGTGTCAGTTGAAACTACTAGGATTAGACGTTTAAGCAAATGAGTGATTGAGTCAAGTTTTCGACCCTGACATGGACGAGATTTATTGCAACAAGGACTTTTTGAAATCTTGTTAGGCTGAACAGTTTTCAAAAATTGAAATCCTAGCAAATTTGTTGTATGAACCTAATTCATGTTTACTATTCTTTTGTAAACCAAATTTCCATCAATATGTACGATGATGTCGTCTTTGATAACCCCAGTGATGTTATTTAGGCTATTTTCTTCAAACAACCATGACCCTGCCCCTTTAAGATTAGTGTGTCTGGGGTTTAAATGGGTATGGAATGTAATGCCCTGGTGCCCCGCTTTCCAATAAATAAGTGACTCTGAGGCAAGCCTTGGCATTTTGCCCTACTTCTTGGCGGGGGATGGGTTGCGTGTGTGTGTGTGTGTGTGTGTGTGTGTGTGTGTGTGTGTGTGTGTGTGTGTGTGTGTGTGTGTGTGAGAGAGAGAGAATTTTTACTGCAGGAAGACAGAGTGAGAGACTTGCATGGGAGAAATTACTTCAGCGTGAGTGTGAGTAATGGACGATATACAGATTAGTGAAGCTGCCTGTAGGAGCAGGCTGTTAACCAAGATGATCAATTAATAGCAAACAGAGTGGAAAAGGGTTAAAGAGACACCCCAATAAAGGCCAAATAGAGAGTTCTCAGAAACGTTACACTTCAACCCCAGCAGAGTGGTTGCATTGTTTTATGCAGCACCCAAAGAGTAACATGAGCTTGTTTCTCAGTCCTCAACAATTATGCACTGTTCATGAAAACAATGTAGAGTGTTATACTTGTGTTCACAAGGAACATGGATTGTTGTAGGCAGGCCTGAAATATCCAGAAAACACACAAGAAGACAGATAACACTGCATATATAGCATTGCAAATTGTAGCATTATTTTATTAATAATAATAATTAATAATTGTTTCATTCAATTATCGTGTAATCACATACTGTGCATGGGTCACTGTAGCTCCAGCTGTCTGTGCTTGCCTGACTTCTTGGTCCAATGGACTTTGGTTGTCACTTTGTTGATCTTGTGTTCAGGTGAGTCTTTTAAAATAACAGCGCAGTACATACGTTAGTGGAGCGTGACACATGTTGGCAATTTTTTTTAACCTTTGCCAAGAACGTTATGTTAAGTTTGTTAGCAGTTTTACACAAAAAGTTGTGGGTGGATTTTCATGAAATTTCTGAAGGCAGTGGGGTTCTGGATACGGAAGGCTCCATTAGATATTGGTGCTGATTCAGATACAGAATCTTCAGAAATGTAGAATCTGGGAGTGTTTTAAAGGATTCTTTAACACTGTGAGATAAGATGATTTTTGACATTTTGATTTATATGGGAGTTTGCGGAGCTTGGCTGGAATACGCGCTCTAATAGTGCACTTGTTCGCCTTGCATTCCAGAATACCCATTGTTGGTACCAGTGGTGGTAAACCCCTTACCCCCTCATGCACATTTAAAATGTAGCATATTGCTGATTTGTTCATCAGTTTTTGTTCATAATCATCCTGTGTGCATCAATCTAGAATCAATCAAACCAAGATAGAGTAAGTAATGCAATGATGTACAACCGGATTGGAAATCACAGAGCAGCCCTGAAGGGGCTACTTATGAAAAAGCACAAAGCCATAACTGTTTCTTATGGATAGTGATTCTGTATACTGGTCACCCTTCACTCTGCACAGTTTAGTGACTTTGCTTTTCCAAGTCACCCAATTCATCTGAATGCAGTCTTAGTTTGAGGCTGATGGATTGAATCAGAGGAAATATCTGAATGCAGAGTGGTGGTACTCCATGAACAGGCAAGAAACATTCGTGTAGAACTTAGTCCAACTCCAAATATACACATTGTAAGAGCACTTTGTAATTAGGGCCGTCATATTAATGCACTCACAATAAAAGATCACAGAAGCTGTAGCTGTTACATCTTTGTGACTGTACTGTCACATGGCTAGTCAACTTATCACCTGGCCATTCATCATGAAAGTTTAAAAATGCTGTATTCAAATTTGTCCAATACCAAGAGAAAAGGTTATTAATAAAAACTGGGATTGAGTGTACTGAAAAATACATGAGTCATGCTCCATGAAGCAGTAAAGCACACAACCAGTGTTTTTAATTTATAATGAGATGGTGGCCTTATGAGTTTTAACACAGTTCTTTACTTGGTTTGAGTAATTAGCCTTTCTCTGGACCTTTGACTCAGTGAAAATTTGGTAAGTGGACCTCTAAGACTTATACCTGTGTACCTCTGCTCTATAATATTAATATCATTAATTCATTTGTGAACGGCTTTATCATACTAGGGTCAAGGGGGTTCTGGAGCCGACTTTGAGCGAAGGCACACCCTGTAAATCCTGACACTCCATTGCAGGGCCAACACAAGCACACAACCATTCACACTCACACCGAGGGGCAATCCGTAACCGCCATTTAGCCTAACGTGCATGTCTTTGGACTGTGGGAGAAAACTGGAGTACCCGGAGGAAACCCATGGAAGCACAGGGAGAACATGCAAACTCCAAACAAAAACACCCTCACCGAGGCCAGGATTCGAACCCAGGACCTTCATGCTGTATATCAAATATGAGGGCAGTTGGGTGCCTGTTTTTTTCTGACAAAGACATATACTCTAGTCATTGATTTGGGAAGAAATGCAGATTTCACCTAAAAATATTGTAGATGACTAGGGACACTAGAGAAATAAAGAGAAGTTTTCCTTTTTTTTGGCTTGTGGGTTCCAAGCCTATATGTACACTGTGTGGTGCTCCTGGTATGTACCTTGAAAAAATGATCCAAGGAAGGATACCAGTGAACCAGAGACAGTGCCATGCCATGGGTGTCCAAGGCTCACTGATGTGCATGGGGAATGAAGGCTAATACGTCAGGTCTGATCCTATGGAAGAGCTACTGTGGCACAAAATGCTAAAAGAGTTAATGCTGTCTATGATAGAAAGGTGTCAGAACACACAGTGCATTGCATCTTGCTGTGTATAGAAATGAGAAGCTGCAGATTGGCCAGAGTGCCCATGTCCTCCACCGAAGGTGCCTATTCTGGACACATGAGCATCATAACTGGACAATGGAGTAAAGGTAGAAAGTGGCCTGGGCTGATGAATTACTTGAATTAATTTTCTTTTACATTAAGTGGACAGCTGATTATGTGTGCATCGCTAACCAGAGGAAGAGATGGCCCCAGCATGCTTTAGGAGAAGTAGACTTGTCGTTGATGCTCTTAGCAGTGTTCTGCTGTGAACTCTTGGGTTCTGGCATTGAAGTGGATTTTACCTTGACATCACTTACCCAAACATTGCTGTAGACCAAGTACAACCCTTCATGGCAGTGGCCTGTTTCAACAGGATAATGTTCCCTGCCAAACTGCGAAGATTGTTCAGAAGTAATTCAAGGAACATGATGGAGTTATACATGTATACAGAACACCCTCAGAGGTCTGGACTGCCTGGAGGAGTCCGAGCTATTTTGGTAGCACAAGGTGAATTTGCACAATATCATGGAGGTGGTTTTAATGAAATGGCTGATCATTGTACAGGTTTCCAATCAAACTACTGGCCAAAATGTAGTGTTGGAATGAAACAATATAATTCGATGATGACACTTTTATTTACTGTGTACAATGTGAAAAGATAGTCAAGATTTATCTTCAATTTTTTAATTTTTATTTTAAAAATTTTTGTAATTGTTATTTTAAAAAACATAATGGAAAATATTTAATGACACCCACAATATCTAATAATATTGGTGTTTTGAAGTTCAATTTTATAGGAGAACCAAATAAAAAAACGTTCTGCACCCTGCTGAGAAAAGCGGCAGTAGCTGGCTCTGATACGGCTGACTCAGGGGTTTTGACTGGTGCACCCTGCTTTAGCCTGAACAGCAGAGAGACTCATGGTGATGGGTCAGCAGGAACTCCAGGAGGATATAACCACATATGATTGCAGATGATGAGTAATGAGCTAACCACACAGCCCTGCTTAGTCTTCCAGGCCTTCTTGTAGCTAATCCACGGGATCACTGTGGTGATATGAGCCTGGAATTACTTTCATGGTTTTCCCTATATAAAAATGCAAGCAGATATTTTAGAAACAAAGACACTCGGTGCTAAATATCTAAGACTCTAATTACATCCACTTCCATCTTAGTGGTGCATATTTAGTGGTGGTTCATTGATTAATCGGGACAATTAATGCCGTTTTTATACAATTAACACCAGTTGATTAAACAAAAAGCAAAGAGTGTGTATATCAGACACAGCCATGACAAAATAAAGCTACTACAGTTCTGTAATTGAGTTGAATCGAGTAGTGCGTAAGCATGTAAAGTAATAATCCAAACATCAAATATATATTTTTGGTGCTAGCTGTTCTGAACCACTGAGGACACAGGAAGCAGCAGGTGATCTTTGGGGACACTTGATTTTAACTTTCACTACTTTACACACACACACACACACACACACACACACACACACACACACACACACCCATAGTTGCATGGCAGTCAGGTGAAGTTCTCTCTCTTTCCCAGCCTCTCTGGTTCTGAAACATGCCGCGTTGTGTCTGGTGGAATCACAAGCAGGGGCAGTGGTGGGTCAGTGGTTAAGGCTCTGGGTTAGTGACCTAAAGGTCGGGGGGTTCAATCCCCAGTACCACCATGCTACCACTGTTGGGCCCTTGAGCAAGGCCCTTACCCTCAATTGCTCAGTTGTAGAAAAAATGATAGATGTAAGTCGCTCTGGATAAGAGCGTGTGCCAAATGCTGTAAATGTAAATGTACTAAATGTACAAGCATTGTGATGCAGCCATGGCCGTGTCATCAGCTGTGAGGGCCATGCCGTGCTGTGTTCGAAGCAGTGTGTATTGTCTATCTGATTATGTGATGTTCCACTTGCTCAGTTTGAGCATGACTAGCAGCAAAAACAGGACAGACATCACAGCCAACACACACACAACCATTCACACTTACACCTCTGGGCAATTTGGAGCAGCCAGTTAGCCTGATGTGCATGTTTTTGGAGTGTGGGAGGAAACCGGAGTACCCAGAGAAAACCCACGCAACCATGGGGAGAACATGCAAACTCCACACAGAAACGCCTAAGGCTGGGACTCAAACCCAGGACCTTCTTTCTGTGAGGCAGATATGCTAACCACTACACCACTGTCTAATTCAGTTAGTCACTTTTCTTTATTCTGATATGAGTGTATTGTTTTTGTTTGCCCCCAGAGGTTAGTTATTAAAAAATACTGTACTATAAAAAAAGAAGGACATTTGACTGACAGTGTTCCCAGTAGAGACTGGCTGCAGCTTGAGTATTGCGCCCTGTCTCTTAATTAATTCTAACTAGCTATTAAAATCCACACAAAAGACTTTTGTTCATCACTGAACACATGTACCACCACATTAGGAAGAATGTTTTAAGTAGAGTCATTGAGAATTGTCCTAAATAATAAATTTTTTGCTCAACGTGTACTGCTGACTGCTGTTAAACCAGGCAGCTGTTTCTCCTGAAACCACAGTTAATCTGTCAGCGAATTTATAATAAATGTCCTTCCTAGACTCATCCGTATTAATGAAATATCTCCATCCGAAGCTATTTAAACTCTCTGGACAGATGTAATAAAGAAAATTTGAGAATATGTGTTATAATTTGTTCTGGAGCAGGGGGAAGCCTAGCAAAGGATTTGCATCGCCTTGCATATCTGCTACACATTATGGAGCTGGAGAAAGTCTCAAGTGAAGACAGATTTCACAGCAGAGGTATAGGGACTTCATTTCTACCGAATGGGAGTGAATGAGAACATGCTGTCCATTATATATACAGCCAGTGGTCAGTATTATGAGAGTCACAATGTACTTATCACTACGTACAGTATGCATTAGTGCATTATATGAGCACTAGTCTGGAAAAGTAGTACTTTAAAATTAATTATCTTGGTGCAGACCAGTGCAGCTTTTGCTTTGATTAATACCAATAGCATTATGTTTTCAATTAGTGAGATGAAGTTACAGAAGCTAGTCAAGAATTTATGTCAGTTTTGAAACTGTTTTCTTAAAAACAACCCGACAACAACGCATAAGTGAATATCTATGTCTGCCGGCCATATTCTCGTTACTGATTTTGAGCTCCTGCACCCTGCTGGGGTATTTATTTGATGAATAAGACATGCTTATCTTGTGTACAGGATCTGTGGAATCAGAATTCTAGACCCTTAAACATAGAGCATGGAAATACCTTTGTGTATGTATGCATGCATGTATGTGTGTATGTATGTATGTATGTGTATACATGTCTGTTTACATATCTGTGTATGTATGGTTTTAGTAGGTGTGCAGGTATGTTTGGTATGTATGCATGTATGTTATACATGTTATATCTATAAATGAATGCTTGTTTGTGTGATGTGTATGTACAGCATGTACTCCCCTCTCTACACCTGATGTGACTGATGGCCTGAGAACGGCAGGGTCATGCATGAGCAGGAAGACACGGGAACATGATTATGTATTTCCCAGCGGACTGCGAGGCAGTGATTGGTCGGTGTTTTTACAGGATTACAGTGGCCGTAGATGATGGATTTTTTTCTGTCCTTTTTCTGATCAAAGAAAGTTTTTCATTGCTGTCGGGGTGTAAAGACCATTTCAACCAGTGTACCAGTTTGTGAATACAGCCAAGCCAAGCTTTAACGTACTGCTGCTGCTGTTGCTGTGTGTGTGTGTGTGTGAGAGTGTGTGAGAGAGTGAGTGGGTGTGTGAGTGTGTGAGTGAGTGAGTGAGTGATGGCAAAGTGCCTGAAATGGTTACTCTGCATTTACTGTCCAGCATGTTTAATGTCTTTCACACGTTTATGAAAGAATCGGCAGGTTGCGTTTATCCTATAAAGCTTATCTCACTAGTTTCTGTCTTTGGAGCTTCTGGTTTTTTATGTCCGGAAATAATCTCCATGTTCCTCAGAGATGTTCCTCTTTCTTAAAAAGGAAATACAAGATGTAATGGTTTGAGGTAGGGTGGGGTGTGTCATGAACACAGAACCATGCAGACTAGCATGCATATGCAATTTAAAACTTGACTTGTGATGATGGCAAACAAATCCAAATCAGAAGACTGGGTCAAGGTGAGGTTGAGGCAATCAGTATACAGGGTAAAAATTAGAATAACAAACACTAGAACAATGGTTGGGTTGAAGCAGACAGGGTCCTTATATACAGTGTGTTTGATGAGCGGAATAAGACACATCGAAGAGTAATTAGTAGTTTGGTGAGGTGGAGGTGAAGGCGGGGTACACCCTGAACAGCTCGCCCACACACACACACACACAGAACCATTTACACTAACACCTAGGGGCAATTTGGAACAGCCATTTATCCTAATGTGCATGTCTTACGGCTATGGGAGGAAACCGGAGTACCCAGAGGAAACCCACACAAGCATGAGGAAACATGCGAACCCTCAGGATTCGAACCCATGACCTTCTTGCTGTGAGGCGGACAGCTAACCACTATGCCACCCTTGCTGCCCTAGTATGCATCAATATGGTTTTATTAGTAGTCAAAAGTTGCTCATATGAAAAATTAAATCTGTAGTATGTGAAGGTACCACAGCACTCTTACAGCACAGTATTATTTCATTCCACTGGAGTCTATGAAAAACATGTTTGCTGATGGAAATAAAAAGTGATCGAGTCACACTGAAGGTAATATGTGTATCATATTTTATTATAAGGAGCTGAACTACATTAAGCTAATAATGATAATGCTAATGCCACAAACATCTGGCTTAAAGGACAAGTAAGATGGCAGCATAGCACGTCCAAACAGTGTGTTTACTGGTGGCCCTACTAAAGTAGAGGCCTCTTTAAAATGGACTTTCGGGGACGAGTGTTCCACAGTAGCCCAGCAGACGCCAGTGTGAGTGTTGGGTGTTTCTCATTTCTCTATTACATCTCCATGGTAGCCATGTCTTATTTTATCATCGCCAGGGCAACGCTTACTCCCACTCCCCACAGCCTTTTATTTATTTCACACAGGTACACAGGTCAGATGGAGGGAGAGAGAGAGTGATAAAAAGGGCTGCTTGGTTTACAACTGTGTGGGAGGCTGTGAAAAGGAGCATTGTGTGCACTTGAGTGTGTTTCTGTGCATGGGCTTTAGCCTTTCTCTGAGTGCACTATGCTACACAGGAAATGTATCATGTGCAATTCAAAGATGGATGACAAGTCATAAACTAGAACTGTGTGTGTGTTTGCTGTGATTCTTGTATGGGTGGCACAGTGGCTTAGTGGTTTGCATGTCCGCCTCACAGCAAGAAGGCCTGGGTTCAATTCCCAGCTTGGGCGTTTCTGTGTGGAGTTTGTATGTTCTCCCCGTGCTTGCATGGGTTTCCTCCGTCTACTCCGGTGTCTTCCCACAGTCCAAAAACATGCACAATAGGCTAAGTGGCTGTTCCAAATCACCCGTGGGTGTGAGTGTGAATGGTTGTGTGAGTGTTGGCCCTGCGATGGCCTGGCGAGCTGTCCAGGGTGTACCCCACCCTTGCCCAGAGTCGGCTGAGATGGGCGCCAGCCTCCCCGCGACCCTAATTAGGATTAAGCGGCTTAGAAAATGAATGAATGAATGATTCTTGTATGCCAGATGACAAAGTTACACCTAGAAGAGCAGCTGTAGGAGTACCATGAGCAGAGCCAAGGCCGTCTGGTCCTGCGCTGTTTGTGCATTCATGTATTCACTGTTGCCATTATTTTTGCTGGCTGGGGCCAAATCAATCCTGGCTCCTGTTGTCCGTGCATCTCATACATTATGCACTGCGTGGCTGAAACAGTTCTGCTGACTGTGTGATGGCTTTGTGGATGTGGAGACTGCTGGCTGAAGTAATTGGATGAGATGTCTGGAATGCGGTGATTGATTTTAGAAGATGAGGCAGGAACGTGAATAGAGCATTAGTCTGATGGTTGCCGTTAATGTCTGATGTTCATTTCCTGTCTATTCTCAGTGTGCGACATGCAAAACTGTCTCCCACCTCTGTAGAGGGTGACATATAACATAGAGTAGTACTGTTATAGCAACTCGTGCAACCACTTTACCTTTACCATGTGTGTTCATGTGCTCTGTGTTGAAACTTTTCTCCATGTTTTAGTGTTATAGTTGTAACTGGGTTAAATGTTTTTTTAACCATTATCTGAGGTAGCATACCAGTATGTTTCTTTTATATTTAAAGGGGATTTTTTATGGCAGTAATAATAATAATAATAATAATAATAATAATAATGATAATGATAATAATAATAGTAAATATTTATTTTTGATTGAATGTGAATAATCCTGAATGCTCATGTGAATGATTACTATTGATTAGAAATAAGTTTGATTTACTCATTTGCCGAACCGCTTAACCCTACTACATGGGTTGCGGGGAGGCTGGAGCCCATCTCAGCCGACACTAGTGAATGGTTGTGTGTGTCGCCCTGTGATAGCCTGGCAGGCTGTGCCCCTTCTTTGCCTACATTCACACCTAGGGACACCTAGCCTGATGTGCATGTTTTTGGACTGTGGGAGGAAACCGGAGTACCTAAAGGAAACCCACGCAAGCACATTGAAAACATGCAAATTCCACACAGAAACACCTGAGCCAGAGGGCTTGAACCCAGGACCTTCTTGCTGTGAGGCAGATGTGCTAACCACTGCAACACTGTGCCGACAAGTTTGATTTATTGAGAGTAAATTCTGTTCATTTGTATTTGCCAGTTTTTGAAGGGTGCCAGAAAGTGTGTGTGTGTGTGTGTGTGTGTGTGTGTGTGTGTGTGGGTAGGTGGGTGTGTGTGGGTGTGTGTGCAGTGCATATGACAGGTTCAACTCTTGAATGAGATTGTGAAACTCTCTGTGTTCTCTCCTTCCAACAGCAGGTGTACTCCAAACTTTCACTTTCTTGACAGCATGTCTGTAATTATTATGTCTTCATTATTGCTAGACAGTCGCAGTGTGAAACCAGTCTGAAACTAGTGTGAAACAAGCACCAACAAGAGCACAAATATTTTTTTAAGTTGCATTGCAGATTTAAACGGATTTACGGGTGACAAAATGAAAGGTAGCTGGATCAGCCCTGGCAGCACAGTGGTGTAGTGGTTAGCATGTCTGCCTCAAAGCAAGAAGGTCCCTGGTTCGAGTCATGGACTTGGCCATTTCTGTGTGGAGTTTGCATGTTCTCGCTGTGCTTGCATGGGTTACCTCTGGGTTCCTCCCACAGTCCAAAAACATGCACTTTAGGCTAACTAGCTGTTTCAAATTGCCCCTAGGTGTGAGTCAGTGTCAGTGGTTGTGTGTGATGGTCTGGCGAGCTGTGCAGGGTGTACCCCGACCTTCACCCTGTGTCGGCTGAGATAGGCACCAGCCTCCCTGTGACCCTGGTAGGATTAAGCGGTTCAGCGAATGAAAGTGGCTGTGATGGAGATTAAATAGGTTTCTTTAATGTCCTGTTAGAAACGTGTAGATCTTTAATGGGACTGTTAGAGTTTTATATGACAAATGGAAATAGGGTATTGAGCTTAGTTCATGCTGGTACTATGGCAGTACTCACAGTCAGGACATGGTTGTGTATAAGGGTTTGCAGTATTATTATGGTGCACACTGGATCAGCAGTTTATCTGCCATTCATAGTATAGCAGCCTTTCACAGGTTTTAATGCTTCATTTGATCTCGGTTCGAGAATAAAAGGACTTCTATTTAAATTAATTTGATGAGAGGTCCGTTCTCAGAACTATTAGCTATTGAACTCACCAGACTGGTCTGTTGGGGTAACCATGGTAACCATGGTAAGCAGTATTATTAAAAACTCATCAATACAGTAATAAGACAAGTAATGAAATGAATTTACAAAAATGTATCTTACAGTTGCTAAAAAAATTTGACATCTTTCTGTCTGTCTGTCTATCTGTCTATCTATTTATCTATCTAAAGATTTTTTTGCCTGCACACTTGTGGTGTCGGTGTTTCAAATAATTGTGTTTAACTTATCACAGCCATATACTATGTGACACCTGTATATGCTTTTTGCCCTAATATCCTTCACTATTTTAGAAATGCATTACTCTAGGTTGTCGAGCATGGCTATGAAGATTTTTTGCTCAATAAACTACATTGAGGTCAGGAGCTGATATCAGATGAGGAGGTCTGGGGTGCAGTTGATTACCATTTCATGTGTCACGGACTGGCGTGAGCTCCGGAAACGTTCGGAACAAACCAGGCCAATAAATGTAACAATTAAAAATAAATTAATAGGAGGAGAGGCAATCGTAAGCCCGTTGTTTCGGAGTGTAGGAGATGGAGGCGAAGATTGGAGACTGCTTGCGATGAATAGAGTCTTGGATCTTGCCTGTTACGTCACACATGCCAATGGTGATCAATGGGGTTGAGGTCACTTGAGTTCTATGTGGACTTTGCATTGTACACAGTGAAGTTGCAATAGACTTTGGTCTCTTAGGTGAAGTGGAGTGAAGGTAAATTGTAACCCTACAGCATACAAAGACATTTTATACAGATTTGGACTACCAAATATAGGGGTGTGATAGTCATTTAGGTGTATAGTGTTTGTCTTCTTTCACCAGAGAGTGCTACCAATAGAGAACCCTGAGAAAGAGAGAGAGAGAGAGAGAGACAGAAGGTAAAAATGAGAGCATGAAATTGGATTGGGAATTGATTTGAGGTGAGAGATTGAGACAGAGAAACAAGCAAGACGTTGATGGTTTCCAAGTGAGAGCAGGCAGCCTTTAAGTCTGTTACAAAAGCAGGACCGGCATCTCAAACATCTTACTCAACGTGCTAAAATCTGAAATCCTCATTTAGAGAGTAAGATTGGAAGGGGTAATCAGGTGGCCTACTCTGTTTCAGACTCTTTTCTCATTGTTCCTTGCCGAGATCATTTCTTTGCACAAAGTGAACCCATCATTCATTGCAGGAATTGCTTTGAGCAGCGCAGAGCACGGGAGTGCGCTTTTCCTTTGATGAATCTCTTTTACGAGAGTTCATTATGAGCAGGACATTAAACACGCAGATGTTGAGCTGCTATCTGAACCTGTCAGATGAACCCGAACAGTGTTTTATAACATAATGAAAATGGAAGACGCGTGTGCCGAGTCGTTTGATGCTTCAGTTTGCCATTTACAGCTGTGCATTAATTCATTTCTGATCTTTCTGTTTTAAAATTCCATTTTCTTTCTGTTTTTTCTTTTTTTTGTCTTCTACCCACAGATTACTGGATCATTCACAAGAAGAGAGCAGCACCTGAACACCTACACACAGCCTGGATGGAGAGAACCCGGACTATGACAGGTGCAGAAAAAGGATTTTAGGTGCATTAAGTGAACATTTGGCAAGAGGACGCTAAAAGACTTGGCAGAGAGGGACAATGACAAAGTCGACAGGCAGCAGCATCATGGGTATTATCCCTTAATTCAGCGACAGGAGCAAGAAACATTGTCTTTCTGAAAAACCCAATATTTAATATGGAATGGCATAGAAAACAAACTCCAGGATTAATGCTATGTAGCTTCGATGCGGTCAACTGAGGGGAAGAGATTGTCTTGTCTTTTTTGTCATCCAGTCACTCACCAATTGCCTCTTCGCTCCTTGCAGATGATTCCTTCATAAGCCTGATTGAGGTCGCCGAATCTTTTCTGCAAAGCCGCTGTAAATCTCTTGCGTGTCCTGTGTGTAAGGGATTTGTGGTTTTGATTGCTTTTGTTGCCTCGCTTCTTTTTTCGTTAAATACACGGCATCTGGCAGCCTTCTTTCTTTGACCTGTTCATCCACGTGTACCAGACAGTCCATAGCACCCCAAGATCAGGCAAACAGCCAGAGTGTGGTTCTATTGCAGAGAGATTGCGGGTCATTGTGTGCTGTGCCATTTCCAAGACATACACTCCAGTCATCCATGGTTCTTACCAACAAATTGTAGTAACCTGTGTATAGCTGTCAATCAGGTGACTTTCAGAATTCGGCTAAGAAGAACCTGAGAACATGAGCATGTGTCCCTGTTAGAAGACCTTTTATTCATGATGATGGAGAAAAAAATAACAAAAAGTCCAGGATGACTCTACAATTTAATTGTACAGGAATGGTCCACCTATTTTCTCCAGAGACTGCTGGAAATTACCACAACACAGTGGCTCACTAGTGTAGGAGCAAACAGACTTACCCTATACACACACACACACACACAATTGGAGTTGTACACATAGCAGGCGAGGGTGACAGCCTTCGCTTATCTAAAGCTGAAATGTCACATCCACAGAGGCTTGTTTCATCAGAATGTCGCTGCAGGGAGAATCAGACTGTGCAGCCACCTACTGAGTAGCCTTTGTGACGATTTGAACAGGTATGTGTTTTGAGCCGAGCGATGAGAGGATAAGAGGGAGGAAGATCTGAGTTGAGTGGGCGAGAGTGAGCAAGCACGAGTGAGATAAGTGTGTGACCCACAGACAGACCGAGAGAGCTCTGTCTCTGTCTGTCAAGCTGTTTGTGTGTGCGTGTGTGTTTGTGTGTGTGGGGGGGAGTGTGTGTGTGTCAGCTGGTGTGCTGACGGGCACTAAGAGAAGGCTGGGCACGGTGGCAGGAGCCGGTGCATGGCTGTGGGGGGGTCGTGCAGCGTGCACTCCTCAGCAGAGAGAGAGCCGCTGGGGGTCAGGCTTTGGGTGGGCTCGGACACAGAGGCCCTGGGGGCCCAGTGGGGGACCAGCTGAGCGGTGCTCTCGGGCAACATCAGGGGGCATGCGCTGCTCTCTGCGCTTGTGGGTGCTGCTGGCATCGTTGGCCCTTCTCTTCCTGACCTCCCTGCTCTTTTCACTCTCACTGAGGGGAGTCCCTGGTCTGTCCTACCTGGAGTCACCTGGGTGGGAAGAATCAAGGCAGTTGAAGCTGGTGCCTAACTACATTGGTTCCCACAAGCTGATTTCCGCAGAGGGCAGCCAACAGAGGACATGTGCCTGTAACCGCTGCGTTGGCGACCCGGGCGTCTCAGATTGGTTTGACGAGAATTATGAACCAGACATCTCGCCTGTGTGGACATGGGACAATATCCAGCTGCCTTCAGATGTCTACTACTGGTGGGTGGTGAGTAAGACAACAACCACACTGATCATACAGTGTTTCCTTTATTTTGTATGCATCTGTGTGTCAGACCAAAGCAACTAGATGGGTAATGCATAACCAGAAATTCTTTCCTCGAGATTGCAATGAACAAATATATTTTATTTGACTGGAGAATGTGGTTTAATAAATGTTTTCTAGGCATAGTGTTTAGCACGTCTGCCCCATAGCAAGAAGGTCCTGGGTTTGAGTCCCGGGCTTGGGCATTTTTGTGTGGAGTTTGCATGCTCTCCCTGTGCTTGTGTGGGTTTCCCCAGGGTACTCCGGTTTCCTCCCATATTCCAAAGACTTGCATGTTAGGCTAATTGACTGTTCCAAATTGCCCTTAGATGTGAGTTTGAGTGTGAATGGTTGTGTGTGTCGCCCTGCGATGGTCTGGCGAGCCGTTCAGGATGTACCCTGACTTTGTACAGTGTCGGCTGAGATAGGCTCCATCCTCCCTGCGACCCTGATAGTAGGATTAAGCGGTTTGGCAAATGACTGAGTGAGAGTGATTGTTCAAATTGCTGCCCTTACCATAGACAACCATTAAATAAAGAGCTTTTCCTCCCTTTTCTCTCATACACTGCAGATTTGGTAGCCAGTAATTACACAGAAGATACTGGACTCTGTTCATTTCATAAATTCACACTGCTAATTAAGACTGCAAGCATAAGTTTTATAGATGTAAAAAAAAACCTGCGGTTGCTCTCTTTTTAAAACAGGGAAGGAGTGAACTCCGAAATTGTGCTTATGCACTGCATTTAGGAGAATGAGAGCCAAAGGGCCGTTTTATTAGAGAGAATATGAGTAATGTCTCGCCATCTGAAAAACCAGTAATGAGGCTCCAGAATGAATTGGTGCCTGGAGAGACGCGCAGCTGATTCAACATGGAGGATTTAAAAGAGGAGAGAGGGTGGTGCAGCTTACAAAGTGTTTGGATTGTACTTGGAAAGGATGGACTGTGACTCATAGAAGCTCCGAGCATTATGTCTGTGTCTGTGTGTGCGGTTGTGCAGGGAGTGGGGAAAGAGGATTAGGGAATTGTTTTAGGTGCCTGTCAGGAATGGAGGGATTAAAATGAAGAGGTGTGGGATGGAGGGAGGCAGATAGGGATAAGCAGTTGTATTTGAAGATGACCCCCTTTTAATGGAATTGAGTAGATTTCTACTGCAATCGCTTCTGAGTTGTGCTTCCATGTACACTTAAACACACACGTTGGCTTGCCTCTCTTTGCTGACATGATCTGGGTTCAGAATAAAATCCCTGGTTGGCACTGCAGTCAGAGAAACATCTGGCGAGAGTTACTGGGCCTAGTAGAAAGCCAGCAGGCTTCATCTCAACCAGTAGCTGGCACAGAGAGTGCCACAGAGAGTACTGGAGGGGATGGGAACTCATTTCCATCCAGAAAAACAAAAGTGGCTGGAATATGTTTTTAAGATGAAGTTTTGTCAATGACACACTTTCAGGTATGTGTATCCCTGATGCCAAGATATTTTTGCCAAGTCTATTTTTGCACCCATTCATCCATTCTCTTGTACCACTTATCCGTAAGGGTAGCTGGAGCCAATCCCAGCTGACTAAGGGCAAGAAGCGGGGTACACCTTGAACAGGTTTCTAGTCTATAGCAGACACAAACAACTATTTACACTCACATTCACGCCTATCGGCAATTTAGAGTACCCAGCTGACCTAATCTGCTTGTCTATAAGAGGAAACCAGAACACCCCGAGGAAGCCACAGCTGAACGGGACCAGCTTTACGGCTTTACGGGAGGCTGGAGCCTATCTCAGACGAAACTGGGTGAAGGTGGGGTACACCCTGAACAGCTTGCCAGACCATTGCATGGCAACACACACACACACACACAACCACTCACATTCACACCTAGGCTCAATTTGGAACAGCCAGTTAGCCTAATGTGCATGCCTTTGGACTGTGAGAGGAAATCAGAGTACCCCGAGGAAACCCACACAAGCACAGAGCCACCATGCAAACTCCACGCAGAAACTCCCAAGCCCAAGAATCGAACCAGGACCTTCTTGCTGTGAGGCAGACGCGCTAATCACTATGCCACCGTGCCGACGGGCGATCTCCACATAGACCATTTTACAGCAGTTTCTGCTATTCTAATTGCATGACTCCAGCTTTTCCTTCCAGTTCAGGATGGAGGTGCATGCAATTAAGAAGCTGTTACTCAGTCTTATATATCTGCTCTTTCATCTCACTCTTATTTTCTCCCTGTTTCTCTCTTTGGCAGATGTTGCAGCCTCAGTTTAAGCCTCACAGTATCAAGCAGGTGCTGCTGAAGCTCTTCCATGTCATCCCTGGACACTCACCATATGGCTCGTGGGACCCTGCACGTTGCCTGCGCTGTGCTGTGGTAGGCAACTCGGGCAACTTACGTGGATTGGGCTATGGCTCGAAGATCGATGGCCACACCTATATAATGAGGTGAGTGGTGGGAGTGAGGGGATGGGGCAAGAAAATGGCACCAGGACTTTGGAGAAAAGGAAAGAAGTGTGGATTGATTTAAATGATTGTGCTCCTTAGTTTAAAAAAAATGCTTTTATAAAGCTGGGTATAAGGATTCATTCATTCATCTTCATCCTATTCAGAGTCATGGTGGATCTGGAGGCTCGTCTAAGACAATAGGCATGAGATATGTACACACCCCTGAGTAGCACCATGCACACTCGGACATTAAGTCCTTTCGTTGTCCACTGCCATGTTTCTTTTAGAAGGTGGGAGGAAATCATTGAAACCCACACAAACACGGAGAACACTGGGCTCTATTCCATCCATGCCAAGTGCTACTCCGTGGTCCAGATTGGGTAATATGGGTGTTTTGTAAGTAAGTGTAATGTTGATTGTAATTGTAATTATGAGCTTCCTTCCTCCCCTTAGATCAGGGGTGTCAAACTTATTTTCACTGAGGGCCACATCACTTAATTTAAAGGTGATCGAGGGCCGAATAATCACCTCTAATCTATTATAAAAGGGCAACCATGAAATCTGCATGGCAAAATGATTCGGTATTTGCCCTCTTTTCCTTTATTCACTTGCATTTTCTGATAAGCTAGCATGCAGTCTTTCTTGAGTTATGAATGACTAGCTGTCACCACCTAGTGGAAGGATGATGAATTAAGTTTTATGATAAGGGGGTGATCACACTAGAGGTGCGATAGAGATGACACGAATGGCAATTTGCGGCTGTCGCTTAATATTCTCAAAATGTTCTCAAATTTGTCTCGTGACATTCGTGGCATCGCATTTGGTTGTCTGGTACGTGAAGTCATCGCAAAAAATTTAAAACATGGTTGAATTTTCCACAAATGTCGCAAAACGAGGCTCTGACGCGGAGTAGTCTCAAACTCTTCTCAAACAGTCCGCACATGTTGTGAGAAGGTCGCAAAGTGGTCCATTTGCTCGCAAATGATTTGTCTTTCGTTCTCAAGGAAAAGCGACAAGTTGGAGACTTCCACGCGAAAAGTTTGAGGCTTGCTGGCATCCGCCTTATTCTGTGCATTTTGTCATTATTCGTATTTTATTTGCATTTTGTTTTCATTATTAACGTGTGAATAAAAATAAATGCGACTGATTCATGACAGGAGTTTTGCTATTTTCGCAAAACAATTCATTTTCAAAAAATCAATTCACGTCGCTTTTCTATCGCACCTCTAGTGTGATCACCCCTAATGGTAGATGCAAAGAATGTACGATAATCATATTGTTTGACAGCTCTTGTGGGCCAAATAAAACGAGTTGGTGGGCCGGATTTGAGTTTGACACCTGTGCCTTAGAAAATCCAACTGTAAATGACCTGTTGTTTCTCAATGACTCAGCAGTAGTGTCAGAATTTCAGTACATTCCAGGTAGTCATCCTTAATTTCCAGGCAGATGTCACCCTTTAGGGTCGTTAAATAAGTGCATGGAAAAGTCTATAAAATATAGTTGCTGTAGCTAATATTTCTTTTACATACTGCCTTCACTGTGAGCTTGTTAGGAGTAAAAAAAAAAAAGACAGAAAAAAGTTAAATCTGATCGAAGGAAATAGCACAATCCTGTATAGACATTCAGCTATTACAGCTGTTATATAATGCTTCTGTATCTAAAATTAGATTCCTGATAGAATAAAGTGGATATACTTTAAGTCTATGTGCGACATGAAATTCTGGGCACGTAAGAAATAAAGCCCCATGTTATTATATAGCCGTCCCGATACAAGACTTTTTATCATGAGGTGTTCAAATATATCTGCTTAAAAGCATCATCCTGCTTAAATATGGCTTCAATGAGATGGCTTTTCACTTAGAATCTTATTTAGGAAAAAAAAATTGAGCCTTCATAAGAAATCAGGATGAGGGATGAGGTAGTGTTCAGTGTGTTTTGTTGGAAAGAAAAAAGAAATCTGGCCTGAAGGAAGTGTGGAGGAGTTGGAGATCTTTCAGAGTGAATACAGACAGGAGGGAGATGGTACGAAACAAAAGAAACATAGATGAATGCATAAATTGAGGTACTATTCTGTTAATGTGTTTATTGATTCAGCTTTGAGTTCTGAAATGAGTCCTTCATCTCACCTCACGTTCACGTCTTTTCGTTTCCTCTCTGCTGTTATAGAAACGGCTGTGTGCTTTCACTCTGCCTTCTTATGAGTGATGGGCTTTCAGGCTGTCTTTTGCTTTCAGTTGGGATCACACTGGTTTGTGAATATTATCTGACTTGGTTAAGCCATGTTAGAGATTTTAGAGATGCATACATAAAAGCAAAAATTTACCATTTGCCAGTGCGCCCACACAAGAGATTAATATTGAAATGTTCTGAATGAAGAATGATGTACTCTGATTGGCCCCGTTTATTGACTTTATTTTAATATTTACTCATCTAACTTATTTGCCGAACCTCTTAATCCTACTTGGGTCGCAGGGGGACTGGAGTCTATCTCAGCCAACACTGGGCGAGGGCAGGGTTCACCCTGAACAGCTTGGCAGACCATTGCAGGGCCAACACACACACACACACACACACACACACACACACACACACACACACAAGCATTCTCACTCACATCCACACCTTGGGGAAATTTGGAACAGCCAATTAGCCTGAAGTGCATGTCTTTTGTCTGTGGAAGGAAACCAAAGTACCCAGAGGAAACCCACGCAAGCACAGGAAGAACCTGCAAACTACACACAGAAACGCCTGAGCTGATCCCATGATTCATATACATATATATGTATATATATGTGTGTGTGTGTGTGTGTGTGTGTGTGTTTGTGTGTGTGTGTGTATATATGTATATATATATATATATATAAAATTATTATTATTATTATGATTTTTTTTACTTCCTTTTATTAGGAGCCCTTTTAGACAAAAGTGGTGGTGTATAATC
>JBCNYH010000004.1:29196160-29207392 GCA_039654325.1 Tandanus tandanus
ACACACACACACACACACACACACACACACACACACACACACACACACACACACACACACACACACACACTGTATATATAATATGGGAATCAATGGATATTGTAATATATAGCCCCTTTAATCAGCCTGCCATATCTTTTCTTTTTTTTAATTCTTGATTTGGGAAGTGTTTATTAAGGGTATCTACACCAGTCAGCCAAAAGTACTGAAGTAAACTAAAGCAAGAAGCTTTGCCAGCAAAATCACAAGGGTGTCTATCTGGATGGGTCTAAAATTATCAGACCACCACAGAGTTGGTTGAGGAGTGGTGGGTAATTTGGTATGTAATTATCTCAGGGGTTGAGGGAAAAAAAAACACTGATGGCTGATCCAGACAGAGATACAATCACAGTGGAGCAACTGCAAATTTTGGAATTGGGGTCCCAACGTGAGTGTAATCCCCTCGAAATAGGAATGTTCATGTGGGGTAAAAAGTGTAGAGTACTTGGTCATTCTATCGAGTGAGCTTTGTGTGAGCAAGGTTTAATTCAGTATTATATGACATGCCCAGAATTTGTGGTTATAACAAGCCTTTAAAATGCTATTGGAAAAAAATATCTCATCGCCTCTTGATTTTATTGAGCACTTCTTTTTTCTTCCTGCGTTCTTACGGTGCTTTCTTTAAAAGTCTGTGAAGGACAAATGACTTAACAAATGAACCTAATGAGTGTGAAAGCTTCAGAGTCTTCAAAAATAAATGCATGTTTGGAACACGACAAGGAAATTTATGGTCATCCTCTCTTAGCCAATCAAAGAGTTTTCAGGCATCCTATAAGGTTGCATTGGCAGCACTATAAAGGGTGTAGCAGTCTCTTGTGTTTCAGAGGGAACCCCCTCCCACCCCACCCCCCAAAATGTGATTTGATCTATTAAAGTATAGAACTAGTATAAATCCAAGACACTATAGATACACTGGCTATAGATGAATCTATTCATTCATTTTCTGAACCGCTTAATCCTACTTGGGTGATGGGGAGGCTGCAGCCTATCTCAGCCCACTCTGGGCAAAGGACCAACACAAACAACCGTTCCCACACATACTCACACCTAGGGGCAATTTAGATGAAACAATTAGCTTAATGTGTGGTCTTTGTACTGTGGAAGGAAACCAGAGTACCCAGAGGAAACCCATGCAAGCACGGTGAAAACATGCAAACTCTACACATAAACGCCCTCCCTGAGCCCAGGACTCTAAACCCTGAATTCATAACACACTTTAACGCCCTTTTCTCTTTGATAGCTGTGTACTGTAATGAGTTATAATGGTGCTATCTGGCATCACACAGATATAGATGTTACCTTTTACCTTTTGAACCTGGTTCTTCTCCAGGTTTCTTCCTCATCAAATCTCAAGATTTTTTGCTATCTCTGGCTTGTTCAGTAGGGATCTGCATCCATATTTAAATGCTGCTTTGTGACAGTGTCTATTGTTAAAGGCATTAGAGAAAATAAACCAAATTGAGATAAAACTTCAATTTCATCAAAAGCACTTATCGAGCTAGTGTAGTCCCTGAAGAGTATAGTAGGAGAAATAGTGGGAGGATCGAGGATGACATGGTGGCTCAGGGATTAATACCATTACCTCACAGTCAATTAGGTTCTGAGACTGAATCTCATGGCTGATGAGAGCTTTTTATGTTTAGTTTGCATGTTCTCTTCGTGCTTGGGTGGGTTTCATCTGGGTGCTCGGGTTTTCTCCCATAGTCCAAAGACATTCACGTTAGGTCAACTGGCCATTCTAAATTGCTCATAGGTGTGAATGTATGTGTGAATTAGCCCTGTACTGGCAATCTGTCCAAGGTTTAACCCCACCTCTCACTTGAAGTCACCTGGGATTGGCTCCCGCTTCCCCCACAACCTTGACTGATAAGTGTTATAGATAATGGATGGATGGAAACTTTAGTATTGCCTACTTTCAGTATTCTATGGCATATGTGCTAATAGCACACTTTAATAACATTAACAAGAGTGTGCAGTGAAGCTGTCTTGGGCTGTTAGTTTAAGAGAGGATCATGATACCAGTTGAGGGGGAAAAAGGTGTGCGTGCCTGTCTGCGTGTCTGTGTGTGTGTGTGTGTGTTTATTTATATATATATATCTATTACATACACTCTCTCTCTCTCTCTCTCTCTCTCTCGCTCGCTCTCTCTCTTTTTTTTTTAGCTCCTGCTGGGGGCCTGTCTGTCCGTCTGTCCGAATCATTATTTCTATAACTTTGGAAGAAAACAAAATAGTATCACCAAATTTAGTGTATGGGTCCCACTTAGGGGCCAATAGAGTGGCATTGTATATGGGTCACCTTCACCTTGACTCAAGGTCACAAGGTCACTTTTTTATATTCGGCTTGTCAAGGCTTGTTAGTGTGATAACTTAGGAAGGAAACAAAATAAGGTCATCAGATTTGGTGGATAGGTTTCCCATCAGGAAGGTCTCGAATGGGATTGTATATTGGTCACCTTGAACTTGTTTCAAGGTCACATGGTCAGTTTTTCTATATTTGGCTTGTCAAGGTTTGTTACTGCCATAACTTTGGAAGAAAATGATATAGGCTTACTAAATTTGGTGCATGGGTTCCCATCGGGGCAGATAGGGTGGGATTATATATCGGTCACCTTGACCTTCTTTCCAGGTTAAAAGTTACTTTTTCTATATATTCGGCATATCAAGGCTTGTTAGTTCGATAACTTTGAAAGGAAATCACCAGATTTGGCTTTTTTTTACTTCCCATTTTTGACAGATATTATTAGTTGGTCCTGCTGGCGGGTTCTGGTATGCCTGTGATTTATTAGGAGTAATTTAGCAAATGCAGCTAAGAGGAGCTGCTTTACTTTTGCAGGTACAGCAGGGAGGATTTGAATAGTAGTAGTAGTAGTAACAATACTAATAATACTAATACTAATACTACTACTACTAATAATAATAAAGCTTCATGTTTCTGCCCTGTGATGGCCTAGCGAGCTGTCCAGGGTGTACTCTGCCCTCGCCAGAGTTGGCTGAGATGGGCGCCAGCCTCCCCGAGACCCTAATTAGGATTAAACGGCTCAGAAAATGAATGAATGAATGAATGAATAAAGCTTCAGCTCAGACACACAAAAAACCTGTCGATGATGTATGAAAATCTCAGGATGTGTTGAGTGTACTTGGTCTACTAGTAATTAGATGTGTGCTTGCCAAGACTATGATGAGTGATATTATTAAGCTGGTGCTATCAGAGGGCAGATTTTATTTACTCTGGGTATGTGTCAATGAAATAAGAATGCTGTAAGGCTGGGTGTTGATATGCCACCCTCTGGTTTAAGTTGGAACAGAACGACTAACAGAAGCACTGCAGCTCTCCTCTGTGCACTGCAATACCACCTGGTTTTTCAGCTGTCTGTGAAATAAATCTTTCCGAAATCAGATTCAAAATGCTTGCACATATGTTTTGGAAGCATCCAGATGAAACAGTCAGGCTGACTGAAGTAGTTTGCTTCTTTTTTTTTTTTTTTGTGCCAGTGAGCCGCTTATTTATGCGTTAATCAAGGTTTGCCTGGGTTTTAAGAAATGAAGTCTTTAATCTGCCAGCCTCTTGCATTAAACCTTAACTGAAGAACACGTTGAATAATATTTCTTATAGCAGCCTAAGAAGGTGCTCCGCTTGATGAAAGCAAGACCTCGGCTTCCCGGAAAAGGCTTTGAATGAGGGATAAAGAAGGAAAGCATATAGATTATTAGTCAGAGCATCAAATCCCAAGTCGATCAAAACCTAGAGCAGTGCACACAAAGCTCAATTCATTTCTGTATCCCTTCACAGTTGGCACTCTTGAAGAAATGGAAATATTGAAATTCCAATAAACAGAGCAAGCATACAGCATGTGCGCTTTCAGTCAGAGATAGGAGGGGAAAATATATGGTGTAGGCGAGGTGGCTTACACTTCACACAGAAAAGACTGAAAGATGTAAAAGAATACAAAGAGCTTGGATTTACCAAATAACAGACAAGCTAAGTGATGCACAAGGACAGAACGTTGATGAAGTGAATCTTAGCTGTCAGCTGCTGTCTTTTGATGTCCCTCCTTCCTTCTCTTTCCTCTTTCTGCCTTTGTTTTTATTCATCTCGGTTTCTGCATCCCTTTGTATCTCTTTGTCTAGTCTCTATATCTCCGTTCAGTTTTATCTATTTCATTGGCATTCCTTTCTAAAGTAAAGTTTCTCTGTCTCAGCATCAAGGTCTATGTGATGGTGGTCTCTTTATATTGTCAAAGCTTCCAGTATAAACTTTACCACATTTACACTCCTTTCCTGGAAATACATGAGTGGTCTGCTTCCAAACTGTATCCAATCAGCCTTGGGATTTTATAAGCGTCTGGCATCATACTTGTGATCCAAATGCTTTCTACAGTATTTGACCTTCATATTATTATTTTTGTCACATGTTCCCTAAAGCTGATATCAGCAAGAGCGTCCTAGCTCAGCTCAGGTCTAATTGTTCATTTGAAAATAGCCATGTTTGACGGAGATGTATTATGGTTGAGGAATAGCATAGTTGTGCCAGGAAAAATGTCTGGTTTTACAAGTGTGTGCCTGAATAAGCACTGCTTCAATTCTGTGTTTGTGTGGACATTTGGCAGGATAAACCTGGCACCCACCGTAGGCTATGAAGAGGACGTAGGCAGCCACACCACCCACCATTTCATGTACCCAGAAAGTGCCAAGAACCTGGCTGCCAACGTTAGCTTCGTTCTGGTGCCCTTCAAAACTCTGGACCTGCTGTGGATCACCAGCGCCCTCTCTACTGGACAAATCCGCTTGTAATACGTTACGCACACACACGTTTCTCCAGTGACCTGTTTTGTTTTATTCTGACAAATAGTTACTGCCTTTCTCCCATGATCTCTTTCTGTCACTCACATACTCACATAATTGGCTCTAAATATTTTAAAACATAGTATAAGTCAGATCCTAAGTGACTGTAAAATAGTATGTTTGCAAGAGTCGCAGTTGTATTTATACACACAGTTTAACACGTTTCAGTTCAGAGCACATGATTACTGCCTGCAGTTCATCACGTCATTGCTTTTTTCAATAACATCTTTGTTTTTCCTCTCACTTCTTTTCCCCTTAGTACCTATGCTCCAGTAAAGCAGTTTCTGCGTGTGGACAAGGACAAGGTAATTTAAACTCAATGCATCTCATTACACAGTTGATAATGCTGCATCTGGTTCTCAGTACGCTGTCAAAATCTGAAAAAAAACAAAAAAGCAAACCCATCTCTTTATACTCGGAGCAATCACCCTTTAGACTATACATATTATTATTTTGAATTTATACTTGTAATATGTACAACAGCATAAGCACATTGCATTACGTTCACTATGCATTCACGAGTAGGTTTATAGGAAAACTACACGCCTGCGCAGTCATCATGGTGGTCAATGGGGTAGCAAGACACTGCATTAAATCATGCAGATACAGGTCAATACTCACCAAAAGCAGAAAGGATACTGAATATACTGTATTTCCTGTCTTTAGCTATCTAGTTTCAGTGTACGTTCCCACTGTAGCAACAGATTCCTGTTCTTAGTTGATAGTAATAGATCTGAATGGGATATTGCGCTGTTGTGCTTTCAGAGGTGCTTTTCTGCTCACCGCAGTTATAAAGACTGGTTTATTATGCTTCTGTCCGTTCAAATCAGTTTGGCCATTCTCCTCAGGTCTCTATTCAACAAAGCACTTTCGTCTCGTTAAAGGAGCCCATTCACTTACCAGGTATATTAAGTAAACATGAAATACAGTGTTCTCTCTTAAAATAAAATGCAATTGGTGTATTGTCTTTCTGAAACCATTTGCTTACTCCTGTCCGCGAGTGTCAGTGACCACTGCACCGGGCATGATGATGTTAGTAATCATCAATAACAATCATAGCCATCTTGAGGCGAGAGCACAGTACTGTCATCATAACAAAATGGTGACCAACAGCACAGACATGGACAATCTGTACATTTTAAGTAACTCCAAACATGCTGGATGTAATTTCCTTTGGGGTAAGGGGGCTCACTAATTTTATTCTTCTGTAAATTGTGTAACTTCTTCTGTTTCTTAAGAATTGATCTTGGACTTTTCCACTTTCTACAAATCATTGTTGCACTGAAAAGTTATCAACCATGTGCAAGATCATTCCTCCAGTCACGTGGTCTTGCGATTTGTTATTGTAAACAGACACAGAACTTAAACAAAATGCAAAACAGCTGAACCCATGAGCTAGGGTGGTCTTCAGCAATAAACCTTTTTATTTAGCCAAAATTAACTGATAATTGAAGATAAAATACATAAGCTGTTCACAAGTGAATGGGCATCTTTAAAGAGTACCGGAATTGGTCATCCTTACAGCATAATTTGTGTGTATGTAATACGTTTAAGCGATACAGATGCTTATTTTAACATAAATGACCATAAAAAGCACAAAACTGCTAATTTTATCCTGTGGATTACTAGCGACGTGCTGAACTACGGAGTTAGCAGTTTTTTCCCTGAAGTGATGTCAACGCGTTGGGCGGGGTTGACGTTTCTTGTGGAGGCAGTGAAACTTACATTCTAGTGACTCTGAGGATGAGAATGCTGCCAAAGATGTGCGTGATGGTAAATCCAAAATGGCTTATGCAGCTAACGGTTTTTCAACTCGGCTTTTCTGTCGTCAGTTGGTTTAGGAACAAAAAGAAAAGTTTTCTGTGATTTCTGCGCTTGTTGTGTGTGGAGCTCAGCACTGGCTGATAATGTGCTATGCTACACGGGTCAGTGACGCAGCCCAGCCAATCCAACGAGTTCACGTCACTACCAGGCTGGAACAGCCAATCAGAAAGGCAACATGTCTCTGAGCATGCCTAGAGTCATAACACTCGCACACACTTTGAGTTTGGGTGTGGACTGATGTTGCTGGAAGGAACCGCTGATGTTATCACATTAAATAGCTAATAGCACAAATTCACCACAGGTACACTTTAAATCACTGAGATCACATTTTCTCCACACTCTGATGTTTAATATGATTAAATTAAGCTCTGTCTGCATTTGTATCTGCACATTTTATATGCAGTTTCATGAATGTGCCGATATGCAGATGTTCCTAATAACTTGTGCCTGTGAGTATATATTTTATTGACTGTTTATGACTGGACATAGAGAACATTTGTGTAAAATATCAAAGTCAGATGTTTTAATCAATTTAAAATGTTAAAAATGCTACCATAAAGGAACAGGGTTCTTTGTCCAAAACGTGAGGACATACCATATATTTTGATAGACATTAACAGATGAAGTATACACAGCTTAGGTTATATAATAAAATGTTTGTGTTTTTTGCACAGTGAAACTTATCATGAAATAAATGAAGCCTATAATTTTTTATAATGAAAAAGCATTTTGAAGGTTTTGTAAGCAGCAAATGGTTTTGGAAAAATCTGAAAATCAATATATGATAAATACAAATTAGTTTCATAAAAGTGCATTAAAAGAACCATTATACTCACACAATAACATTCTGAATCAATATCTAATCATGAGCTGCCTAAAGAACCCAGCCCTTATAAAGAACATACTATAGTGTGCATGGAGGCTGTTAAAGGTTAGATCCATGCACATGGGGGTAGCCGTGGCCTAATGGTTTGAAAAGCTGGTTTGATTCCCGAACCAGCAGGAAAAATATGTGGCGGGGCGTTCAGTGAGCAGCACCTTCCTTTCTTCCACCTTCATGGCTGAAATGCCCTTGAACAAGGCACCTAACCCCCAACTGCTCTCCGGGCGCCGTAATGTGTGGCAGCCCACTGCTCCGAGCGTGTTTGTGCTCACTGTTTACGTGTGTGTGCTCACTTTGGATGGGTTATATGTGGAAGCAATAATTTCCCTTGTGGGATTAATACAGTATATCAAAAAATAGTAATAATAAATAAATTAATAAATAAATGCACTTGATAGCACTCTGCTTGACCATGCGCTAGATCAAAACAGGATGTGGATTGACAGTAGGACTGAGCTGTTCGCTTCATGCCTATGTTCTGGTTCTTCTTGTTAATGGACTGAAGAGGCTGCGAAGAAGGCTGAAGGCTACATCACTTCCATTCAAAACCACTATAACTGGTTGTGACATTTTCTTTCGTTGTCGCATAGGTTCAGATCTTCAATCCAGCATTTTTCAAATACATCCATGAGCACTGGACACAACGTCATGGCCGCTACCCCTCCACAGGCATGCTGGTCCTCTTCTTTGCCCTGCATGTATGCGACGAGGTAAAGAAATCAATAAAGATTTTGGCACCTAAGGCTTTGATCAAAGGCATACTCGCTCTCTGAGATGCCTGGTTGTGTTAGGGCTGAGATCGAACCTGTCAAGACTTAAACTAGAAACTATTAGTATTGAGTAATGCATCATATCATGAGACCTCACTGACGCAATAATAAAATGGCGCTTTGAGACTATTACTCACACACACACACGATCACATCCAGACAGTCAGCTGCATTCATATTTTCTGTGTTTCAAGTTTAAATGTTTGCTCCACTGAGTTGATGATTTTGGTTTCTGAATAGCAAGCATTGAAAACAAAACTGTAAAAAAAATCTACTAAACTTAAATTTGTATTATCTGTTAGTTTATCTAATTCATGCTTTCATTAGATAATGTATGGAGGCACGGTGGTGTAGTAGTTAGCACATTACGCTAATTGGCTGTTCCAAATTTCCCCTAGGTGTGAATGTGAGTGTGAATGGTTGTGTGTTGATCCTGTCGTGGTCTGGCGAGCTGTTCAGGGTGTACCCCCGCCTTCACCCAGTGTTGGCTGAGATAGGCTCCAGCCTCACCATGACTAATAAAATTAAGCGGTTCAGTGAATGAGTGAGTGAATGAGTGAGTGAGTAAGTGGATAATGTGTGCTTAATCCTTCCACAAAAGGAATTATGGGTGGAAAAGATGATAGATTAAATAATCCACCTCATTTGAGTTCATTTCTATTACTTTCATATTTCATGCATGCATTTTTCATGAAAGTGATGTCATTGAAGAGGGCATTAAAATATGAGCCTAAATGGTGATTAAATCTGGGAACATTTCATTCTGTGTAATAACCTGATCCGACTGCATGAATCTACTTTCTGCACAAGAAAGAAATCAGCCTCAGTTTCTCTTCATACCATCGTGTGTATTTTTATTGGTGGTAGTATTGCACTGCTGGTTCCACGGAAGTCCAGGATTCCTGCACTGATATGTTTAAATAGCCTGAAGCTTGCCCTGTTTACGCATTCATTCATTCATTCATTCATTCATTCGCTGAACCGCTTAATCCTACTAGGGTCACGTGGAGGCTGGAGCCTATCTCAACCGACACTGGGCGATGGTGGGGTACACCCCGAACATCTCACCAGACCATTGCAAGGCAACACACACAGAACCATTGACACTGACACTCAATTTGGAACAGCCAACTAGTCTTTGGGAGGAAACCGGAGTACGCGGAGGAAACCCACGCAAGCACTGGGAGAACATGCATTCTTCACACAGAAACACCCAAGCCTGGGAATTGAACCCAGGACCTTCTTGCTGTGAGGTGGACGTGCTAATTACTATGGCACCATGCCGTTCCTTTGCGCAATCAGTAAAATACAGTCATTAAAGAATATATACATATCTGTAGCCACTGTATGAGAAAGGGCGAAATGTTTTATTTTTAAATATATTGCAAAAAAAGAAGGTCTCACATGAATGTACATCATCTTATTGCTAAAGCAAAGTATTTGGAATGTGTATAATTGGACCTGTTCTCTGTTTTGGACCAGGTGAATGTATTCGGCTTTGGGGCAGACAGCCGGGGGAACTGGCACCACTACTGGGAGCAGAACCGATATTCTGGAGAGTTCCGTAAAACAGGTGTCCATGATGCAGATTACGAGGCCCAGATCATAAAGCACCTGGCCAAAGCTGGCAAGATCACCGTGTTTCCTCGGAAGTGACAAACTGTAGCAGGAATGGAGGGATAGAGCCAGTGACACACTCTTTCCTTTATACTCATATACTGCGGCTGCTCGGGAGGGCGGATCAGAAACTGTCCTGGAGATGAATTCTTTTCGTCGTTGCTTATTTGCAGGCCTAAACCAACCTGGAAAAGGAACTGAATGAAGGAGGAACGTTGCTATTGACGTCCTCCGTATCCACCACACGCGTTTTTATAGTACTATATACACTTCTGATAAAGTATCTAACCTCGATGAGCATCAATCAGCCGACTAATTCACACCTCAGCCAATGACTTTTGGGTTTATGAGATAATTACTGGCTTGAGCAGATCCAAGCTGTGTGTTAATCATGCCATGCTGCATGATCACTGCAAGTGCCAGTTTACAAAACAAAACAAAAAAAAATTGGAGCACTTTTATGTTGTATTATATCTTTTATGGTTGAATTTTATCATGTTGACTCTGCAGCACTGTGCTCTCACAGCCGTTTGAACAGATGTTAGTCACTCTCATCATGTGTTTGATTATTTTAATGAGTAATTACCACCAACAGCTGATTGTAAAGTGAGACGCTCACTCAGCGCCTTCGGATTATTCGTTAAGCAGAAACCACTTATTTACTCCAGTGTACCAGTCAGTGTTTAGACGTATATATTTGTAAAGCACATTTAAGCAGTGTTACTCTGGGTTTTTTGTTTGTTTGTTTTTTGTAGAGCTGAAATGACTCTTGACTAAAGCTCATTTGTTTAATGACAAAGAAAACAACGTATTATCTGCACACCAGGAACAAAAATGGATTTTCTAGGGTTATTTCGAAATGTTTTGAAGACTAAGGACAATAACTTGAAGTTTAACACTTTATGTCAAGGTTGAGGTTAAAATCCTTTACATTCAGGTTTGAACCATGTTTCAGTGCAGTCAGGTGTTTGACATTCATTGGAAAATGTTACTGCAAATAGTTCTGTTTTTACAAATAGTGCATTTTTTTAAACCCCTGTATTTACACTGGGGCTGCAATGTCCATGGTCTCCATGATTTGAGAGCATCCTGATGAACATGAGGGGTCGTGGGATCGAAACATGATGCTCTTGAGGGAACTTGGTGGAATCATGATGATGCTGAGTGAACTTGGTGGCTTTGTGATGATCTTGAGGGAACTTGGTGGATTTGTGATGATCTTGAGGGAACTTGGTGGATTTGTGATGATCTTGAG
>JBCNYH010000004.1:29208570-29229187 GCA_039654325.1 Tandanus tandanus
ATCTTGAGGGAACTTGGTGGAATCGTGATGATCTTGAGGGAACTTGGTGGAATCGTGATGATCTTGAGGGAACTTGGCGGATTTGTGATGATTGTGACAAAATGTTTTGCGTAGATTATTATAATGTATGCCGATTTGACGCCAATCTTGATAGAACATGAGAATCATAGTAGAGCGCAGTAGAGCTTAGCAGACCTTAACAGAGCGTAACAGACCTTGATGCTCCATAGTAGCGGATCTTGATGGACTTAGAAACACAATTCCTTCGAGTTTTATCTCTTGGATGCACCCTGTCTCCTTTTAATACCCCAATCGTGATCCAAGCGTTCTCATAAATCATGGAGCTCCACGCTTTTTTGAATCACGGAGATGGCGGACATCATGCCCCAGTGTAAACCCAGGTTTAATTAATTTTTATTTTTCACCATGTGTTGTGCGTAGAGCAGTCCTCTGTGGGGGGAGAAAAAGTTTCAGGGTGCTCCATACTTCTGCTTTGGCTTAGACCATGGTTTCATATTCAGGTACAGTAAACCCATGGTTTGAAATGTAGACCTAAGCAGATGCTTGCGTGCCTTGTCCTTGCTGTGGAGACATTCATCCTCCTTGCAGTAAAAAATTAAACAGTGTAGTCCCAGACTAAGAAAATCTTCTTAATGTGCATTTTTAGCTCACATGCTTTTCATCACATACACACAAACACCTGTGATGACCCTCTTTCCTGTATGTGTGTGAGGTTTTTTTTTAATGCGCCTATTTTGAACCATTGGCTTTGCGTTCACACCTCCAACACGTTTCCTTCTCTAAGATCTGTCCACTGCTGAGCACTGTGCCTTCAGGACCAGGCTGAACTTTATCACACTCACAATCCTCTCACCTCCGCCATTTTGGCCTTCTTTCCATCTGCTCTTAGCTGCCATCAGTTCCTCAAACACACACCATTTGAGGAGGAAACTGTCATCGTAGCAAATTGTTGCTGAAACCCAGACATTTGATGTAAGCTTTCACACATGGTACATTAAAGGGGCTGTGTCATGATTTTTACCCAGAACTCATAGTTAAAAAGTCGTCTTAATATGCCGTAAATATCCAAAATACTTGTGTATATTTTTTAAAGAGCCTTTCAGCCTGCAAATCAAAAGGAGTGGAGAGTTTTTGAGCTCAGTATGGAGCTGATGGAACTGGATTGCAACATGGACTTTTTGAAATCCTGTTGGGCTGAACAGTTTACAAACATTAAGATCACATTGCAAACCCCTTACAAACTTGATGTATGAACCCACTTCATGTCAGGTACCTTTCATAAACCACATTTCCATCTGTATGAATGCTTATATTGTTTGATAACACCATTCATGATATTTGGGCTACTTTCTTCAAACAGTTGTAGGGCCAGTGGTTAGGGTGCGGGGCTCATGATCGAGAGGTCCTGGGTATAAATCCCTGTTAGACCCCCATTATGCTAAGACCCCTGGGCAAGGTCTTAACCACAAGAGTGGCCTCTGTCCACCCAGCAGCATAAATGGGTACCAGTAAAAAATATTGGAACGGTAACCTGCGATGGACTAGCGTCCCATCCTGGAGGAGTTGAACTCCTAGTCTCTTCACGCTACGGAAACTGGGGTTAAGCTCCAGCCTGATGAGCCAATAGGCTCGGGTGTAAAAGCCCCAACAGACTTTACCTACCTTGCCTTTCTTCGAACAACCATGACACTGCCGCCCCTTTAATGTAAGTACAGCAGTAGATGGAAAGGTTGAGGCAGCACAGAATTAATGTATGGATGACTGATTTTTTTTGAATACACAGATGTCTACTTGACTCCTTCATGTGGAAATATTCCTTTAAAACCATGTGCATTTCATCAGCAAAAAAAGATACCATGAACACCCCGCCCCCAACCAAATTTTAAAAGAAAGGAAGAGTCTCAAAGGCCTGAAGCCTGTCTAAGACTACAAACACTAAAAAAGCCAGGGCTTGTTAGATTATTCTTTGTGCCCATCATCCCAAAAGGATGACAAGATTTCCATTTCTGGTGGTCTGACAGAAGTGAATGCTCCCTCTCAATTATAGTGCACTTTCAACTCAAGTCATTCCGACGTGTTTGGCGTATTAACCCTCATCTGTGGTACTGTTTGTATTTAAGCAGCACTCTTTCATTTCCTTTACATCAATGACCTATAGATCTGTGCCTGGCTCCTTCACTGAGGAGTTTTCTCCTTTTTCTTTCACTGTTAGAGTTCCAGTCTTAGATGCAGCTAGTTTGGAAGACTGAGGTTTTGTATAATGAATCCTTGTGATTTTAAGAGTGAAAGCCTCGCTGTACTAATGTTTCTACTGACCTTACTCCATCACTGATGTTTGAAATGAATCGCCGACAACACACACTGTACAATACCGTTCATATCCTCCTGGTATTTTATTGCGCTTCTTAATAGAATGCCAACATGTTAATGGTGTAGTGACCGTCATCGGGGTCAGTGCTCTCCGTCTTTCCTTTTCCAACCTCCTCATGTGTATGTGTAATTATGGACTGTTTTTATCTTATGCTATTGTAACAAATAAACACATATAAATAAACAGCTGGTCTACCTGTGTGATAATGCTGTACAGTAAAGAGGCATACCTACCGGAAGTGATGACAAGCGACCATGTAAAGTTAATTAAAGTCAGTGAAATGAGTCATAAGGGGAAATTTTCTCAAGCACTGTGAAGTGGGCGGGTACGAAGTTAAAGTGAGCGGAACTTTCAGGGAACACAATTTAAACGACTACCAATCAGAGATTAAAGATACCATTATTTGACAGATGCCACTAAACACTAAACTGAGTTCCCCAAAACATTTTCCATAGGGAACAGTGAACACGAGTTTAATGATTCCATCTGCATTAACATGGAAGAGCAGCTCATTATCGACGTGTGCTTTATGACTGCATACAGAAATTTTAAAAGGATAATAACTGGAAACGAGATGCTTGGGTTCACAGTTCTTAAACGGTCGACATTTCTCATGAGTATATATATGTTAAACTCTTCCCAGTTCATGATGCATGAGAGTCTCTGTTCTATACTTGCACATGATAATAAAAATAAACTTGAAATGTGTTCTCGTCACAGAACAATAGGTGTATCCCCAGCGGGGAGGCTGGCGCCCATATCAGCCAACTCTGGGCGAGGCCAGAGTACACCCTGGACAGCTCGCCAGGCCATCGCAGGGCAGTAACATCCTGTTTTTACTAAATTAGATTCTTTTGATATGGAAATCAGGTTAAAATGGTTTTTTTTCCATAGGTATATCTGGTATAAATAACAAACAATCCTGTGCCAAATTTGACATATCTGACATTTTAATGACCATGTGCATATTTCATATGGCCCCTGTGACCTTGAAATTATGTCAAGGTGATGCAGTTTCAACAGGCTTGAAGACCTTGACACTAAATGTTACAGGTATGAATTGGAAACCGATCCAAAATAATAAAAAAACAAAAATTGTACCCTCTAGCGTGTTAACGGGCATTTTTGATGAATTGACCTCTGCAACCTTGAAAAACAGGTCAAGGTGACCCAATTTTGATAGGTTGATAAGGCATGCTGTAGGGACCATTCAACATAAAATAAGTCCATAAAGAAAGAATGAAGTAGTGAGATACTGCTCATGGATCTATACTTGGAATAGTGAACTAGCTGTTCATTGTTAAGGAATTCACTTGTAAACATCTGGAAGTGGGAAACATAAGGGTTACCTTGGCAACTACAGCTGGCGATGAGTGCTATGTGTTATAAAACCATTCACTTGTCACTCATTCCCCTCTGTGAGTATGCCCCTTGACAGGAAGCTTTATGTAATGCAAGCATGAAGAAGTCAGGAGGGGTTTTCATGTGTTCTTATGATTGCTGAAATGATCAGTAGTCAACTACATCAATCCCTTTTATTCATTTTATTCCAATATGCAAAGTTTTTCATTTACAGCAGCTTGACATTAATACCGTACACAATTACGATCGAGTAACGTCATTCCACAGGACAGGAAACAAGTCAGTGTCAATTAATTTCATTCATAATTATTTTCAAATATATGAAATACAGTTTGTGGGGCTTTACCAATTAGAACCATTATAATAACTCACCAGTAGCAGAAAGAAAATGAGATTATTGTCTAAAAGGATGGAGACAGACAATGATTAATATACATGTGTATACAGAAACCTTAGTTACATCAGAAACCATAGCAACACCCCATGCTTCTAAAGTATACAGAAGAGCGGACTGGATGGAGTAATCATTTTTTTAAGGTGCCATCTTGTACTCCGTGTGTTCCTTGTACACACAAAGAGGATACCAACTGTTTGCTCTAGTCAAATTTCAAGCTTCAGAGATATTAGCACCACCTAGTTTTGTCCCAGTTTAAGTTGGGCAAATTCGTTGGCCAGCTTCAGAGCCTCCTGGATGCACTGCGTGTTTCTGCCTGTGGCCTGAGCAGACAAGTCTTTCCCACCTCCTTTTCCATCCAGCAGAGGGCACACCTCCTGGACCCACTCATTGGCTTTCAAGCCCTGGTTTGCAACCTCCTGCACAGAAAAGTAGAATAGAACACTATTGATAAAAAATAATAATAATAAAAAATAAAGATATAATAAAAATATTCCTTATGCTGAAAATAAAATAATAATAATAATAATAATGAGTGTTACATGTGCACTTGAGCATAATTAAAAACAAAAAAGAAAATAAAGATTATGATCACAGGAAAATTGCAAATATGGAAAACAAGAAATGTAGCTAGGAGATTTCTAGAATAACAGGTCACAAGTGTGTAAAAAGAAAGTCGGGAGGTGGTGAGGGGGTGTTGTCCCCAAAAGTATTTGGCTCCAGGACAAATCTGATGAAAAATCATGATGGTGAAAAGGCTTTGTGAACTTGCACAGCATGTCGGTGTAGTTTACCTGTGGAACTTGGCAGAGGCAGATAATCTTGCCAGCTTCATTGTCTACTGTAAAAAGCATGGCAGCAGTTTGAGGAGACTGAGTCTTCAGCAGCTTCAGGGACTCATTCAGAGCCTGTATGTTCAGAGAGAGGAACATAACCATCACTGACCACTCAAGTTTCTTACTTTTCTCCTCAGCATTCTTTTCAAAATATTGATTAAATTTAATTGGCAGATGCTTGCAGCTGTAGGTTGTTCAGTTTATTGTTATATGAATATTCAATGACACCTGAGTCATTTTAAGCAGATAAGCAAGACAGTACCTTTGCACTAGCTCCACTCTCCATCTCCATGACAAGAAGAGGCTGGTTGGGGTTGCTCTCGATGACCACTTTCGTCTTCTCAAGAACCTAAAGGTGTACATATACATTTACTGTTATACATATATGTTTATGTACATGTATACACACACGCACACACACATACACATACACTAGGGTGCCAGTCATAAGCATGGGGAAAATTTAATTTTGTATTTTATCAAGTCTCACCCCCTAATTGTTTTCCTTTCACAGCAAGGAAAAAAAACTAATTTTGAATAGGATACAATCATATTTAGAGGTGGCACAAATCCTCTAAAAATTCCACTGTTGTGGCCTTTCCAGAGTTTACATTCTAGTTTTTAATAAAGCTATTCAACAGCACTAATCTATTATTCCTACCATACATGCTAAGAAAAAAATACCAGAGTTCTGAATATTATGTGTAATCTGTATTCAACATGAACTGAGTATTGTTATAATACAAGTTCAAGCAATGACACGCAGAAAAAGTGTGTCGTTGGTGGGACCAACGTCAACAGAGATAAAAGGCTGCAAGTTGCCTTCAAACAACAAAAATTGTGTTCATGCATGAATTTGCCTGAACACAATGAAAATGGACTTCCTTGTTATGAAAGCTCCAGGAATGTGCCAGAAACCTGCTTAACTTCTACGCTGCAAGAATATCACTTTGTCAGTAAGACAGAAAAACGGCATGCCTCCTGGAAAGGACTACAAAAGAGTGCAACATGGAGGACTGATACTCAAATGGCCAGTGGATAAAGATTACCAAGAAGGAAAGTCGCTAATTAGTGGACTGAAAGTAGCAAATGTAAAAAAGTAGCTCTTGTTCAGCAATTCAATAACAGCATCACCATTCATGAGGATCAGAAACAGTATCTTTTAAAAGTCCTCGAGTACCATCGAAAACGGCATCCGACTGTGAAGAAAAGCACTCTGTAAAAAAAAAAAGGTGTTTAATCCTTTAATTGTCTGTTGTACTAAAGTGTTCAACACTGCTCAATAAAGTGTTCATCTCGGTCTCAAATGAGTGGCTTCAAATTCTTTACATGGTTTAAAACCATTTTCTTGCAACGAGCCACTGGCCTAAATCACGAGATAATTCAAAATATCAGCAACCTTGTGCCACCTCCAAACATCATTAAATTTAGCTAATATACACACACACACACACACACATATATATATATATATATACACACACACACATACACACTCACAGTATATATACATATTATACACACACACACACACACACACACACAATACAATTAATTTAGCTGGGATTACACCGCAGGCTCAGGCATGATGCACCTGGATTGAAGATGGTTAAGAGGTTTGCTCAAGGCTCTAACAGTTTTAGCCAGGTGGTGCAAGGATTTGAATATTCCAAGCTTAATTATTTATGCAGAGCAACTACATAGCACAACAGAGTATTCCACCACAGTCATCATTTCCAACAACAAATCATAAATTAACAACCACAACCACAACATGGCCTAGATTTGATCACAAGGCAGATTATGAACTCATGTGGTTGTTTACTCCACAGGCTCTTCCAAAGTACTGGAGAGTTTAGATAATTTTCTTCTCTCTTTACTCAGTAGATACGATCAGGAAAAGAAAAGGACATTTTAGACGGTGATGGCTTTGAAAGAGCACCATGAGACCAATTTCCTTCTATTTTTGTAGCAACGTACTGCCTGCTAATGTTACTCTCTCAGCCACAGTTCAAGTGTCAGTGATAGCAAAGTCAGAGCCCCTTGCATGAAATCTAAACACAGCTTCAGGCCACTTTCACACCTACTACTTCTTTTTCTGACTCAAAACCAGGGTGCAATTAAACCTTCTGGCTTGTTTAGTTTTACACTGGTTTGGCTTCATATTGCTCATAACTTGGGGTTGGGGGGTGGGAAGCCTGAAGGACCCGAAGGGCTGGAAATGTACACCTTCTTACTTCACCGGTTAGAAATACGTGCCACAAAGGTAAAGAACCATTTTTCAAAAGTACACCTAGAACCCTGAAACCTTAAAAGAGAAGACAGCACTTTTTAAAAGTTAATTTCTTTCCAATCCCTCAGTAATAATCTTTATTTAATGATGGTGTCCACTTTAGTTCACATGGACTAATCTACCACTGGGTTTTCAATAAAGCAAATTAAAGTACAAAATAAATAAATATTCAAAATGTATACAATTTGAAAATCATATCTATTTAAAATATCTCTAGATTAATTTCTCTGTGTGTGCAAAATTTTAGGCCGATAGGTTCTGTTTCAACAATTTTATGGGCAGTTATTGCAAAACGGACTCTCAGAATGATGTCATCAAGGACCAAGTTAACATGAACAGGTATATGTACAGGTCAAAAGGCTTAGATTGAAATCATTGCACGTGCAGTGGGAAACTACACAAACACACAAGGATTACTTGGGGGGGGGGGGTTGTTACTCCATGTTAACATGGGTATTGATGATGTCATCACTCTAAGATTTAGGTTTTAAATAAACTAAAACATACATCCATAAAATAGTGACAACAGAAGCTATCAGTGTAAGATTTATCACACAAAGATTTTAATATGGAGTTTTGATGGAGATTAACTTTCAACAAGTCCTGTCTTCTGCTTTAATATGAAACATTTAGTTTATCCCAATCAACACCCTTTTTGTCCAGATTACCTCACATTTTAGCAGTGGTACCATTCTGTACTGTTGCACGCTCTCCCATATTTCAGTTTAGCAACTTGTAAAAATTTATTTAGGTAAATTCAGGATTAAATCACTCGGCTACAGAGATGCACTGATTGCATTTTCGATTTTTCTATAAGTGTAACCTGCCAATTCCGAATTTCGCTGATTCTGATTTTCTTTTAAACACCTATAATTGACAGCATAAACAAACAAAACCTTATCTTAAATGCAAAACTTTATTTTTTTTAATTTATTCTTTTTATTAAAATAAAATAAAAGAAATGATTGCACTTTATCAGTATTAATAATATAGATCTACTACTACTACTAATAATTAAAAACATTGATTGTAATTATCATTATTATTATTATTAGTAGAAATATTGTCAATATTATTACCACCAATACTACTATAATATTTATCATTGTTATTGTTATTATTGTTATTATTATTATTAAGTTATGTACCTCGCCTGGGATCTGAACCAACTCCAAGTTTGGTTTTAGTAGTTCTACCCTGTCTCATCATCTCTCCAGAAGCTGTTTTATAGTGTACAAGCTCTGCAGGTTTCCCTTCGTAGATTCTAAAACTGGGCATGTTCAGCTGTGTGATGGTGTTTTAAGTGTATAATTAGGTTTGTTGTTCCTAAAGTGAAGTCATTGTGGCAAAAACAGCAACACTAATGATGAGGCTTTAAGCACACGTGCGACTGTGCATGGCTGGGATATAATTACCTGCGCTGGAACCATAGATGTACATATTTACTATAAGTGTACATTTACTCTATTATGACCTGCATTGAGGGGAAGATGCACCACAGTTCAATTCTAACAGAATGAATGCTGATATGAAATGGAAAAAAAAAAAAGAAAAAAAAAAAAAGCATATTACAAGATCAACACAATTTGTAAGTGTCACCACAATGCCACCATTTGTAATGGCACATCTGTAAAATGCTGCGCCACCTCTGGGAGTGAGTAAAAAACCCCTCATTATATTTGTGTTTCTCTCACTCTCTTCTGCACATCAGCTTTGCAGCTCCGGTCCAGGTCATCCATGATTTTCTTCAATCCCTTTAAAGACTCCCTCATCTCGTCTTTCTGCCACTGGGAGATCACTGCAGTTCCTAAGGTCTGGAACAACCCAAATACATGTTAAAGAGAACATGGTGCATTCAATCTTGTGTGGAGGATGCGTAAAAATGTAAGTTAACCGTGATGCTCACCTCATTAAGGTCTGCTATCTCCTTCTGGATGTCTTTATTGGGAGCAGTCTGAGCTTTCACTTTCTCAGCCATGGCAGCGAGGGACTGGTGCAGAGCATCAGCTTTCCTCTGGGCCTGTTATCACACCACTCACTCATAAGTACAAACAATCGATGCTTCTACAACATAGAGCTTTCAAATTATTCTTTACAGTACTGCTAAAATTTAATTCAACATGTAATAAATGTGTCAGACTTCAGTAATCACCTTCTGAGCCTCTGCTCCAGTCACAGCCACAATTCGCCTGATCCCCTTAGCGATGGCCTCCTCAGACACAATCACAAACTTGGCAGCGTGAGCAGAGTTCTGTAGATGTCTAAATGAACAAGGATGGATAAGGACGGAGCTGTTATCCCGCTCACACTCACAGCAAAACCTTCTTTATTATCGTCATTATGCTGTAATGTGGCCATGTGGGAATGTGAGCAAAACAGTAATCTATCCTCTCATGACTTGGTATCATTAATAAATGATGATCTTTTACTATGCCTCCAGTGGGAATTGGAACCATTGAAATAATGTGTTGGCTTTTGCTTGAGCAAAAATTTCACAATGCTTCTGATGCTTGCAGGCAGAGTTGAAATCTCCCCACTTACAGGGGAATCAAACCCCAAATTTATAAATGTGACATCCTGTTGTCAGCAGTGACATCCCGCTGATAGTGGGGCTTGAACCCCCGACCTTGGGATCAGTAACCCAGCACCCTACTACCACTGCCCCGGAGTGTTTTCACTAGAGTATAAATACAAATAAATTAATTAATTGTTTTTATTTATTATTTCAATCAATGTATAATAAAGTAGAGAACAAAATGTGCTGTTAAAGGAAAAAGGACCAACAACGTGGAGGTGTGAAGTTACCGCTCTGATTATTTTCCAATAACAGCACATTGTAACACAGTGATTTGCCAATGATTACATATTTTATAATTACATTTTGTTGTTGAATATTTCCAAAATAAAAGTTAGTTAATGAAACCTGTGTCACTTTACATTCACTCATCAGTCTAACTTGAAGAGAAGAAGCCAAAATAATTCAGTTTGTCATATTACTGAGAAGCCAGAGTGCCCTACATACTCAATCCTAAAAACATTCCCATTGCAAAAACATCAAAGAACAGCTTTACACCTGACAAATTGTTGACGTTGGGCTCCCTTCAACACTCTTAAAACATTTCCTCATGGAAAAAACAATGATTCTCTTTTAAATGCAATCATGTGGATTAAAACTATACAAGTCCCTGTGTTGTTCGTAGCAATAAAAAAAAGAAAAAACTCCCTTGCAGCCAGGGTGACATGGTGGAATAGTGGTTAATACATCCACCTCACAGCAAGAAGGTCCTGAGTTTGAGTCCTGGGCATTTCAGTTTGAAGTTTGCATGTTCTCCATGTGCTTGCGTGGGTTCCCCCGGGTACACCAGTTCCCCCCACAGTCCAAAGACATGCACATCAGGAACTGGCTGTTCCGAATTGCTGCTAGGTGTGGATGCGAGTGTGAATGGTTGTGTTGCCCTGTGGTATTCTGGTGAGCTATTCAGGGTGTACCAGTGTCGGCTGTGATAGGCTCCAACCTCCCCACAAATGAAAATAATGCATGCAGAGCTCCAATAAGCATGCGGCCTTGCGGGATTCCCGCACATTTTTTTTTGTGCCTTACGCATACATTAAACTTTGAGGAGGGGACTTTCCCGCAAAAAAATCAAGTGTCAACTCGGACGACCAATCAAAAGAAAACAAGTACAGAATTGCGCATAGCCTGGATGATTAATACTTCGGCCAATCAGAGATATTTGCTTTTAATATCAAATGGGATCAAATGGGCACCATTACTACTGAAAGCAAAGCGTCTGAAACTGATAGCTGGGCTGGTGCACACCAAGATGCCGGTGACCTTGAAGCTGTAAATAATGTATTTCCTTGCTAATGATGTCAATCACATGATGTTTTCACATTACTTTTGTTAATGACGTCCTGTATATTACTGAGAGAGGATTTCCCTGCAGTATCAACAAATGCATGTGACTGAAGTGTTCAGTGCTGTTTTCTTTATTAGCTGGTAGAGATGAGTCGGTTTCCGAAATTTCGGTTCGGTTTGGACAAGGACAGAACACGGACAGCCAGGATAAGTCATATAAACTTTAACATGGTTCTAGCTGTGCTTTTTTGTATCTTTAACCCACAGACTCACCTATTTTAACTGTCTAGCAGTTTACACATTTTATTTATTTGCTTTTGTTTGTATAATCTGTCTTTGTGCAAAACACATATTTTCTTGAAAATAATTATTCTGTTATATATGACACACAGGTTTAACATTTTGTGAGAAAATAAGTTATGCTTGAAGGCCCTGTTCAATTTCATTTCATGAGCAGTGACCCCTACCCAAAAAAAAAAAAAAAAAGGTATGACAAAGGGGGGCATCCCCCCATTCCTAAATTGCTAGTGGAACCTCTGGCATGGCATGCATCCTAGATAGTGATCTAATTTCTATTCATCATATGCAGATATACACTACATGGCCATAAATATATATATTTATTTGTGGACCATCAACTCAACACATGTGCCATCACCCAAACTATAGCCACAACATTACATACAAACATATACATTGATTCTATATGCTGGATCATTAGTTTCTGTTCACTGGAACCAAGAAACCCAAACATGTTCCAGCATGGCAATGCGTAGGTCCATGAAAACTTGTACAAACCCCTGCCTTCAACCCCAGTGAACACATTTGGGATGAAAGTCTGAAATTTGAAGTCAATCGGAAAGATGAAATTCCATAAATCTCATGGAAAGCCTTTCCAGAAGAATGGAACTTAAAATAACAACAAAGAGGGGACTAAAATCTGGAATAGTACATGCTTCAAGTATGGGCAAATATGCGTGTGTGATGGTCAGTTCCCACAAACATTTGGCCATAAAGTGTAGACGAGGATTCAGTCTCAGAATCCCGATTAAACAATCTGAGTCACAGTAGCCAAACCTGTCAAAATACATCATATTCACAATTCAAAAGGTTAGCTAGCATGCTAGCATAGTACACAGCATAAGGAGAGTAATGACTGAGTATCCTAGATTAAATGGTTTCAAGTTATTTCATAACATCGCAGACTGAGCTCATTTGCAGCACTAGTGGTCCGTTACTGAACCACTCAGAACGCCCGTTTAATGTGGAAAAATGTGAAAATAGCGGCAAGTCAACAAATTTAACCCAAACACCAATCTCACACCGTCGTCCAAGAAGAGCGAACTAACATACGTGCTGTTTGTGAGTGCAGGAATACTTTAAACTTACGTTCCACCACAGAACTCAATGGAAGTGAGGGAGCCTGCAGTGCTGTTTGGGTCAGCCAGTAGATCCTCCACAGGGATGCCGATGGACACAACTCTCACAGGATCTGGATACGTCTCGTCAAAGACAGCACGCAGGCCCTGGATGGCTTTAGCGGCTGCAAGTGAGGCCTCCTTGGCGTACACTTTCTATGGGGAAGGAAATATGACAAATGTTGTTTATGATGATTTTTAACAGGTTTGGTTACTGTTAAGTCTCAGATACTGATAATAAATAGAACAAAGCAATTTAGCTTCAGATAGAAACATAAGATTTAAAGATATTAAGATTTAAATTGATGTGCAAAGCTTTTCCTAACGGAGTGTATTACTGATATTACCTTAGCGTCCTTTATTATGCCGCTGGCGATTTCCTCAGTGCGGCGCACCTCCTGTGTGCTCATAGCTCCCTTGGCAGTAAAGTCAAAGCGGAGGCGATCCGGTGCCACAAGGGAACCACGCTGATCTGCTTCACCAAGCACAGACCTCAAGGCAAAGTTCAGGATGTGTGTGGAAGTGTGGTTACTCATAATGGGCCTGCGGCGAGCCTAAAGGAGCCCAAGAGCAGGAAAACGAAATACATATATAACAGAGCCATTATGGGGGGGAATTATAGAGGACCGGAACTTTTGTCACTAGAAGTCTGGAACACTGGTCCAGTTTGGCGGGCCACACGTTAATAGAGTTTTGATAAGTCTTAAATCCCACAAGATGTGATAACACGCACATAGAGTAAACAGTAAAAATTAGCTACTCTGTTGCACCTATTTGGGCCAACAAATCATTTAAATTTGCATTTCTCAGCCTGATAAAAAACAACTTAATCCAGTCTTTAAGACAGGAAATCTGTAATTAATCTATCTATAATTAATGCTTTAATAACATCCTTAAAATATCTTGTCATATCTGTTTCTTTGGCTGCCTGGATTTAAATCTAACTCATTTAACATTGTTAATTTGAGCACCACACTGTGTTGAACAGTTTTATGGCTCCTACACGGCCTAGAATATTTAAAAGGTTTCAAGAGGCACACTATGTACAAATGAAACCTCACTTTATGATTTCCAGAAGTCTAAGTATAGTTTAGACCAGAGGTTCCCAACCTTGGCCCTGGAGGAACCTTAGTCCTGCACATTTTTCCTCTATCACACCCACGGTAAGTCATGAAAAACTGTAAATCAGGTGTGTTGGGAATGAGGAGAACACTAAATTGTGCAAGGCAGTGGGTCCTCCAGGACCAGGTAGAAAATATCGACTGTAGGTCTTATACATTAACCCATCAAGTTTGGCATTTATAGTGTTTGTTGTTGCTTAGTTGGTGAGGGCATAAAATAAAAAAAATAGATATTGTCAGTTTGCCATATTGCCAAATTCACTGCCACAATCTGCACAGTAGCAAAGAAAGTCAAAATCAGTTACACCTGCTCTTCTGACAAAACCAAGGACCAATGCATAGCAGAGGCAGGTAATCACTTAATTCTCAAGTGAATCCCTGCCTTCTTACAGTATAGTAGGATAACGTTTTAATAACCAATTTCTGGGGTAAAATAAAACACAGATATCAGGACAGGGTTAACTAAAACTAACAGCTTGAATTATACACTGCAGATGGACACAGTTTAGATGAGAAAAGTGTCAGGGGTGTTTGGCCTCACTTTTTAAAGATGTTATGTTGTCCATCTTTTTTTTTTAAGCCACACAGTCCATGGTTTAGACTCACAGACTAAATAAGATCATCTCTTACCTCATCAACATGCAGAGTGAGACGATCTCCAACCTTCAGCGTACCATACACAGTTCCCACATGCAGCACGTAGCCTCCGCGCACCTGTGTGTTCTTCACTGTGAACTCCATCCTCTGAGACACACAATCAAAACACACTATCACTCTTCATGTCTGTTAAAGGAACAGCTGATTCATTTCCTTTAAAAAAAAAAAAAAAAAACCTTCATCTTTCCCCTTGTCTCTTACGTCCTCCGTGGCGTCGTTCTCACGCAGCATGTATCCATCATCAAAGGTCTGACCTCCCTGCTCGGCATAGAAAGATGTCTGATCGAGAACCACACCACACTCCTGCCCTGTGCTCACTTCATCCACGAATGCACGCTCACGCCTCAGAGCAACCACTGTGCCGACAGCCTGCTCAAACTCTGCACATACACACGCTCAGTTACAACACAACTACACAGATCACACACACACACACACACACGTGTTGCAAATGTTAGTCACCATAGTTGCCATTGTCATCGGACGTGTAGTGGTACTTTGGGGTGTCATCTGTGGCAGGGATCCCTTTGTTCCTCAGTTCCTCAATGGCATAGATATCCAGCATGATGTGGTCCTCATCTCCAACACCTTTGCCTTGAGACTTCAGCTAACAGCACACAAAGGAGAGAAAGCCTGTGGAAACGCTTACTTAGTAGTCCAAGTGCTGTCTCTGGCTGTAGTTCCAAAGTGTATAGTAAAAATACAGTACAGTAAAGATCAATACAGTCAATACAGACAGTAAAGATCATTGTTCCAGGCCCTTCTTTTTATGGTAACTCAGCACCGTTAGTTCTCCCACCTGTGCGGCTTTCTTCTCCTCCTCAAACGCAGCCAGGTCAACTCCCATGCCTTTCTCCTCTGCAATAAGGACAGTCAGGTCCAGAGGGAAGCCATAGGTATCGTACAATAGCCATGCCGTGTCCCCTGCACAGGATGAAACAGAATATGAAAGCTGTCATCGGCCAGCTGTTAACTTTTTTACCGTTTTGTCAGTGCAGATGTTATGTTTTGACAAATGGTAACTAAATAGATCCATACATATACACACACACACACACACACACACACACACACACACACACACACACACACACACACACACACACACACACACAGCTATATGATGTAGTGATTCAAGCATTACATGTTGCCATGTTAGAAATGCACTACTAACCAACAAGGCTGTAAATGGATTTTAAATGCAGACTGACTGCAATTACCGTTGCATTGATTAAACTGCCTCTTTACACAAAATGCAGATTGACAGCTAAAACAAAATTAGAAAACATATCCTTAAAAGGAAAGCTTGCATGCGGAGTTTAAGTCTGTTTCTATTAAATCGTGCCATTTCATGAACCTTTTCTTCATATAGAGATAAAAAAAACACCCAGCAATTACTCCGTACACAGGGGAGCAACGTTGTCATGTGAAAAGTATCATGTCGTGTTTCCAACAGCAACACTGGACAAATTTACATATCAATACATGGCACAGTATTCTTTCTTTTATATGTACGAGCGCATTCTTGTTTTAATGTATGTAAACGGAGGCGCGTATGAATTGTAGAAGTGCCTACTTCACCATTATTTAGGACTTCACTACTTTAAATCTGATTTGTTAGTTTAATATCTGTATTCTGTTATTATTGCCATTCACTTGCCTTTTTAATGAATTGGGGAATTCACATCCTATTCTTGTGACTTTGCGTTCTCACAAAAGTGAAACAGCAGCCTTTTCAAACTTCCTTTCAAACTGCCTTTTGTGAACTATCAAACAGATTTTAGCAGATTGCAACTTCAAAAATGAAAGTAAAAACCAGCTGACAATGAAAATCTACGCATGTTCCTGTGTAACCAGAAAGTTTGGAAGGCTTGCCTTTGGTTTCATTTTAAAGGTGTTTCTTTGCTATGGCTCTGTAATTATACTGTTTAATAATGTTGTGCCTGAGAATCTTAGGAAGCTCCTTGAGCTTTATCATGATTGCTACTTGTTGCAGAAAATCTAAGAACACTTTTGCAGAAGTTATATATTTAGAAGCGGACTTATTTGTAACCTTTTATGTATATATTTTTTTACACTGGATGTATCGGAATCGTACGAAACTTTGCAAGCTTATACTAGAATAACTGATGAAAAAATCTATGCAGCCAAATTTTTGATTTTCAAACTGGAAACAGAATTATTGGCATACCAACTATGCATGCTGGATCCAGTTGAGTCACAGACACACGTTTTGTGTGTAGCTCAATTGGTAAATGTAGAGTCCAATTAAATTGAATCCCCCAGTTCATACAAGGAAAGTTAATGGTAATAATAACAACAGTATACAGACATTAAACTAACAAACCAGATATAAACTGAATAAAACATAACTAGGCACAAACACAACTCATTCACAATTCCGTTTACATACATTAAAACAATTGTGCGCGCATACATTTATCCCCCAATTCCACTGGGGTGTTCATTTCCTTTTAAAGATCTGCAGAATTAACTAGAAATCACCAACCTGGAAGAGTCTTGTTGTCTCCAAGATTTTGGATCTTTCTGTCCAGGATGCGTCTTCCCCTGGTAAGAGTCTTAAGAAACTGCACTTCCTCTTCATTAATGACATCCTTCACTGCATCGGGGTCTTTCCTCAACTCGGGGAAAGCTGCTCCCTGTGAGCAAAAATTATCAGAGAAATATCACTAAATAAATACATTTTTATCAGCGATAAAACAACACAAACATCAAGTGTTCCACTAAACCAGTGCATTCAAAAATTGTATTTTCTCTGTGTAAAGCTAGAGATGCATTCTCACCAGTGACTGCACAACTACGTCCACAAGAGAGGCAAAGAAGCCCTTCTGTGCACCCAGCTTCTCATGAGCGTATCGTACAGCACGTCGCAGAATCCTTCTCAATACATATCTAAACACACACACACACACACACACACACACACACACACACAAGCTGTAGTACAGTAACAAACTATCCAATACATTCCAAATGGTGCTAAAGGCTACTCCATAATCTCACCCCCTTCCAACGTTATCAGGTCGACCACCATCAGACAGGGCAATAGTGATGGTGCGAGCGTGGTCAGCCAGGACACGATACGCCATGTCAATGCCATCCTGGTCTTCTGATCCTACTTTGCCAGTGTAAGGCCTGGCTCCTGTGCCCTTGGAACCCAAAATGAAACATGCTTATTAGGTCAGGAAAAATACAACCGCAACCAATCCAGGAGGTCCTACCGGTGTGCTTATACCTTCTGGATAGCTTCAAAGTAAGGAAGAAAGAGGTCAGTGTCGTAGTTTGACATCTTGTTCTGCAGGACGGAGACCAGTCGCTCCAGCCCCATTCCAGTATCAATACTCTTCTTAGGAAGAGGCTTCAGTTCCGTCTCAGACTCTCTGCAGAGGGCATTTAAAAAGGTAAGAATAAATTGGTATAACATCCACATATTTGTTTAGCTGAAGTCAGAGTGCCTTTACTCTACCTGTTGAACTGGATAAACACCAGATTCCAGATCTCCAGCACATTAGGGTCGTCCATGTTGACGAGGTGTGACGCGTCTCTGCCACCGATGCGGTCATAGTGGATCTCACTGCAAGGTCCACATGGACCAGTGTCTCCCATCTCCCAGAAATTGTCTTTCATATTACCCGGTAGGATACGCTCCTCTGCCACCCTGATATACAGTACAGACACATGGCAGATATTGAAAACATATCCTATGTACCCTGAACAGGAAGTGTCATTAACAGAATAACAGATAAAAACTTGCACTTTGTCAGTTCAATCTGATTCACCACAGTATAACTCGTATCACATATTCATCATACGACCGTACTATCAGAATTCACATGAAATTCCATTTCCTGGAGAGTTTATTTCTCCCAGTGCTAATCCAAATGAATTGTAATTTCTTTTAGATCACAGTTTATTAATTTGAACAGCAAAAGTATACAGAAATTTTAAATCATTTAAAAATAGACAAACATACAAAAAACTAAATCCCATTATTATTATTTTCTATGTTGTTATATCTGCTTACTACAGAATTTCATATATATATATATATATATATATACACACACACATACACACACACACACACACACACACATCATCAGAATAGATTAATTAGGAACCCCCTTCCTATTTGGCTGTTTACAGATATTTTTTGTTGTGCGTCTCTTACAGTCTGTAAAATACATTTAAAAAAAATGATGTACTACAGTTTATAAATGACAGAACCCATGCCTTCGGCTGCTACCTGTGTCACAACGCACCAACCCCTATAGCCCCTCCCACAGGTGGTGGGTCCATGAGAGGACAAACCCATGTCTCAGAAGCCCAGCCACCAGGTGCTCGCCATCGAGCCCCCCCCCTAGGCCTGACTCCGAGGGGGGCCCGGTAACCTACGTTTGGGCACAGGGACCATCCTTCACTCTCCCTCAGAGACAGGGTAAGTTCGGCCATCCGGGAGGAGCTCGGAGTAGAACTGCTGCTCCTCCGCGTTGAGAGGAGTCAGTTGAGGTGGCTTGGGCATCCGATTAAAATGCCTCTTGAACAGCTCCCTGGTGTGGTGTTTCGGGCATGTCCGAGCGGGAAGAGACCCCGGGGTCGACCTAAAACACGCTGGAGGGACTATGTCTCTAGGCTGGCCTGTGAACGCCTTGGTGTCCCCCCCGGAAGAGCTGGAGGAAGTGGCTGGAAAGAGGGACGCTTGGAACTCACTGCTTAGGCTGTTGCTCCCGAATCAAGCAGAAGAAAATGAAGATGAAGTTTATAAATGATAAACCTTGTGGTCTTAAAACATGTCCTCCTGTGTTTACAGAAGCACCACAGTAATTCTATATTTTTCAGGTTTGCGTCTGAAGGAAATTTAAAAAAAAGTATTTTCATTGTTTTTGTGATGCATGTCCTATTTAGAAAAGTCAATATATGTGTAGGCTCATTAACAAGAGAAAGAAAAAAAATCTATTCTATTGAATTTTACAAACAAAAAGTTTGATTTAGTGCGCATGCTTCAGCAGAATGTGCTTCGACATGATCTGCCACATGACACGCCTTCATGCTGTAACTACAGAACACTAGTGCGCACGTGGTGAGTGTGTGGTTAAGCGAGAGAGATGGGGCGAGCATGATGTTTGGAGCAGAGAAAAAGAGAGAGAAGTGGATCTAGAGTGAAGTTACAGTTGAATATTAATAAATCCTGCAAAATCTTTCCTGTGTTCGATCTAAAGGGAAAGCAGGAAAGGTTAACACAGAGGCTTCATCCCACAACAATTTACTGGCTGATTTTCATCACTTTTCTTGTTAGTCTAATCATCAGCTTAATTGAGTTCTTGCTCTGTGTCACAGTTCATGTTTTGTGTTACAGTTCAGGCTCTGTGTCACAGTTCATGTTTTGTGTTACAGTTCAGGCTCTGTGTCACAGTTCATGTTTTGTGTTGTTTTGCTCAATGAAAGCCTGTCTGCCTACCTGAGTTAGACAGTGTATTTTTTATTCTGTGCGAGTCTAAGCAGTGGTGTATGAGCCTCTGGATTTTGGGTTCATTATTAAAAATAATTAAAAAAAATAAATAAATTTTTTATTGCTGCCCATAAAAATGCTACAATCCTGATGATGGAACAGTTTTTTACTACTTGTAGCAAATTGGTTTTAATGACAATTAATGATGATGAGAAGAAACATGCAGATACACTAACAAAGCTGAACACAACATGAAACACAAAAGCAGCAACTCTCCTGCTTACATCAAGAGCTGCTAACCAGACAAATATCATTTTGGCTCATATACAGTCAAGCCCGGAATTATTCGTACCCCTGGCAAATTTTGAGTTAAAGTTACTTTTATTTAAAAAGGGTTTTTTTGACCGGAAATGACAGAAATGACAGGCTTCTCCTAAAAGATAATAAGACGATGTACAAGAGGGATCATTGTGGAAAAAAAAAAATTTCTCAGCTTTTATTTCATTTGAACAAAAAGTGGCAAGTCCAAAATTATTCATACCCTTCGCAAACTGTCGCAGTCTATGGGAAAATCCAAAAGTTACCATTCAAAATATTCCAAGCTGTTCTAAAGCTTCCTAATTACCCTGATTCATTGGGAACAGCTGTTTTAATCAACTCAACAGGTGAAAGCAGTTTGCAGTTGGTTTGTGGACAGTCATGGCTGAGACAAAGGAGCTCACTGAGGACCTGCGGCTATGCATTGTGGCTGCTCACAAGTCAGGAAAGGGCTATAAGGCCATATCTAAATGTTTTCAAGTTCCAGTGGCTACAGT
>JBCNYH010000004.1:29251822-29264748 GCA_039654325.1 Tandanus tandanus
ATTTGATAACCCAGTTAGCTGCACTGGGGGGACAGCAGTGACAACCCGCTGATAGTGGGGCTTGAACCCCCGACTTTGGGATCAGTAATCCAGCACCCTACCACCAGGCCACCACTGCCCACATTGCAATCAAACGAGTCAATTTTTTTTTCCTTTTTTTTTTTTTGCAGGCTTATTTCTGATAACTGTGTCTTTTCTTTTTTGGGCTGCAGCCTTTTTCTTTCTAATAGCTCAAAACTGGCCTGTGCGACTTAATACCTGATACAATGGGTCACATTTATCAAGAACATATCAACAATATCAAGAACAAATATCTGAAAAATGATTGTTCATGGCCTTTCATGGCTTTTTGGCCACAGTTAAACTTTTAATTCCATTTTTATCAGATTTCCAAGTTTGGACATATGCGGGTCTGGTTTTAAGCCCTTGATGTGTGGAAGAGTGTTGCTGAGCTGCCTGTTAAATTGTTACAGCCTACCATCACTCCTTTCCTGTGGGGTTGGGTCAAGTACTTGCCATCCATCATAACTTTTTGGTAGATCCTCTCTACTCATCCATGACTCCACCCAACAATGGAAATTCCTTAAAAAATGGAAAACAGTTTAGTTTTCAAGAGTATCTAAGACTGAAAGGACTTATTGTACCAGAGCGCATGAGTTTTACCATATCATGTCAGTCCTGCCCTCAGATACACTCTCCAGCTGTTCATTAAACAGGCAGTCCACATTGATGTTACCATCGGTGTCATGGGCCGAGCTGTAGTTTGTGACGCATCGAGTTGGAATGCCCAAACAGCGAAGAACTGCAGAGATCAAAAGAAGATCCTTGAAATCCAACATGATAGAACCATCAATATGCATACTGGTATCAATTACATCTTAAAATGTTCATTCACTAACATAAGGCAAAGACTATGAAAATCATTGTGGGGTTGGATCTCATAAATTCTTTCTTACTTGTGCAGCCTACAGCGCAGAAAACCCAACACTGGCCATAACGCACCCGCCGAGCCCCTCCCTCACTCCAGCGTCTCAGGATGGGAACACTGCCAGTCCATCGTGTAGGGGCCACACCGTCGCTGTAGTCACCATCCCAACGCCCAAATATCACTCCACGGTCATCGTTTGCATTTACCTGCCAGTAATAAACATGTGTGTTTGTCCTGAGTGATACTGTTGGATGTTTCCCTGGCCCACAGTGTTACTCTGTATAATCACTCCAGAGTCTAAATAACAGTAATATTTTCATCTACAGCCATGTGATCTTGTTTTGATAGCTTGCTGTTATGGCTATAAGAGGATCAAGTACATCAAAAAATGCAGAGTAATGATTGAATGGGACACCCAGACCTTTGCCTTACCATTGCAGTAATTGTCCTGCTAATGTAAACAGGGTCTGCTCTTTTACTGATATCCATTTCAGAGTTTTTTAAGGCAGCAGGGGAGTTATCTAGTACCTCAAAGCAGATGTCCAACACACCATTTTCAAACTAGACAGAGAGAACACAATTATTAAATTCACATATGTTTACCTTATGCCCTTTTTGGCAGAAAAAGTAAAACTTTTAAATAAAGTTTTCTGCCAGTTTGGTCAGTGCCAGTTCCCACCTTCTGTTTCAAACATGAAACATAAAACATTTTGGGACGACTGTAACTATCATGGGCGGCACGGTAGAGTAGTGTTTAGCACATCTGCCTCACAGCAAGAAGGTCCTGGGTTTAATTCCCGAGCTCGAGCGTTTCTGTGTGGAGATTGCACGTTCTCACTGTGCTTGCATGGGCTTCCTCCAGGTACTCTGGTTCGCTCACACAGTCCTAAGACATGCACATTAGGCTGATTGGCTGTTCCGAATTGCCACTATGTATGATTAGAGTGTAAATGGTTGTTTGCGTGTTAGCCACGTGATGGTCTGGCGAGCTGTTCAGGGTGTACCCCTGAATTAAGTGGTTCAACATCTGAGTGAGTGTAACTACCCATATTATCATATCCATATTAATGATATTACTAAATGTGTAAATATTGTTCAGAATAAACAGATCGTGTGTTCTAAAGAAATACAATTATGTATGCATAGGGGTGCACAATCAACTGAGTGTGTGCAATGTATTTTTTCTCTAATGTGACCATGAGCAAGTAAAAAGTGCTTGCAGCCAAAGCTCACAAACATACAGTGCTGGATGATGAATCATTCCTTCATGGTTGTGGTAGTTTAATATACGCTATTAGTCTGTTTATATGATGGGAAATATGCATTTCATTTCATTTGCTTAATTCAACTAGGGTCACGGGGAGGCTGGAACACACGCACACACACACACACACACACACACACACACACACACACACACACACACACACACACATCATTACTGTTATATTATTACAAAAGCAATTACATGAGCAGTAACATTTGTCCAGTTTGAACTGGACTGGCTCATCCCCAAGGACATTCATTCATTCATTTGCTGAACCGCTTAATCCTATTAAGGTTCCGGGGAGGCAGGAGCCTATCTCAGCCAAATCCCGGGCTCGGACATTTCTGCGTGGAGTTTGCATGTTCTCCCTGTGCTTGCACGGGTTTCCTCTGGGTACTTGAGTTTCCTCCCGCAGTCCAAAACCATGCACATTAGGCTACTTGGCTGTTCCCAATTGACCCTAGGTGTGAGTGTGGATGGTTTTGTGTGTGTGTGTGTGTGTGTGTGTTGGCCCTGTGATGGTCAGGCAAGCTGTTCAGGGTGTACCCCACCTTTGCCTAGTGTCAGCAAAGATAGGCTTCAGCCTCCTCACGACCATTTGGCAAATAAGTCTTTATTTCTGGCCTAAATGAAAATGAAGCTCGCAGGGTGGGGGTGGCAGGCTCTTGTTTGTAAGGCAAGCATTCTCACACATCTTGAGTAGAAACGCTTGACATCCAGGGAGAAAGATGGCCCAGGCTGACCAGCCCCCTGTGTTTCTCTTGGCACACAGCTGCTACAATTCACACACCCTACCATCTAACTGCTGATTCTGACCACAGATTCCAACAGCATAAAAACCACCCATACATCCATCTCTCCTGTCAGCTGTCCGAGCCATGGCAATATATCGGTGACAGATTTGACCTTTGGTTCATTTAACATGGCCGCTTCAGTGAACTGGCACACTAATCATTTGAAGGTTTTATCTAATGTGAAGTTTATTGTCTGTGCATTAGTACTTTTACAGAATTAAAGAAGATTATACTGATGTTGTGGAGGAAGGTGTTACCTGTCCAAAGTTCCAGGGCAGAGTGGTCATTTGGTCCCATGAGCCCTGGTACAGAATGCCATTCTCATTTAGGATGTACTCCTGAAGAAGCTCTTCATCAGGCAAACACACAGAGTCGACTGCAAAATCATATTAATACCCGCGCAGAGAGAATAGTAAGAGTACAGTGGAGTGAAAAGGCTAAACACCCCTGTTAAAATTTCAGGTCTTTGTGATGTAAAAAAAGGGACCAAGATAAATAACTTTAGAACCTTTTCCACCTCTAATGTGACCTATAACTGTTCGGCTGTAAAACTTTTATGGTGTAAAAATTATTATTTATTATTATTATTATTATTATTATTATTATTATTATTATAACATGGTCTCATAAATACACACCCTTAAACGAATGCTTGGTTATTATGACAGATTTCAGTCTTTCTGAGTAGGAGTTTATCAGCATGGCACAACTTAACTATCAAACTTAATAATAATCTATGTCTTCTTCTATCTTCTTACACTGTCAGCCTGTGCTGAGTTGGCACACATCTTCTTCCATTCAGCCCTGTTCCGAGCCCTTGGCTGAACTTTCATGATGTGTGTTTAGCAAGGGTTTTCCTTCTCCTGGCTAAATGGCTGCTGGCTTGCAGAGAAGCTCTTACACCCTTTGACAGGTTTTGTTTTGAGTCCTAGGGTGTCTGTGGGGATCCGGTTTAGTCACCAAACATCTGACCATGCTATAGGTAGTACTGGCTTACAAGGTACCAGTAGCAGGTAAACCTGACCTGACCCAATAATGTAAACTATTAATGACTTAATACTAAACAAACAAATAAATAAATAAATAAAACACATTATTAATAATAATAATAATAATAATAATAATAATAATAATAATAATAATAAATGTTATTTATAAGTACCTTTCTGGACACTGAACATTATAAACAATCAATACAACATGCAATATGGAAAATGGTGCTTATGGAGGGACTTTTGCAGGGAGGCCAAAGAAGAGAGAGTTACAATAATCGATACAGGAGGTACCGAGTCTTTGAACAAGGATGGAGGCAGTATGGGGGGTAAGGGAAGGGCAGAGTCAGTTAATGTTTCGTAGATGGAAGTATGCGGACCAGGTGATGTTATTGATGTGGGATTGGAATGATAGTGTGCTGTCGAGGATGACACCCAGACTCTTGACCTGAGGGGAAAGGAAACCCATGCTTTCTTGAAAAAGTTTTTCTTTGGATGCACTCTAAAAACTAAAACCATGGTTTGCTCAGTTTTTTTGGTCAAACATTTTTACACTTAAAAATTCTGAGTACATTTGAAATCAATTTAAATACACCTTATGAACTGAGTAAATGTAAGTAGAAAATCTAAGTAGACTTAATTCATTACAGAAATATATACAATTAAGTAAATATAATTTACTTACAGTATCTGATCCAGCATGCGCTGTAATGCCATAATACGGCAAACCCTTATAAATAACCATATCCTGACTGTAATTGCTGCCATAGTACCACCATGAACTAAGCTCAGTGCCCTATTTTCATTTTTCATATGAAACACTCTCAGTCCCATTACAGATCTGCATGTTTCTAACAGGACATCACAAGAGTCTCCATCACAGTCATGTCTGCACTTGAATGTAGGGTTGATCCATTCATTCTTTCATTCATTTGCTGAACTGCTTAATCATACTAGGGTCCCGAGGAGGCTGGTGTCTATCTTAGCCAATATCCCTTTGAACCCTTAACCCTTTCCAACTCATAGCTATTGCTGTAAGATGGCACTAATTTACTGTCAGGTAAATCCACATCCCCAATTATAAGTTGGTGTGCAAACTTATGCAACCACTTTAATTTATAATTTTTTAAAATTATAATTTAATTATAATTTTTTTCCCCCCTAAAGATGCGTGGCTTTCAGTTGAATGGAAGAAATTATAGATCACATTAAAGGTGGAAAAAAGTCCAGAAATTATTTATCTTGATCTCATTTTTACATCACAAAAACCTGGCATCATAACAGGGTGCATAGCATTAAAATGCTGATCTTTACAGATAATTTATGACATTTTGGCTGTTTAGGTAATACAGTAGCTAATCTGATTTTATGTGATTCCCCCCCCGATTTTTCCCACCGTTTTCTCCCCTAATTTGGTCGTATTCAATTCCCTCTTCAACTATTTCCTTCCCTATCACATGACCACCACCAACCAGGGAGGGGTGTAAGCATGCACACGAATGAGATCACAGATGCCCATGATTGGCTGGTGAATGCTGTGAGTGAGGGAAGTGAGGGTATGCCATCCCTTCCTCCCGTGAGAGCTCGGGTATCAACCTGGATTCGAACTTGCGATCTCCAGGTTGATAGTCGCGCACCTTGTCAATTCGCCACTCGGGAGCCCCTTTATTGTCACAACCTACTTGTCACAACAACCTACTTGACCTAATTGTCACAAGGTGAAGATGTATTACAGACCTTTACACCAGGGATTAAAGAGGAGGAAAAAGGAATAAGATGAGCTCTGCTCTAGGATGTGTCCCTCAGAAGATAGCAAGAGCACAGTAACACTGTACCGTCCCACAGGAGCATCAGCAGGGCTATGGACCCTCAGCAACACCTCCCTTTGCACATCCTGCTGACTGAACCACCAATTTCCTTGAGCTGCTCTCGAACCTGACACCCTCACAACCATCTCACCCCGTGCACCTGTAGTGCAAAAGCACACAAGACACACAAATGCACACACACAGGTTTGTCTCATTGTTCTTGTGAAGAATGTACATTGCCATAATTATAAATACACACACACACACACACACACACACACACACACACACACACACATCATTACTTCAATGTTATTACTAAAGCTATTACATGAGTAATAACATTTATCCACTTTGAGCCGGGTTTGCTCAGCCACAGGGACATTCATCCACTTATTCATTCATTCATTTGCTAAATCGCTTAAATCTACTATGGTCGTGGGGAGGCTGGAGCCTATCTCAGCCGACTCTGGGCGAAGGTGAGGCACACCCTGAACAGCTCACCAATCCATCACATTGCCAACATACACACAACCATTCACACTCACACCTAGGGGCAATTTGGAAAAGCCAGTGAGCCTAATGTACATGTCTTTGGACTGTGGGAGGAAACCAGAGTACCTGGAGGAAACCCACACAAGCACGGGAAAAACATGCAAACTCCACACAGAAAAATACCCTCCCTGAGCTCAGGACTGGAACCCAGGCTACACCACCATGCCGCCACTATTCAGAGGCCCATTTAACACTACCGCCTGAATATTCCCCCGAGTTTTCAAAAATTGGAACTGTACAGATTGCCAGCCAAGTTCCAGTTATATTCAGATGGTGGCCATTTTCTCTGACATCTCAGCCAGGGTGGAGTTTGAGTCAGGATCTCAAATAAAATGATAATGTGTGCTGCTGTGTTTTACCTTGCAAGCTGTATGAATGTAGAGAATCTGTGAAATAATTACCCAACTGATCAGCTACTGAGAAGAGTGGATAATGCCCATACATCAGAAATGCATGTGCACCTCAGCATAAGCGAAAGGAAAGAAGAAAAATATCTCTCCTTTTTCCAGTGCCAGAATTTAGGTGCTTTTTTGAGGTACAGTAGTTGGACTGGCAGCGGCACGGTGGCGTAGTGGTAAGCACATCCATCTCACAGCAAGAAGGTTCTGGGGTTGACTCTCGGGCTCAGCAAGGATGTTTCTGTATGGAGTTTATATGTTCTCCAATCAAAAGACATGCACATTAGGTTAATTGGCTGTTCCAAATTGCCCCTAGGTGTGAGTGTAGTATTAATGATTGTGTGTGATTGTCTGCAAAGGTCTGGGGAGCTGTTTAATGTCAGCTGATATAGGCTTCAGCCTCCCTGTGACCGTAGTAGGAGTAAGTGGCTCAGCAAATCAGTGAGTGAGGATTAAACTATAAATTTCATTAAATCATTATTCTATAAATCATTAAACTATAAATTTCATTAAATCATTATTAATGGTGTCCGAACACAGCAAACTGTATAATGATGATAAGAACTGTTCTCTACTTCTCTTTCTTTAAGTATCTATTAAAGCATCAACTCATGCTCATACCTTGGGGGGTACGGCTACAAAAATGGCAGCGGAAAGTTGGCTGTGACTGTGACAGGGCTTAGTATAGTTTCAACATCTGTCTTTTGACATACGACAATTATTTTCAAATAGTTTAGCACCGTTCGTGATGATACGTTGCCATTGCATCTGATCAGCTCCCAGGTTTCTACACTAATATCTTTTTGAGCTTTCATTACTCTACTCCATCTTTAACTCTCTCTGTACTCTGAAGAAATTTAATTCTCTTGACTTTCCTCTCCCTAATTTCTAGGCACTTTGGCAGTTGGTAACGAGGTGTCTAGTTGATTAGTTGGTGTATTTGGTATCATTGCTGACCCAAGCTGAGGACCAGAGTTAGATGGTGGTTTGGAGGTAATGGAGGGGAATCAGAACAGTGCAGGAGTATAGAGAATGGCTGTCCTCGACGCACAACCAAACGATCTGTGCCCATTTCTTCTGTGTGATGGGCACGGTTATTCACTTTGCACTGCAGGTCCACGCCGCGAAATACAGCTGGAGAAGAAAAGTAAGTGATAGATGTGAGGAAACATTCCAAAAGGTAATACTGTACATCCAAAAGGCTTTGTGGGTTGTAATTAAAGGGGAAAACACCTGTCATTTAGACTTATTACCACATGCTACTCAAAATTACTAGATAAGATAAAAACAGTCTCATACAGCATTATAATTTCAGGTATGCAAATTTAATGTACAAAATAATTGGTGCTTGTTGTTTGCTTGCCAAAAAAAAAAAAAAAACTTTCAGTCTGCTTGTAAAATAAGAAAACACTTTCTATATTCAGGATTAATTTTTTTAATTAATCATTAAGCAGATTATATTTATGACTTTTGGCAGATGTCCCTAAACAGAATGACTTACATAACTTATTTGAAGTATCTAACAGTGAATACATTCTGATACTGGTTCACCAGGACCCAGGCTAAGAATCGTACCAGTTTAAAAGCTCTATTGGCAGGTAATTACATTTTAATTTATATAAATAAATAAATATAAGCATAAGTGATGAAAGTGCTTACAAATTTGCTATACATTATGAGTAAAAAAAAGAGAACTGTCTTAGGCTACACAATGGATTTAGAGCCTTAACATCAGTGGAGCAGTGGGGTATGGTATGGCATTAACAACACACCTTGCCGTCAGAGTTATCACCAAATCAAGTTGTGATACGATTGCAGTGCCCTTGTTCAAATTATTGATATGGGATGATGTGACCATTAGAAGTAAAAAGGTAAAGGTAAAGTCTGTTGGGTTTTTACACCTGAGCCTAATGGCTCATCAGAGCTGGAGCTTATCTCAGTTTTTGGAGCATGAAGTGACTCCTCCTGGATGGGTGCTAGTCCATCACAGGTTACCTTCCCAGTATTTTTTACTGGTACCCATTTATACTGCTGGGTGAACAGAAGCACTCTTATAGTACTTATATAGCATGGTAACAGGGATTCAAACCCACGACCTCTTGATTATGAGCCCAGCACCCTAACCACTACACCACCTAAAGCACGTTTTGATATGTATGTTCATATCACAGCATGGTCTCTTTCTCTTCTGTTTGCAAAATGTATGGTTGCTGTAACTCAGTATAAAACTTTAGAAGCTGTCTTTTCCAAAACCATCAACTGATGACCTGAATAGTAGGGCAGCGTTATGGAACAGCCTTCCACCTGATATACAGGGAGTTAATTTGCTTCCAAACGTTAAACTTTAAACTGTTTAAGATTACTGAGTATTTTAACCTCTTGAGACCCCACTGTCCTCATATTTCATTTCATACATCATATTTTCTCACAACTACATTGTGTGTATTTCCTTGTAAGATCCTCATAAAGGCAACTGGTATTAGTCTTTTGCCAAACTTCTTCCTGTTTAAAGATGTTGATCAAGTTCAATATTTATCAGGTGTTAAGTAACAGAAATGGTGTGAAGAAATGGCAAGACTCACAACATTGTGGTTTGGGTCTTAGCAGGTTAAATTATGCAGGTCCGCAAACAGCAATCATGGAAAGCAGTATTTAGTATAAATATCTTTTCCTATACTTCTTGTCCTGATGACCATGTTTAAATCAACGTATTTATGCACTTTTTTCCTTTTTTTTTATACAACTGAACAATAAGGGTTAAGGGCAATACCTAAGGGCCCAACAGTGGCAGCTTGGTGATAATGGTGCTTAAACCCCCGATCTTTGAATAAGTAACCACTGATCCACCACTGCCCTGTATGTATGTATGTATGTATGGAGGGATGGATCCATATAATTTTGAATAAAAAATGACTGCCCTTTTTCCAAATTATATTGTTGCCTTTAAACTTTATATATTTTTAGGACTTCACAAGAACAATTAAGCTTATACAAGAAGATACAGTTACTCCAGGGCGTCAAATAAACACCTCTTACTCTTTTAATTTGAAAACCTCTGACTACCATACAGTAAGGGTGGAGGAACATATATGTAAAAACAATATATTCCACTGCAAAACCACTCAGCCTTTACACAGACCACTAAGGGGAACAAACGTATGCCAAGGGTTTTATTACACTGGCTTTACAGACTGCTATACTATAACTTTATATATACTTTACATCATTCATTATGCAGATTTTCTTTTGAAGCATTTCGGGTTTCAGCAGCAGTGGAAAGTCCTCTTCACTGTTTCTGAGTGTATATTTATATTTATGTATATTTATTTAAATAAGAGCTGATAACGACAGTAGTGTACATTACATCTGTATTATTTATGTGGTAATAATACTAATACCTATTTTATATCACACCTCAGGGAAATAAATAATGTGATTGGTTATTATATAAAATCAGCTTCTTTCTATTTAGATAAAAGTGCATTTTTAAAATTTAATTACTTTAAATTTTGCTTATCTTTATTCTCTTCATGTAGCATTAAGATCAATACTCTTTATCTATAAGATCATAAATGTTTCTTACCTTTGTGACTGGCCATTGCTAGATTTGTGTATTACTCCAGTCAATCTTCTTATTACAATAATGCTTCCTTATGTTCCACAACACGGCCTAGAGAACTTTCCTTCCCTTTAATACATATACCTCCATCAGGACCCTGTATTTATATAAAGCACCAGAGCCCATCCCTCCTTACACAATCTCTCCTTTTTTCTCCATCTGACTTCTTGCACACACACACACACACACACACACACACACACACACACACACACACACACACACACACACGTCCACTCCTTCGTAGTCTCTGACATCACACACACATATAAAGAATGTGTCTCTGTATGTCGGTAGGTGTGTGTGTGTGTGTGTGTGTGTGTGTGTGTGTGTGTGTGTGTGTGTGTATCTGCCCTTTTTTTCTGAACGCGACACAAACTCAGATCGGGGGTATATTTACACTTTTCCGCATCACCTGTTTGCTGAATCCTACACAGACACTTTTGTTTCTTGCTTTTGATAGTTAATACCTTCTTCCAGTAAATGTTCTACATCTTGATGAGAGTGTTCAGCTTGTTATTCTGTTTCAGGAGCATCTTTATTTGGATGTACTGACTGGAGCTAATAAAGAACAGGGAAAATATCTGAACGTCTGGCATGTCCAGGTTGTATTAACATAAACAGGAAAGTCCAGCTGAGGGCCAATATTCTAGTCACATTAACTGAAGACACTGGTTGGACTTCTAGCTGTTTTTCCTGGAACAATGAGTGTGAAAGACAAATCTGAAAGTATTCAGTATTCTTCCCAAAGTCCACAAACATCTGAAGAAATAATTTGTGAATAACACATCATCGTGCCAGTGACAGCAACTGAAACCTGGAACATCAGTTGAGCCATCAAACTATCATACCTGCTTTTCATTGGGCGGCATGGTGGCGTAGTTCGAGTCCCGGACTCGGAGGGGCATTTCTGTATGGAGTTTGCATGTTCTCCCCATGTTTGTGAGTTTTCTCTGGGTACTCTGGTTTCCTCCCACAGTCCAAAGACGTTCCGATTAGGCTATTTGGTTGGTCCAAATTCACCCTAGGTGCAAGTGTGAGTATGAATGGTTGTGTGAGTGTGTGTTGGCCCTGCGATGGTCGGCAAGCTGTCCAAGGTGTCCCTTGCTTTCGCCCAGTGTCGGCTGAGATAGGCTCCAGTCTCCCTGCAGCCCTAATAGGATTAAGCAGTTCAGCTGATGAGTGAGTATTTGCTTTTTAATACAGAATAAAAATTTATAAATGTACTTTTGTGCTGATAAAATTTAACAGACCTATATGAATGCACTAAATCTTATGAGGTCTTATATTTTTCATAAATGTAAATGCATAATATGGAAGAAATAGCACATGAAAGTCCTTGCTGTTATATGAAAATCATACTTATTGGGCAGGGTGTGGTACTGTTTGACAAAAATCAGAGAGAACATTTTCCTATAACAGTACAACCGGAGTATGTTATAAAACTTATGCCAGTATACTGTCAGTTATACTTATTCCCTCTAATAAGCCTATAGCATAACAAAAAATTAATTATTCATTCATTCATTCAGTCATATATTCATTAATTTATCATCTTAATATAGAACTCATCAGGGCTGAAATAGAAATTAATATATAAATGTGTGACTTATACACTACCTGCCAAAAAAAAGTTGCTGCTTAGATTTAAATAAACAGACACCTTAAAGCCTTTAATTAAATAAATACTGATTATTCTTTTTAACTAACAACCATTGTTTTAGCCCTAACTGATGCAGTGAGTAGCTTTTCTTAAGCAAGCATATTGGAAGACATACCCCGTTGTTGTGGAAAATATGTCACTGCATTTCAGAAGGTTCAAATGATTGGCCTGCATCAAGTGAAAATAATGACTAAGAGGATTGTTGAAATTACTGGAATTGGGTAAATAACTGTCTAATGCATCATTAAAACCTGGAGGGATAGTGCTGATGTAGCAACTTCACAAAGATATGTGTGGGGGGAAAAATCTAGACTGATCATTTTCAGAGATTACTTCAACACTTGAAAATAAAAGTAAGAGCATTTTCACTCAATACAATGAGAAATTTACAGGATTGGGGCTAAACAGCTGTGTGGTCATAAGAAAACTACTTGTTAGTGAGAATAACTGAAATAAATGTATGTTACACTCTGGAGCAACGGAAGAAGGACATATGGTCTGATGAATCTTTCCAGAGCAATGTACCTTTCATACATGGTTACAAGCCTTTGAAGGCAAGGTTATGATCGGGGTTTGCTTCACATGGTCATATTGAGGCTCGGCAACATTAAGTGGCAATGAAGCCAGGTGACTTCCAACTTCCTGATAGCATGGGCCTAAAATACAGCCTTCACTTGTGGATGAGTGGTTTAGGAGGCACACATGAATTTCACACAAGGCTTTACGGACTTTGGTTTCACTCTCTTGTTGTCAGTGCAAGATCCTGATGGAAAATGAATGCAACTCACACTCACTCACTAGCTAAACCACTTAATCTTACTAGAGTTGTGTGGGGGGGGGGGGGGGGGGGGTTGGAAATTCTCTCTGCCACCTCAGGGCAAAGGCAAGGTATACCCTGAACA
>JBCNYH010000004.1:29276337-29286439 GCA_039654325.1 Tandanus tandanus
TGAGTAAGGAGCAGTCCTGTGTGAGTGTGTGTAGGTGTGTGTGAGTGTGGGTGGTGGTGTGTGTGTGTGTGTGTGTGTGAGTGAGAGAGAGAATATATATCTGTGTGTGTGTGAGAGAGAGAATATATATCTGTGTGTGTGTGAGAGAGAGAGAATATATATCTGTGTGTGTGTGTGTGAGAGAGAGAATATATATATATATATGTGTGTGTGTGTGAGAGAGAGAATATATATATGTGTGTGTGTGTGAGAGAGAGAATATATATGTGTGTGTGTGTGTGTGTGTGTGTGTGAGAGAGAGAGAGAATATATATGTGTGTGTGTGTGTGTGAGAGAGAGAGAGAGAATATATATTTGTGTGTGTGTGAGAGAGAATATATATCTGTGTGTGTGTGAGAGAGAATATATATCTGTGTGTGTGTGTGTGACAGAGAGAGAATATGTGTGTGTGTGTGTGTGTGTGAGAGAGAATATATATCTGTGTGTGTGAGAGAGAGCTAGAATATATATGTGTGTGTGTGTGTGTGTGAGAGAGAGAGAGAATATATGTGTGTGTGTGAGAGAGAGAGAATATATATGTGTGTGTGTGTGTGAGAGAGAGAGAATATATATCTGTGTGTGTGTGTGTGTGAGAGAGAATATATGTGTGTGTGAGAGAGAGATAGTGTATATATGTGTGTGTGTGTGTGAGAGAGAGAGAGAGAGAGAGAGTGTATATATGTGTGTGAGAGAGAGTATATATGTGTGTGATAGAGAGAGAGAGAGAGTATATATATGTGTGTGTGAGAGAGAGAGTATATATGTGTGTGAGAGAGAGAGAGTATATATGTGTGTGAGAGAGAGTATATATGTGTGTGTGAAAGAGTATATATGTGTGTGTGAGAGAGAGAGTATATATGTGTGTGTGTGAGAGAGAGAGAGTATATATGTGTGTGTGAGAGAGAGAGAGAGTATATATGTGTGTGTGAGAGAGTATATATGTGTGTGTGAGAGAGTATATATGTGTGTGATAGAGAGAGAGAGAGAGAGTATATATGTGTGTGATAGAGAGAGAGAGAGAGAGTATATATGTGTGTGTGAGAGAGAGAGTATATATGTGTGTGAGAGAGAGAGTATATATGTGTGTGAGAGAGAGAGTATATATGTGTGTGTGAGAGAGAGTATATATGTGTGTGAGAGAGAGTATATATGTGTGTGAGAGAGTATATATGTGTGTGTGAGAGAGAGAGAGTATAAATGTGTGTGTGAGCGAGAGAGTATATATGTGTGTGTGAGAGAGAGAGTATATATGTGTGTGTGTGAGAGAGAGTATATATGTGTGTGTGTGAGAGAGAGAGTATATATGTGTGTGAGAGAGAGTATATATGTGTGTGTGAGAGAGAGACAAAGCAGGTGTTATAAGGCACCTGTATGTTTGGAAGGAGTTGCTAGGAAGATTCTGCATTGGCTGGATCTGTGAACTTTCCTCCGTTTGGTTCATCCTCTTCTAACCTTTGACTCTTGTGAAGTGAGTGGGTAACGTTGCCTATTTCACAAAGCCTCTGTAGTTGGAATACATAGGAATGGCGGATTTTCCTGGGAAGGTGAACACTCAGACAAGCTTGCCTCAGTATCAGACAGGACCCACCCGTGCCATGAATGTATCTATTGACTTCATTAAGACCCTGCCTGGGATACTTTTACTGGTGGAAATTGTAAGTTGCTCAGAAAGACTGGTAATAATATAATGTGGAATGCTTTTTCTTTTTTTCCTTTTTTTCGTGTGTGTCTTGTCATCTTACACCCTTCCAATCCTCTCATTTACACTTTCTCCTGCCTGTCTGCCATCTGCTTTGGCCATGCATGATTGATCTGAATACTGTCTCAGCAATTCCTGTAGGGATTCAACAAACAATTCTGATACAGTGTTGTGAAGTGAACAAATAAATATCCATACACTCCATATGTTTATTTGTCCTTCCCTTTAAATCAGATTTAAATGATCTGGGGGAAATTGGTAACCTGGTAAACCAGGATGAAGCACAATAGGTTATCTACTGCATCTATATATATATATATATTAATGTAATAATAAACCTAGGAAATGTATTAATACAGATATTTGTAACACATTGTTATGAAATGTTTGTTGCCAAGACGATCGGGTATTGTACTCAGTATCCAGAATGTCGTGACGTATGCCTGTCACACCTTGTGTAACCGTTTCCACCCTTAGCCTTTCCTGGTTAAACTGCACTTATCAGTCACCTGTAATCTCGTTTAACGTACAAAAGATATGGCATGATTATAGTGGTATGGCAATTCCACATTAAATTAGGTACAGTGATAATAAAAGTGGAATCTACAGTATGTTATGGTTTATAGTCTTCCTGCAGGTTCAGGCACTTCAGCATGAATGATACAATGCAAAGTGATGTCTGTTTGACCCAAAAAGATTTTTATATCACTTTTTTTAATATTCTGCTGACTTTTGTTTCTTATAAGGTGCTATATAATTACCATGTTTATGATAAATATTATTAGCATCATTGTTGTTATTGTTGTTATTGTTGTTGTACCTGTCCTTAGTTCGAATTCTCAGGACTGTTTGTGGTTGATCTCAGGTATCATGCCCTTTCAATATACCGTAGGTTCATACCACCAACAGCAAGCTGAGACCATTTTCTAAATTAATAATTGATTTGGCTAAAGGGTTTGCATTGTACTAATTTGAGTTATTGGAAAAACATATACAGATAGTGATCAAATAAAAAAAAATTGTGTAAACAAGAATCAGGTTATTGGGTAAATGCTTATCAGTGAATATGTGACTTTAATACATTCACTCATAGAATCTATAGAAGCTCAGCATGAGAACCTTTCATCAGTCAAATGATCAAATTCAAAATTCTGAATGGATAAGCCTTCCTGTGGACAGATGTATTTTTGAGCCTGCTTCATTGCTAGGTTACACTTTCAGAAAAAAAACAACAACAACATAGCACTAAATTGTACTTTTCTTTCTTGTTGCTGGGTAATGCTCTTATCTTTTGTGTCTTTCAACAGGAAACATGGATATACTCACTCACTCATTTGCCAAACCGCTTAATCCTATTAGGGTCGCGGGGAGTCTGGAGCCTGTCTCAGCTGACACTGAACAAATCCGGTGTTCACCAGTCCATCACAGAGTCGACACACAACCATTCACAATCACACTCACACCTAGGGGCATTTTGGAACAGCCAAATAGCCTAATGGTCTTGTCTTTGGACTGTGGGAGGAAACCAGAGTACCTGGAGGAAACCCACACAAGCACAGGGAAAACTTGCACACTTAACGAAACACCCAAGTCTGGGACCCACTTGCTGTGAGGTGGACATGCTAACCCCTACACCACTGTGCCACCCAACATGGATATAATGCACCTTTAATGATGCACAAATGGATCATAATTAGATTTTAGAAAGAAGCTTTTAAAATACATTAGTGCCTGAAATATCAAAAAAAAAAAGAGCTTCTTTTAATATTGCTGGGTGTTTTTTGGTGATTTGCTGCTTTCCGAATAGAAGGAAAATACTTTGTGCAAGGATTTCCTTGGCATTGTCCTGAATTTCAAGATTCAAGAATTTTATTTGTGACATGCACAGTTATACACGTACATCCTGCAGTGAAATGTTATTCTGAATCACCCCTCAGACTGTGCGTATATATTTAACAAAAATTAGGAAAGAAATAAAGCTAGAGTAACCAAACATATATGCAAAAAAATAAGTATTCTAAAAATACATACTAAAAAATATACAAACAATGTAAATCTAACCAGTAAACAATAAATAAGTAACATACAATAACATAAAGTGACGGTTACAACATGTGAAAAATGACCATGTGCAATTATGATGCTGAAATAACAATGTGCATTGCAAACAATAAGATGTGCACTACAGCGTGAGACATTGTAGTGTAAATTGTCCAGAGTTGGTATGGATGGTAGGACATAGCTTGTTGAGGAGCCTTATACTCTGCGGGTAAAAGCTCCTCCTGAGTCTCTCAGTGCTTGTTGTCAGACTGCGGAACCATTTGCCTGAGTTCAGCAGCTGAAACAGACAGTTAGTGGGGTGGGAAATATCCCTGATGATCTTGATGGCTCTGCTCCGGCAGCACCTGGTATAGATGTCCTGCAGCGAGGGCAGATCAGATCCAATGCAGCGCTCGGCTGCCTTCATCACTCTCTGCAGGGCATTTCGGTCTTGTATGGTGCTGTTGCCAAACCATGCTGTGATGCTCATGGTCATGATGCTCTCGACCGCAGCCGTATAGAAGGTTTTGAGGATCTCAGAAGAGACCCTGAATCTCCTCAGCTGCCTCAGGTGGTAGAGCTGAGTTGAATGAGTGAAGAAATGATATCCTGCAATGGACTGACATACCAACCAGGTTGTATTCCTGACTCACTCGCATTGTTCATTGGATTGGCTCCAGATCCACCATGATCCTGATAAGGTCATTCATTCGTTCATTTTCTAAGCTGTTTAATCCTAATTAGGGTCGCGGGGAGGCTGGCACTCCCCTCAGCCGACTCTGGGCGAGGGCGGGGTACACCCTGGACAGCTCGCCAGGCAATCGCAGTGCCAACACGCACACAATCATTCACACTCACTCTCACACCTAGGGGCGATTTGGAACAGCCAATTAGCCCACTGTGCATGTTTTTGGACTGTGGGAGGAAACCGGAGTACCCAGAGGAAACCCATGCAAACACGGGGAAAACATGTAAACTCCACACAGAAACGCCCGAACCCGAGAATTGAACCCAGGTCTTCTTGCTGTGAGGTGAACATGCTAATACTGCGCCACCGTGCCGCCCGATCCTGATAAAATGTACAATGAATATATGTGAGTGAGTAAAGGGAGTAAACTGGTTAAGCATTAAAAAAATTATTACATGGCTTTGGTGAATATTTGACTCTGATTGGTCAATTACGACACTTTATGTTCTTCTATTTCTGTTCAACAGAACTTTGATATGTAGAACAGACTGCTGCTGTGGACCACATCATTAGCAGAAGCAAAAGAAAACATTTTTAAATCAGTATTTTGTGTCAAATTATTGATTTCCTTAGTAAGTAGTCACGTAATAAGGTTCACGTCTGGATCCTGTATCACCCTGTCAAGGGTTTATTTAATAGTGTTGATCATTTTACTGTACATTATCTCTGACATAATAACTTATTGTTTTTTACTTTGGAACAATTTAGAGCAATTATTTTTCACACTGGCAGCATGGTGGTGTAATGGTTAGCACGTCTGCCTCACAGCGAGAAGGTCCTGGGTCAGAGTCCCGGGCCTGGCGAGGGCATTTCTGTGTGGAGTTTGCGTGTTCTCCCTCTTGCTTGCATGGATTTCCCCCTGGTACTCCAGTTTCCTTCCACAGTCCAAAGACATGGATATTAGGCTAATTGGCTGTTCCAAATGGCTGCTAGGTGTGAGTTTGAGTGTGAATGGTTGTGTGTGTGTTGGCCCTGCGATGGACTGGCGAGCTGTTCAGGGTGTAGCTCACCTTAGCCTTGAGTCGACTGAGATAGACCCCAGCTACCCCACAACAATAACAGGATTAAGCAGTTCAGTACCTGGCTTTTTCACATTTTCAATTATATTCAGTTAAAAAATGTTCATTGCCAGTTTTTTTCACTTTTTTCATTTTTAATCCAAATTCTCATTGAATACAGTGTTTAATTGTATATTTTTATTAGTATAGATGTTTTAATTATCTTTTCCTTGTAGTTTTGCGGCTTGCTGGTGTGGACACTCATCGCCAGTGCTGCCTACTGGTTGTTGGCTGCCTATGGCTGGGTGTTGTTTGTCAGCATAACACTGTGGCTCCTCACCATTGTGCTCTTTATCATGCTTATTTTGGGTATGAGGCAGAAACTGTCCTCCATACCCTGGCCTCTAGCAGTAAGTACATGTCTTAGTGGAAAATAGTATCATTAATTATTCTGTCAGCAACACTGCATGGTAAACCAATCACTACTGCATCATGTAATACCTCTTTTTTTTCTTTTGATTTCATTCTCTTAGCTGATGGTGTTTTATGGGGTTGCAAGCATTCTGTATTTCACAGCCTTTCTGGCAAACACAGTCTCAATCACTGCATTTGGAGGTGGTTATAACTTTGATCACATGGCAGCGTCTGCGGTGAGTGAAAGCATTTACTATCATATATAAACTTAAAGCTGAAAGTCAATACAAAGTTATTCACACTCATGAACTTTAACCTATGATGAAGCATTCCTAATGGGAGTGGTCTCTGCTAGTCTCTGCCAGTTAAACATCTATTTACAATCTCCTAGCACTAACTGAGGGAATTATCTTTTAAAAGAATGGTATTTATCTCTACAGCTCTCGAGATTTGTTAAATCTCTTCCAACATACAGTTCATGGAAGCTGTTCTTGTGGTAGTTCCACAACTACAACATATATATGTTGGTTTTACTTTTAAGTTAGTTACCTGTCTGTGTACTTATACTCAGGTACATGCACTGAAATTATTGTGACTGAATCATCAAGCACTAAAAGATTACCACATCTGCTGCAGTTCTGTCACAAGCTCTTAAGATTACAAAACAAGGCTACAGGGAAGGTTTATGGAGCAGTACATATGAATTTATGGCACTTTTAAAAAGTTGAGCTTTTATACCCAGCCTGGTCAAAGTCCATGATATTGGAATTTAGTACAATTTCCTGTAATGTAAGAATCTTGTCATCGCACTAGTGAACTACATGGTAAACTAGAGGAGCACTCATAAGTGTAAGATACCTCTGCCAGGCACAAATGTATTATTATAACTTGACATAGTTATAATAAAATGTCTCCACCTAGTGGGCATTGGATGGACATTATGCCCCATGTTAATCAAAAGATAGTGATTTCTTTTTTTTTTCCAACATGATCCCATGCACAGATCACCTCCAAAATTGAATAGGTTCTTTCCAGGCCCAGGCCCCACTCCTTCACCAAATTTAATGAAAATTAGATCAGTATTTTTTGCATAAAACAGAAAAATTCCCTACTAACAGAAAAATCTTTAATAAATGCTTGTTAAAACGCATTTAAGAAATTTCTGGATCTGGATAATGATCTACAAAATGTTACGGGTTGTTGCCAGGCCCATACCCCAACCCTCCACCAAGTTTGTTGAAAATTGGCTCAGTAGTTTTTAATCCTGCTAACAGACAAACAAACAAACAGAGGTTATTAGATAAATCCTATATGCTGAATACAAGGTAATAACATATAAACTAATAGATTACACAGTGGTGGCCCAGTGGTTAAGGGTCTTGGTTACTGATCTGAGGGTTGGAGGTTCAATTCCCAGTACCACCATGCTGCCACTGTTGGGCACTTTATCCTCAGCTGTATAAAAAAAATGATAAATATAAGTCACTCTGGATAAGACCATCTGCCAAAATACTGTAATGTACCTATGGTATTACAATTGAGAAACTACTTTTTCCAATTATTTATACTGTTTATTGTTAACAAGCTTCAGAAAACACAAAAGGTCACTGATTCAAGCCTGGATTTGGGTTTAATCGATATGTATTTTGTTTTTCAGTTTTTTGCCATTTTTGTGACAGTGGCTTATGGAGCCAGCACTGCCTTTGCTTACATGGAGTGGAGGGGTCACGGAGGAAACGCAGCTATGACTACTGTTCCTGTGTAGAGACACCCAGAGTCTGTGCTAATGCTCTGTCAGAGGACTCCTACTGCTACCTAAAAGAAATCATGATGAACCTTAAATGCATCTGATAGTAATCATGTGCAAAAAAAAAAAAATGACATCTTACCAGGACAGCATACACTGGGGGAAATAAGTGTTCAACATGACAATTTCTAACATATTTCCAATGCAGCTAATCACCTTAAACACCAAGCAGAATTTGGTATTCATGTAATAAAACTACATAGAAAATAAATTTGAATATTCAAATCCATAAAAAAAACTTTCAGCACTTTTGCCTCACAGCAAGATGGTCCAGAGTTCGAGCGCCATAGCCGGTGGGTGCCTTTCTGTGTGGATATAACATGTTCTCCCTGGGTTTACATGGGTTTTCTCTGGGTACTCCCACAGTCCAAAATTGCCAAACTATTTAATCCTACTAGGGTCACGGGGAGGTTGGAGACTATCTCAGACTCTGGGCAATAACGGTGTTACACCCTGAAAGCTCACTTGAATAGAACACTTGCACAACCATTCACACTCACTCCTAGGGGCAATTTGGAACAGCCAATTAGCCTAATATACATGTCCTTGGACTGTAAGAGGAAACCAGATTACCCAGAGGAAACCCACATAAGCATGGGGAGTACATGTAAACTCCAAATAGAATTGTCTTCACCAAGCCCATAGCTCAGGACTTTCTTCCTGTGAGGCTGACATGCTAACCGCTATGCCACCGTGCCATCATTGGTCAACTGGCTACTCTACATCGTCCATACATAGGTAGGAAGGATTGTTTGTGTCTCTGTATTGGCCCCGCAATAGACTGGTGACTACTTCAGTGTGTACCCTGTCTTTTGCTCAGAGTCAGGTGGGATTGGCTCCAGCTTTCTCTCAAGCCTAATAGGATAAGCAGTATGAATAATGAATGAATTAATTACTGGAGAAGTCTTTTTGCTTCAAGTTGTTTTCTGTATAAAGAAACTCATTTCTTATAGTGTTCAAATAGGATTTTATTATTATTATTATTAATATTAAATAATGAATCATGATCTTCAGTTCGGTCTACAAAAATTTCATTGGGTTTAAATGTGGTAATTGACTGAACTATTTCAACACCTTTATTTTATTCCTATTGAAGCATCTGACAGTCTCCTTTGCCGTATGTTTAGGATCGTTATCCTGCTAGTCCATCCACATCTCATTCTTATCATCCCTAGTGGATGGCAATATATCCTACTCAGGAATGTTTCAGTACATAACTCCACTTATTTTTCCTTCAGTAATTTGGGTTCCACTTATGCCATGAGAGAGAGAAAAAAAAACAGGTCCATCCCATAATGTTTCTAACTCTGCACTCCACTGTAGGTATGATATTTTAATGGTCCTCTGCAGAGCCAATACGGTCCATTGAATTTATTAATGTCTTCTATGTGCTCACTATAATTATCTAAAGTCTCCTCCAAATGTTTAAACAAGCTTCTTCTTTATGTGGAGGTGTCATGACTGATACGCTGCGACTCTTTGATTGATGAACTGGCACCAACAACTACGATCTTGTGCAGCTTGAATTGCTTCAAGGAGCGTCAACCCAGTTCGTTTTTTCACATTGTCAGTGTATCAAGTCTTTTGTCTACCCCTAGATCTTTTCAGTTAGTACCATTCCAGTTAGTATATCATTTTCTAACCCATTAATCACACCTTGCTGAACAGATTAAACGAACATCCAGCAGAAAGCAAAATGTTGAATCTGTTCGTCTCCTTTTGCAATCATTTCTTGTCTGTTTTTAGTTTGACAAAGTTCACCTCCTTGTCATGTGAGGTTCGTTCAGTCCAACGGAAAGTTTGTGCACAAAAGTTGGAACGGACTCCACTGGGCAAAGGCATCCGCTGGTTGTACGGTTGTTGTGCGCTGGGCATGCATTTTGTTTGTCAGTTTGCTTCCGTTGATGTCCGGTGGACCTGACCTGCAGCCGAACTACTACGTGAGATGCAACGGGATGTGTGACGGACATAAACTGCATGATTAGCAGACGATTACTGACAAGGAATAGGTGGGAACTGATGAATAATTGATGTGTAATGGGGTCCACAGGACAAAACTGATGACTTCAGTATAACTACCGTATGTGTAATGGGTCTTCATCGGACCCAAAACGGACAGCGAGGTACATCATCCGGGAAGAGCCTAGAGCCACAAAGAAAGAGACCGCATTTACCCCCAGATAATTTTCTTTCACAAAGTTTCTCTTCTTCAGATGTCTCAGATACCACATTCACCAGGGATACATTGCAGGTGAATGTGGTATCTGAGACATCGGAAGGAGAGAGGACCATAGGTATTACCTGTAATATAATATATATATATATATATATATATTATATATATATATATCTATATC
>JBCNYH010000004.1:29327765-29338145 GCA_039654325.1 Tandanus tandanus
CTGTGATAAATGTTGGAACTGAAAGGTTTGATTTATTAAGTCACCATGAACTATTAGCAACAAAAACATGACTAAATGTTTTATGTAAGACTCGACCTTTAAAGCAACAGCTGAAAGAACCTGCAATGCAAGCTTGGAAAATCATTAAAGAGAATCTTACAGTGTGATGTCAGTGGGTTTCCAGTTTGATGCAGTTAGGCAGTTATATACGTTCTTAAATTAGATATTAGCACTGGTTCAAGATTGGGGATGATGTAACAGTGTTGCCCTTATATTTACTTTTTTTGAAAGCCTCGAATACGAAGTTCAAGTTAATCTACTTTTTTTAAGGCAGAAAATAATGTCCAGTGTCAGCTGAGATAGGCTTCAACCTTCCTGTGACCCTAGTAGGATTAAGGGGTTTGGCAAATGAATGAGATGATGATGTTTAAAAAATGCTGTCACTTGTTGCCATTGATTATGCAAATTGTTCTAAATTATTGAAAGAGAGTCAATGAAGTTATTGAGGACAGCTAAGAGCAGACTTTTGATTATGAGCAGGTTCTGAGAAATCACAGGAAACTTTCTTGTATATCGAGTAGGGCAGGAATTTCACCTCCAGAGAGAATTTGTTTTAAATAAAGAAATGAACTACATAGTGCTTGATTGTTTTTAATGTTCTTTGTATAAGTAGGTAAAACATTTAACATTTTATTCTCTGTTTTTTGTTTTTTTCCAGGCGACTGATAACAGATTCGAAAGTGAAGTTGAAGTACCAACACTTAATAACCAATAGTTTTGTAGAGGTAACTGCTTCTAATTTTCTTTGTTTTATCTGGATTTTACCTCACTTAACCCCAGAATACAGACTTAAAATGGTAATTCTGAACATCTTATTTGAATCAATATGCAAATTAACCTTTTGCGTGTGATTGCATACATGGAAATAACCTGATTCATGACTTGTTTTATCTTGTGCAAATTTCAACCCTCTCCTTTTACTTTCTGTGCAGTGCAATCGACTGTTAAAATGGTGTCCAGCTCCTGACTGCCATCATGTAGTCAAAGTCCAGTACCCTGATGCCAAACCTGTACGCTGCAAGTGTGGTCGGCAGTTCTGGTAAGAGTCCCCTGAGCCGCATATTAGATTATCTGATAAAATCTTGACATTTTTAAAGCCGACTCCAGTATCAGGTGAGGTACCTGTCTGACCAGAGCTCAAGAGATCCCCTCCCCACTTACTCTGTCACCTTGTCCACTCATCACAAATTCATTTTCATTCATACGTTTATTTTTTTAAACCACTTTATATATTTTTAGGGATGCAATTGATCCCATACAGGGCGCACCCTGAACAGCTCATCTGGCCATCGCAGGGCCAACACGCGCACACAACCATTCACACACACTCCTAGGAGCAATTGAGAATATCCAGTCAGCCTAATGAACATGTCTTTGGACTGTGGGAGGAAACTGGAGCTCCCGGAGGAATTCCATACAAGCACCAGGTGAACACGCAAAGTGCTTACCACTACACCACTGTGCCACCCCATCATAAATTCCTGTAAAGATTTTCTCCCTAATCTTTCCAACGGGAACGGCACACTGGAATAAAGGGATTTACCTGCTGTGGCCTTCCTGTACTCTTTCCTGTACTCTTTCCTGTACTGCTGATGTCAGTGATTTAAGTTGGCTTTTATTGTGTCGCCTGCCACTGAAGTGTAGAGGCACATGGGGGTCATTTTGCTTCGTCCCGCGTCATTTGTCTATCAGTGTCACCCTTTTTTTCTCCCAGTTACTCTCCTGACCTTTTCAATGGAATTCATTCAAACTTGGTCAGTAACTTTGATATAATCCATAGATATGCACCATGTATTTAGTTTTTATAAAAAAAAAAAAAAAAAAAAAACCCAAAATTGTCTTTTTCACATAAAGGGGTGTTAACCCGTCTATGTGCATCTCCTTCTGAACCATTTTTTGGAATTTAGCCAAGCTTGGTTAGTAACTTTGCTATAATCTATAGATGTGCACGATATATTTAGTTTTTGTGTCGTCTGGCATCAAAGCTGGAGTGACACAGAGATTCCTGTCTGTGGTCGATTTGTCTTGTCCATGTGGTATCACACATACTTGTAATCCTCAACTGCTCCTTAATTAGTCAATTTATTTCAGCCAAACTTTCACAGTATCTTGTTTTCATCATACTATAGTGCACGTCATATTTTATATTATGTAATCATACTGTAGCCTACAAGTGTAGACACTCAAGATTTCCAGGCAGTAACTTAAACACAAATGTTCAGATTTGAATGAAAGTCAACACAGGCCGTAGTACAGAACCCAATTTAAAATTAGGTCAAAAGGTCGAGGTCACTATAACCGTATATATCTTTTCATTGAAAATTTGTATTCTGAGCAATAGTGTAGTACTGTGTGTCATACGGGTATATCCTGCTCCCTCAGGGGGCCATTTTTTTTCTATGAAGGTATTTTCTTTTCTTTTTTTTTTGCATCTTAATTCCTGGCTTTTGACTTACTGTTATTACGTTTTGTCTTTAGCATGGTATGCCTGTGATTGCTCTTCCATTTTCATTTTTTTCAATCTTTAAATGGAGGTGATCACATGCTGTACTTGTTGTATTATGTAAATTCTCACAGAAGCATTGTACCTGCCGTGAAAACAGTAAATATTCCTTTTAAACCTGGCATGTGGCACACGCACCAAGCTAATTTTGACAAGCTAATCAACTTTATTTGCTAATATGCAGCGGTAATGCATGTTTATAGTGAGAATCTCTTTCAGCGAGTCAGTTCATCAGTTATTTGGCTCTTCAACAACCAACTTTTCACAATATTCATAACATAGTAATATAATATTGTCAACTTTATTTTGACCCCAGTTTATTATTATTATTTTTTTTATGTAATTGTGGCCAGAATAATTCCAGGTAATCTTGCTGTACTTTCTACTGACATAAATAACACTTTGTATAGTATTATTTGAAATCTGTTAATCATGTTTTCTCAAACACACAGAGGAGAGTCAATAATGCCTCTCACCAGCTTTGAAGTTAAAAAGAGATTTTACATGAAAGTATTTTGATTAAATTTCTTTAAGAATAATGGCATTGCTTGCATCTATTAAAGGAAGGAAAAACAGCACTTGTATGTGAGTCTGTTCTCTACATTCATGAAAAAAAGGAGTAAACTTGTTTGTGAATGATCCATGACTAATCGGAATTTAAAGAATGAAGGATGGAGCAGACAAAATCAATAAATTGTTTGGTTGAAGTGGTAAATAATGAATGAGTCACAAGCAGTGAAACTTGGCTCCAGTTCTGGAAAGATTCCTTTCCATTCTCTGGCACTGGACTTCAGTTGTTAAATGTGTTTCAAGGAATTTCATTTCACAGTCAGTGCTGAAGCATGCTACTTCATACGTGGTAGAAACAAGATACAAAAAAAAAATGACCTGGTTCTCTTCCACTTTTTCAGTAGTGTGACACTGACGAGTATGTTTGTCTGAAAGACCAACATAAAGGCCCTGTGGGAATGAAATAAGTAACCTTGTAGCCAAGGACAACTGATATATAGTGTGGCGATCACAGCTAAAGCTGGTGTTACCCAATGATTTTCATGAAAAATTGTTGCGTGAGAAATTGATCACTACGTGACATGGCGCCAGGGAAGATTTTATGTGCAAACTTGGGCTTGGCAACACGGTGCAAGTTTTTAACTTGGATTCAAAAACCCGCAACACTAGATGACAAATAATTAAGGAGACGGTACACGGGTCAACTTGCAACGACAATTATGATACAGTGTGGCGTGAAAAATTGTCATTGAAAGTTGACCATGAAACACCAACTTAATTTCAAACACAAATGATATGGAGGTTTTTTTTAACGCTAGTAGCATTGAGTCCTGCAGTTGTTTGGTGTCAGTAGTGATTAAAATAAAAGAGAAGCCAAACCATCATAGTCCTGAAGAAACCCTTTCTATTTTCTCTAGTTTTCCTCCTACGTTACAATATGGATTATAGAAATGCATGTTTTGATAAGTGTGATACCGGAGTCCAGTCTGTAGAAGGAAATACTGAAGATTGTGCTCTGTTATGATGAGTCATGCTAAATGTTCTCAATTTATTCCCTAATGCAGCTTCAACTGTGGAGAGAACTGGCATGACCCAGTAAAGTGTAAGGTATGACACATTTTTTTATCTTTCTATTGTTTAGAAATACATCCAGCCTCAGAGTCAAGCACAAAGATATTCCCTGACATTTACTGTTTTTATGCTGTTTGATTAAAAGAGACTATTCTATATTTATCACATGCAGCAGGCCTGTCAGACAAACTAACTGATGGTACATCCTTCTCGTTGAATTTCAATGTGGTTTTAAGGGTCTTTACAAACTGCATATGTTGCAGAATAGTTGTAAGAGTGTAGAGAATGCTTCTGAAGAAGTGTAAAGCTTTGCTTTAGGTGAGACATGTTCCTTCTTTTAGAGGAGAGCAGCAAAAACAGACACTGCCTCGCTTACTGTCTGAGCTGAGAGCATCTCTGGAGACCTGCTTTGTTATTGCAGGGGAGGCCTGGGCAAGAACAAAGGAAGCATCTTATCCCTTTGTGTGTCTTTAACGTAGATTCCTCACTTCTTTATGCAAGATTATATGTAATGCTTTCTTTGTAGCATTTGCCATGTTTCACATTTTTCTGTTGCATTTGTGCTAGTGTAGTTATTTGTTGTTACATTCAGCCTACTGACTGGTTTCGATTGAATTTATTTGGGAAGTGTCGCCACAAAATGAGTCCAGTGTAGCAAAAGTTCGTTCTGAGATGTGACGAAATTTAGCTTCTGCATTTAACTCATCCTAAGTGAGCTCACACACATAAATAGAGAGTGCACACACATTTAGAGCAGGGGCTACCACGCATTGCAGTGCCTGGAGAGCAGTTGGGGCTTAGGTGGCTTGCTCAAGGGCACTGCAGCCATGAAGGTGGAGGAAGGGATGCTGCTCACTTTCCACTGCCACACATTTTTCCTGCCGGTTTGGGAATCGAACCAGCGACATTTTGGTCCCAAACCCGCTTCTCTAACCATTAGACCATGGCTGCCCCAATTTAAAATGAGTGTGTCAAAAAGTTACCTTATGTATGATTAAAAAAAAAATAAATATATATATATATATATATATACATATATATAATGTGTGTGTGTGTGTGTGTGTGTGTGTGTGTGTGTGTATATATAAATAAAAGATAAATACATATCTTAATTTGTCAGTCACCAGAATATTACACTGTAAAACAACCTATAAATAGGACTTTGTTGTGCAAACATGTGCTATGCATTAATTGCTGTTAACATATCAGTTGTTTTTGCTAATTTATTCAAACCTGTAGATATATCATATCCAATACCATAACCAGCTAGACTCATTTTGTGGTGACATGGCCCATTTTTCCCCCCAATTCAGTGGTTGAGAAAATGGATTAAGAAGTGTGATGACGACAGTGAAACATCCAACTGGATTGCAGCAAACACTAAGGTCAGTTCTGTGGGATGATATGCCGATATCATACCGTGTGATTCTAGCCCTGATTGTACAGTTGCAGACAGTTTTTGGAAATTGCTTAGGAAAACCCAGTATCAGAGGCAAATCAGCTGTAGCTTTACAAACACTAGTCTACTTGAAGGTGAAATCACTCTGGGACAAGCAAGAAAACAAAAGGCCTGCAAGAAGATTAATGTTTACTGAGGAGGAATTTGAATCCCGCCCACCAGCAAAGCAGGCTTGTGATTGGTCGAGTACCTGTCAAACAACAATATTGCTGCTTAGATGCGTTGCAGAATAAAGACAAGGTTGTCACACGTTCCAATAGCTATGAGTAAAATGGCGGATGGAAAAGTCATAACTTGAGCGTTTTCATTTCTTAATTTGAGTTTGCTCTCTCAGATCGAGAACTGTTTAAGGATCGATTTCGGTAGTGGTTATTTCACCTCTTAATAGCAGTTATGCTATTGAGAGGTGAAATAACCACAACCGAAATCGATCCTTTAACAGTTCTCGATCTGAGAGAGCAAACTCGAATTATACACAGACTGAAATAGAATAGAAATACTGTATCTTAATGAGAACAGTGTTTAATACCAAATGAGATAAATAGGCGTAGACTGCTTTCTGTATGAATGTGCTTGTTGTGCCTCAGTAAAATTGATATACTGTGAAAATATTCATGACCTCGATGAATACATACAATATCTCTGTGGAAAGTTGTAGGGCTTTAATATTGCTCAGTAGTCATGACTTGTGTGTTGAATTTAGTTTTCAAGTTAGTCAGTTCCAGTTTTGGAATTAAGGGTTGGTTTTGATGAACCGACATGGCAACCACATCTCATTTCAGATCACATTTCTGTTGTTGTGCTGCAGGAATGTCCTAAATGCCATGTGACCATAGAGAAGGATGGCGGCTGCAACCACATGGTGTGTAGGAACCAGAACTGCAAAGCGGAGTTCTGCTGGGTCTGTTTAGGACCGTGGGAACCCCACGGATCGGCCTGGTGCGTTCCGTGCTGAATGGTCTTGAGAAAAGCATTAACTAGTGTACTCAATCTGTGTAAATAATTTATGAGTAGCCCTTTTTTATTAGTACAATTAAATGAAAATGGAAATAAGCGTACTTGCTGTTCATTTCAGGTACAATTGCAATCGCTACAATGAAGACGATGCCAAGGCAGCTAGAGATGCACAAGAGGTAAGCATACTTATTCCAAGAATTATTTCCAGTTGCAGTAAATCCTTAAGGAAGCCAGCCTCACAGACCTAATGTCCAGTTTTTGGTTAAATGCTTTTGTTTCTTGGCTTGCTCTGGTAATAGGCAACTGTACCTGTGTGCACTTTACAGCGCTCCAGAGCAGCCTTGCAGAGGTACCTATTTTACTGCAACCGCTACATGAACCACATGCAGAGCCTGCGTTTCGAGCACAAGCTGTACGCGCAGGTCAAGCAGAAGATGGAGGAGATGCAGCAGCATAACATGTCATGGATCGAGGTTCAGTTCCTGAAGAAGGCTGTGGACGTGCTGTGCCAGTGCCGCTCCACACTCATGTTCACCTACGTCTTTGCCTTCTACCTCAAGAAGAACAACCAGTCCATTATTTTTGAGGTATGATGCAGAATCTCATACGGTTGCCTTTGTTTGCTTGGATCCTTTTACTTGATTATATTAAGGTGTAAGAATGTTACCTCAGCTTTGTTTCGGAGACTGAGCACCAACATTTATTTATTTAGCTCTAAGGGTGCGTGTGGTCTGTGATTTTTCTTCGTTAGAATAACCAGGCTGATCTAGAGAATGCCACTGAGGTGTTGTCTGGGTACCTAGAGCGAGACATTTCCCAAGATTCACTGCAGGACATCAAGCAGAAAGTACAAGACAAATACAGGTAAGTATATTGATGTTACTTATTTTTTCTACTCCAAAATCTGTTCAAAAGATAAGTGCAGAGACTTTGGACCTCAGATAGCTGGCCTCATATGACTGGCCTAATCAATTTATAAATGATATTATACTTTTTTTCCATTGTTCCATTATTATTACATAATAAAATTTTGCATGAATTGGACATTTTCTCGATTTGTAGTATGGTCCCATGTTACTGTTGCTGGAGCTCTGAGAAGGTTTGTTACTGGTTGACTGTTAGGTTTAGCTGTGTTTAAAGTGAAAAGAATGGGGGGGAAAAAACTCTCCTGTTACACTTGAACCTATTTATATTTTCATCATCAGGTGTTTTTTACTAACATTTTTGTAGTTGCAGTCTGCTAAAATCTGTTTAATAGTTTGCATTAGCCAGTTTAAAAAGGCTGCCATTTTGAGTGTTTTTCACTCTTGCGAGTGCGCAAAATCACTAGTATTGGACATAACTTCGTCAGTTCATATAAGACAAGCTAATGGCAAAAATAACAGTATACAGATAATAAACTGACAAGTCTCATATAAACTAATTAACTTCTGAATAAAATAAACTAGCTTGTGTTTTCATACATCAGACAAGTGTGCACTCGTTTATAGCAGCAAATGGTATGTCTATGTTCATTCATGTGCAGATTACGTCCATGTTTACCCTCGCATACACGTGAATCACATGACTTTATGCAACACAATGTCACCCCCTGGGTGCAGATTTATTACTTTTTTTTCTTTATGAAGAAGATTGTAATAACAGTAGTGTGTTTTTTAAGTGGAAAGACGTACATGACGTATACAAGCTTTTATTAAGTTTGAGTTAAATTTCCCTTTAAATGGTCTTTTCAAAGCAGCACTAATAGCAGCATGAAGAAGGAAATGCATCATCAAGTTGCTCTTGAAAAGCAGTTGTTAGACTGTATTTTCTTTTAAACACAAACAACCTGATGGACCTGTTTAGTGACCTTTGGACACACTGTCCAATTTTTCACTTTTATTTTTACTCTGATGTTAAAAACATGACCAATACTCACATTTTAACAAGGACCGGGTTCAGCTATCTAATCTGTTACTGTCTGGATTGGCCATGCTAATATTCAGTCCTTACTTTAATTCATTTGCTAGATTGTGCAGATGAGCTCAAGTGAGACTCTTTGCATCAAACCTTTGTCCAAAAATATTTGCATCACTTTGCATCAAACTTTGTGTGCTTGTTTTTTTTTTTTCTTCCCCTCCTTCTACATGGCCCTTTCTCATTGGTTGATGTTGTACATGGCATGTTTTTATACCCCGACCCTTGCAGTAACCATAGCTTTTTCAAACTTTGCGGAAATGTCCATCTTGATTCCTGGATGAACTGATTCGATTTTGGGAGACAAAGGTCAAGGTCACTGCAACCTCCTGTGTGTCATTCGTCCCGCACAGAGGCATATAACAGATAGGCGGTAGTTCTAGTTATTTTTCAAGTTAAGTGTGAGTTTTATTTTTTCAGTTAGTTCATTGTCCTCACACTGTAGAGTACCGTGTGCTTTATGATACACTGATCAGCCATAACATTAAAAACAGTTTGATCATGTGTTGAGGGAGCTCAAAGCACATCTTGCTTTTACAGCAGTGGTGGAAAAGTGAATTATATTTTGCTGGTTCGTTGTAGTCACGTGATAGGGTGGCATACTTGACAGGAGGGGGATTAAACATTATTAGTGTTCCCTGTCATTAAGAGAGTGGTATATTGGTGCAGTGGTTAGCATGTCCGTCTCATGGCAAAAAAGGTCCTGGGTTTGAGTCTCCTTGTTCTCCGTATGCTTGCGGGGGTTTCCTCATGGTACTTTGGTTTCCATCCTGCAGTCTACAGACATGTACATTAGGCAGATTGCCGGTCCCAAATTGTTGCTAGGTGTGAGTGTGAATGGTTGTGTTTGTGTGTTGGCCCTGTTATGGACTGATGAGCGGTTCAGAGTGTACCCCGCCTTCACCCAGAGTCAGTTGAGATTGGCTCCAGCCCCCCTGCAACCCTAGTTGGATTAAGTGGTTTCAGGTGTAATTCATGTGATTGAAGACGCCATTTTGCATTAAAGATTTGGTTCTATTTTACTTGCATAATATCTGCTCTGGATACTTCAGTAATTTATTCATGAGAAGAGAAGCAATAAGTTAAGCAGAAGCCTAATTAATGCATTTCTATTGATCTTTTTTTGACACTGCAGAGTCTGGAAACATTATTCATTGCATATGGTTCATCCTCATTTTCACTTATTCTTTGAGTGAGTCAATAAATTTTAAACTGCTTGTGATATCATTTGGTTGAAGTATTCTACAGGGCACTGGACCAATCAGGAATGAGCTCTAAATCTGGGCAACTAGGGCAGGCTTTCTTCCTGGCTGGGTCATAGCTGTGTTGGCTGAATTTATCCCACTGAGAGAGTCTTTAAGATTATTCAGTACAGGAACTGGTGCTTAACTGGTATTGCTAGTGGGTTTGATGGCTGTTCTATTAAGTATTTGAAAATGTCGACGCATAATGAAGCCAATATTAGTATTATTGTTTTAAATTTTATTTTGTATGGTGAAAACTATGTATGGGGAGTAACATTGGGATAAATAAATAACTAGGGTGGACTCTGACCTTGGTTTGCAATCTACATGCACTTTTTTTATGTTTTTGTTGATGCATCCTTTAAATTTATCTTTACACTTCCCTCTGGTTTTGATTACCTAAGGTCTGGTGATGGAAGATTTTTCGCCAAGGAGTATTGTCTGAAAGTGTTTTAACACTTTACCTTGAATTCACTACCTGAATGTTTAGTCAGCTGCATTTATTTCCCTAGGTAGTGAATAGGGGGGTGATGTTGGATGCAGTGGGTCATATTAAAGGAGGGGAAGGGGGGGGGGAGGGGGGGGGGGGGGGGGGGGGGAGGGGGGGGGGGGGGGGGGGG
>JBCNYH010000004.1:29340869-29360599 GCA_039654325.1 Tandanus tandanus
GATTCAAAATGGGGTTTTTTTGGGTGGGGGTTCCCCCCCCCCCCCCCCCCCCCAAGAGTTGATTGATTTTGAACTGTGATCTCATTTTAAAGTGATAACGTTTGGGAGCCAAACTGAGTGACATTCACTCGTTATATTTATATATACAGTATATATACAAGGTTACATGCACACAAACACTACATATGAGGTTTGCATGAATGTAACCTTTTATATGCTCCGCATCTCTCTCTTCAGGCTCATGTTCTTCCCAAAAAGTTTCTTTCCTGCACTTGTGGGGCAGATTTGAATGATTTGACATGAATGAATGGAACAGTTTCCGTTAAGAGCATTAGTGAAAGCAAGCTATCTGCATTGAGCCAATGTCGAGCACGTGTATATTGAATCGTGCAGATCTGGTAGTCAGTCGTATCTTGTTTTGCTGTGAAATTCCATGTGCTTTTAACCATATTTAGCTCAGGGGTCATGTGTATTAAAGATTCTCGCTGGACAAGTGCTGATTTCCTCGCCCCTCCTATCCTTTTTTTTTAATTATTATTATTAAACAAATTGCTTTTTTTTTGTTTTTTTTGTAAATTGGTACTTTACCTTGAAACAGCTTTATACACAGGAGGACATGTGTCACTTGGCATGAGTTTCATCGAGAGCTTTAGTAGTTTGGTAGCGAAGCATTCTGTGATATGATTGATCTTACATGTGGTCTTGGAGTTGTAGTTTGGTTAGGATTATGAGAATGACCTGCCACAGTGTTGGCTGCTTTGAGGAAGGAGTGGGTGTGTTGGTGCATTGCTGGCGGTCAGGTGGATTGAGACAGGGCATCCATGCACTCAGCACCAGTGCAGGGGAGCTCATGTGGTGGCTCATGCTCAGTGTTCATTTAGGAAACAGACAGATGGAGTGCATTACAAAATGTTAATGAAACTGTCTTAAAAAAGAAAAAAAATTGTGTGTGTGTCGGGGGTGGTGTCAGTAGAGCTTTCCTTCAGCAAGGTGTTCCATATGCATCTGAAATACACAGATGGCTGAAAACAGTGAGGGGTGTTCCACGTCAATATTACAAATTTAACTACTAAAAGGTTTTTCTTTCTACTGATTGGATTTGCTCAGAGATTCCTTCGGCCCCCGTGGTTCCCTTCAGTTAGAAATAGAGTTGGTGAAAATATCCAGTGATCTCACGGCTGCCTCTTTGCTGCCGATCACCATGGGTATTACTTAATCTGTCAGACCGGTTGCTTCTCAGAAATCTCAGTATATTCAGTCTTGTCTCGTAGTCTGCCAAGATCCCAGTGTAATATTCACACACAGTAACGAAATAAGCAGCTTCTTTAATTTGGTTCAGACATAAAAAAAAAGAGAGAAAGTTTTAATACTTTTCTACATATCTTTATGCTATTCAAATGTTTGGTTTCTTATATACATAGTGTAAAATGTGGAATAAATGACTTGTCTGTTTTGAAGAAAATGAATATTAAAGTGCAAACTGTTGCAATTTTTTTTAATTTATGCTTTATTTATCGTTTTTTATATTTATTTATCTTTATGTTCAGTCTTCTACTTTTTTAAATCTGAAAGGTATTAAATTTTCAAACAGTGCTTTGGGATTTCTTTCCCCTCTCAGAAATTTTTTAACAGTGAATAAGATCCTAATTTAACCATAAGAGGGAGCTGTAACAATATTTTCTACAGTACATCAGTAAAAGCAGGGAAGGGGCTGATTTAAAAACAAGCAGGAAACCTAAAGGAAGAAGTTATTCTAATTTCTATTGTGTGCTTTACTTAGACATTTTAAATATAAAATGTAAACAAAGTGCAAATGAAAACATTTTCTTCAGCAGCAATTACAATGCAAAGTAACCCCATTGTGAAGTTTTAATAGCCTTATATAGGAGAGAAAGAAAATCCCATAACTGAAATGGGTTTAAAAACAATCAGTAATCTCTCGTCTCTTCAAATATTAAAAAGAGATGGGTTGTTTAACAGAAGGCGTGAAAACGACACTAGTTTGTCACTAGCGTTGGCTGACTTAAACACCATAAAAAAAGTGAACCATTAAAAAATAAAGTAAACATACAAGTCCTTTGGTATTGGTACTTGTTCACAGTCTTGGAATGTAGCACCTAAAACATTAGGGTTTGGGATCTCTCAAAGAAATAACTGACTAAAACTGGTACAGCAGCATTTAAAACTTTAAACACACTCAACTCTTTATAAATATAATCTATTTTAAAAAGAGATAGTCGATTAAAAAAAGCACAAAATTATTCACATTTTAAAAAATGCAAAAAAATTAAAAAGTTCGCAGTTACAAGATTTACATTTCTATGCAAAATAAAACTTCAGTCCTCGATTTGAAGCCACCCTTTCTTGTAGTCCGCTAGCAGCTCTAGGTAGTACTGCCACTCGGGCTCGCTGTCGTACTTGACCTCAAACACAGTCTTAAGTGGGTTGGGATGCGACTCGTGGATACGCAGCACTACACCCTTGTACCAAACCTCTGTCTTATCATTTTCTTCGTAAAGATGTCTGATCCTTCTGCCCACTAGATCTGGGTAGGTGTTGCTCAGGGTCTGAGGGGTGTTCTTTGCTGCTGAGCGTAGAACCCATCTCCTCCTATGCTCTGAAGAACACCGGGTAGAAAGATAGGGGCAGTGCTGTGATCCTGACGAGAATTTCCTCACTCTGTGTCGAACAGTCTGTGACTCGGACCATTTATGTTTCTTTTTTCTGTGACCGTGTTTGTGTGTCCCTCTCTGAACCTCAGACTGGTCTGTGACCCTCTGGTAGTGGGGAACTTGGCCTCGTCTGCCTTTGGTGCAATAGACTTTCCTGAGCTTTAGTACCATTTCCGAGCGCTTCTTAGTGCTACAGGGTGCGTGTCTTGCATATGACGACAGTGAGGCCACCTCCGTATCCACATCGGTGCTTTCTGATGAAAGGTCATCAGAGGTCAAGGGGCACCCCCAGGAATTGTCAGGCTCTTTCTCACCATCGGATTCGATCTTGACCTCAACATGGGTCTCTAAATTGTCGCAGGCTGATGGTACGTTTTCCCATCCTTCTTCCTCCAAACAGCTGGCAAAAGTCCAGCTTTCAGATTCCTCAGAAGGCCCGTCCTCTTCTGAGGAAGTGTTGTTGCCTAAAAATCTTCTCTTGCAGACACGCTTTACTCTCCCCTTGCTTTCAAGACTTTTTTGATGAGAGGACTGCGTCAGGTTCTCCAGGCAGGTATCTGGCGTGTGTGGTGGCATGCAGTGCACCTCAAACCCATTAAAAGAACTTTCGGCTTCGTAACATTGCAACTCTTTTTTAAAAATGGGTTTCACTTCTATTCCTAGAGAGAAACAAAGGCAAAGTTAGAATACTGTTTTCTCATGCATAACAAAAACAAATCCATCCTCTACGCTGTCAGTAGTAAACCAAACCTTCCTTTTCACTGGGGCGAGGGCACACCTTTAATATGCAACATAAGCATGCATCTTTTATCTGAAAATATACTTCCTTCAGACATTTACTTTAATTAAACCAATCAAATGTACAAAAACAAAAATCTCTGATGTATCCAAAATTATTAATTTTTTATTAATTTTCAAAGTCATTTTAAGGTTGAATACATTTCCATAGAAATGATTAAGAATATGAACAAAAGATGCATGCTTTAGGGAAGTGGTAACCAACCCTGTTCTTGGAGATCTACCATCTACCTTCCTGCAGGTTTTTATCTCTAACCAAAATCTAACACACATCTGTTATCTGAACAAGAACTTCTTAGACTTCCCAGTCCTTATATAAACAAACATGCAATACAGTGGTATCTCTTGGAAATAAAATGGAATCGGCCACAACGTCTTTCTGAAACCATTTGCTTACTCCTGTACACAAGTCCCAATGACCCCTTCACCAAGCGCCATGACATTAATAAACATCTCCAGCTTTTTTATTTCTCCTGAAATCCTATCCTGTCTTCTGTTTAAATCTTGATCTCTGACTTTTCCACATTCTATGAATCTGTTGCGCTGCTAAGTTATTGAGCATGCGCTAAAACGTTCTTCCGTTCACGCGGTATTGTTATTGTAAACAGACCCAGAACCACAACAAGATGTAAAACAGGTTAATAAATCCTAAGCCTGTGAGCTGGGGTGGTTTCATCACGAAACCTTTATAGTCATCCAAATTGAACTGAAGATAAAACATATTGGCTATTCACTAGTGAATGAGCATCTTTAAGTCAATGATCAGATGGTCAGGTGGGCATGATTAGGGTTGGAGCCAAAGTCTTCAGGGAGGTACATCTCCAGGAACAGGGTTAGTGAACACTGCTTTAAGTGTTTCACCCCGTAAACTTGGGTTTACACTGGGGCCACAATGTACATGATCACCACCATTTGAGAGAACCGTGTTGAGAATGGGGGTTTGTGGGATCAAGTCATGATGACCTCGAGGGAACTTGGTGGCATCGTGATGACCTCGAGGGAACTTGGTGGCATCGTGATGACCTCGAGGGAACTTGGTGGCATCGTGATGACCCCGAGGGAACTTGGTGGATTCCTGATGATCGTCACAAAAAATTTTGCCACGATTATTACGATTTGACGCCAATCATGATAGAATGTGGGAATCATAGTAGAGTTTAACAGAGTGTAACAGACCTTGATGCACCATAGTAGAGGATCTTAATGAACTTGCGAACACGATTCCTTCAAGTTTCACCTTTTGAATACACCCTGCCTCCTTTTTATACCCCAATCGTGCTCCAAGCGTGCTCATAAATCGTGGCGCTCCACGCTTTTTTTGAACCGGGGACATCGTGGCCCCAGAGTAAACCCAGGTTAATATCATAAAAATGTCATGTGCATTATCAAAACTACACTTAGGATAAAGTAAAGTAAAAAATGCTTTTTTTTTTTTGTAAACTGCAAAAATTTGTAGTGAATTTAAACAGTTAATCATTAGCTGTATAAAAGTACCAGAGAAGACCATAAGCAGATGAAGGAAACAAAGTGGCTTAATTTTAGTCTGTTAGCAAGATGTTTATAAGATTTAAGGATATAAAAAAATAAAAGTTAAAAACAGAACTGAGGAGGTAAAAGATCTCTAGAAGCCTGAGTGAATCACAGTTTGACCAGAATAAGTTACTAAATTATTTTAATGTATTTTTTCCAGCACAATTTGGTGGTGTTGAATAAATACATGCTGAAAACTTCTTTCGTTAACATTTCCTGCATGTATGAAGTAAAAGAATAAACTGGTAGGAAGCTGTATATAATATCTAGGCCAATTGAACACCTGCAGTGTTTCATCAACGGATGCCAGAGATGCTTCTTTGCTAGGGGGATGTGTGTGCAACAGGTTCGACAGAGATCCCAAACCACATCACTTCCTACAGCTCACCACAGCATCCGATCACATTACACAGGAGGTGGCTCTACATGCAACAGTGCATGAGGGGGATCCTGTCTTTCCTGCAGCCTTCTCCACATTTACAGCGTGAACTCAAAGCTGTGCTCACAGCCAAGAGCACGGATATAAGAGAGGCAGTGAAATGAAAGCAGAGGTTCGAGAAAGGAGTGAATAGAAGAAAGCAGTTTAGGGTAACAGGGGAAAAGGAAGTACCTTTTGTGCATCATCTGTAGGAGTAGAATCTGCTCCTAAATAAAAAAAGGGTTGAAAACAAAATAAATCAAGTAAAATAAAGGATAAAGAAAACCAAAGTATTCAATACAAACCTAGGGATAAAAACAGTAAACATAAAAAGACAGAAAAATAATTAATCGGATTAGCCTATTCCATTTAGTAGCCTTTTCACTAAAGCATCATTTCCCTTATTAGGAAATACTCATGGTTTTGTGGGAAAATGACAAAATGTAAGAGATAGATAGAATTTTAATAATTTATTGGGGCAGCACAGTGATGGAGTGGTTAACATGTCTGCCTCAAAGCAAGAAGGTCCTGGGTTCGAGTCCCGAGCTCAGGTCCCCCTGTGCTGTTTCCTCCCACAGTCCAAAGACATGCACATTAGGCTGTCTGGCTTTTCTAAATTACCCCTAGGCGTGAGTGTGAATGGATGTGTGTTTGTTGCCCATGGACTGGTGAGCTGTTCCATGAGTCCCACCTTCACCCAGAGTCAGCTGAGATAGGCTCCAGCCTACCACACGAGTCGTGATGACCCTAAAAGGATTAAGCGGTTCGACAAATGAATGAACTCACTAATTAATTTATTGTAGTGTGTCCCTTTAAATCAGTAACAGAAAGCCTTTTCAAGAACGCCACTTACTCATTTCTATAATGGAAGGTCAGCAGTGTCCATATGTACAATAACACATTAATGCAACATTTGTACTGTACTGGTTATAGAACTAAAAAGGAGGAAAGAATCAATCTAGATGTAGTTCTGGCTGTAATATACATGATAGGTCAATATTAATGCACTCGTTCTAATGTTACGGTTTCTATAGTAACAGCTCATACGTGAACGCTCCACATACCTGACTATTGATATTTTTAAACTGTCTTGGTTAACAAAATAAAATACATTGTTACTGTGGTGACTTTTATTTTATTTATTTATTTATTTTGTTATCACAACCCCCACCCATGATGCACTGGGCCACTATCATGGTTTCCTTTGCAGTGTATCCCTTTACCTGAGAGGGTTGCAAGCATTCACTTACACATACTCCCACACCTAGGGTCAATTTGCAATAGCTAGTTAGCCTAACATGCACTTCTTTGGACTGTGGGAGGAAACCAGAGTACCCAGAGGAAACCTACACAAGCACAGGGAGAAAACACGCCCTTGCTGGGCACAGGGCACAAACCCAGGACCTTCTTGCTGTGAGGCGAGAGTGCTAACCACTATTCCACTGTATGCTCTCATTTCTCACTTATGTAAGAATCAGTTGTTCCATTCTCTCTCTCTCTCTCTCTCATAAATGTTAAAAATCACACATTGTATGTTTTAGTTTGTAAAAGACTTCTCTATAGTCAGATTGGTATTAGTTTTGTATTATGTGGAATGTTTACCATACAAATCCCTGTCCATATCCCTGTTACTATAGAAAAGCTAATGTATTACCTGTGCGTTAACCTACCATCCTTTTTTCAGCTGGAACTACCGTCAGAGTCTTGCAGTTAAACAACCCACTCCTTCTGACCAATCAAATCTGATTAATTTAATTGCACTGTGGCAGACACCAGTTGTAATTACTTTATAAGCACATATTTTTCTCGAAACAGGTACTGTATGCCTTTCTAACAGCCTGAGCAATCTCCAATTAAAGAACCTGCATAACTGCAGTTCATCATGATGCATCACACAGAGTAAATGTGTAATTCGTTCAGTATTGCTTAATGGAATGTTCTGGATAGAAAGTCATTTCAGAAGAGTACATTTATTGTTTTACAGGTTACATCTTGCTCGATCACGAACTTGTGGCAACATAACATGAGTCAGCATGTCATTTTTGTTGGTAAATACAAAGGAATTGAAAGGAGTTGATTGGTTATCATCTATCCTCCTTCCTCACCTCTTAATGTATTCACTATAATCCCTGCTGACCCTCCAGATTAATGTCTTGTCACAAAAATATTAAAAAAATGAACACCAAAAAATTTGAATTTAGGTGAAATGTTGACAAATTATGGAAAAACAATAAATAGTGCTTTGTTGCGTTATCTTGCCAGGGTTTGCATGTATCAGCCTTTAGACAGAAGGGTCACTATAAATTATTACAAAGTGCTCATGACTGATGAACCTTATGCGATGATGACATTTCTATCCTGATGGCAGTGGCCAATTCCACGATGACAATTCCCCCATCCACAAGACACGAGTCCTCACTGAATGATTTAATGAGTATAACAATGTCCATCAGTGGTTGAGAGTATTTAAGCTGGTCATTCACCCACAAACTCATTAATTTGCTGGACCACTTATTCCTGTTAGGGTCATGGGGATTATTATTAGGATCTCAGCCGATACTGAGCTGAGGCGGGGTACACCCTGAACTTCTTTCCAGACCACCGCGGAGCCAAAACACAGCCATTCACACTCATACTCACATCTCGGGGTAATCTGGAATAGCCAGTTAGCATTATGTGCATGTCTTCGGAATGTGGAAGGAAACTGGAGTACCCAAAGGAAACCCAAGCGCAAACAGTGTGAGGCGGACGTGATAACCACTACGCCACCGTGCCGAACCAATTTCCTTTAATGCGACATAACTAAAGTGCTATTAGAGATCCTGGATCCTTATGTATTAGTGACTTATTTCTGATCTCATCCACCATCATCAAAACACCAGCTGAGGGAAAAACTTCCAATAAAAATATATTTCAAGGCATTCTGGTATCTCAGTGAGCCTGCTTTGTACAGTATTGCTCAGTCCCGATGACTACCTATGTTTCCCAAAATGATTTCATGACAGTCTGAATTCTTCATGACTCTGTACGGGACATGCATCTCTTTATAACATGTAGAAGGCTAAAAAGTATTTTAACTTATATGCACTTATATTTTTAATTCAGTCAATCAAGGAAAATGAAGTAATGAAGAAAAACAAATAATGCTTTTTACTACAATTAAAAATAAAAATGGTCGACTTGTGTTGATCACTGTGTGAAGCCATTTCTATTATAAATAATATACACATATGCCTGGATCAGAGTTTTCCCATTGGCTAAGAGCATAAATTAACAAAATAATTTGTTGACATGAAATTTTGCATGAGAAAACTGCCTCACTGTTATCCCACTCAGCATAATACACCATTTTATTCCAACGCTTATTTATTTTTAACAAATTAATTAATAAAGTAATTTGTATCACAGGCTAATACCCTTAGATTTACTATTCATTAAAGATACAGTCATATAATTCAATTTAGAAATGAACAAAAATACAAAATGCCAAATACATGCTAGGGGAAAAAAATGTAACAAATACCCTCAAGAAATTTAATTATAATATCAATATCAATTATCCTGTGAATAATAGCTGCAGTCAAGTCTCCCCTCAGGTATATTTCAGATCTGTGAGAAATTCATTCCTTTAAAATGTCCAGTTAATAACCATCCAGTTAATAACCAGCTTTTAGGAAAATTATCCTCAACTCACCAAGGACTTTGCAGACATCAGCATAGTAGAGGAGGTTAAGGACATCTGGATAGACATCTGGCAGGTGTTTGAGGGACAGGAGCCTTCGTTGTTTGGAAGAAAAAGCCCGTTTGTGGAGCTGAGTCAGCTGTCTCTCTTCTGACAGCGTCGTTGGCCGCAACTCCACCCGATGCTCCTGTAGAACCTGGTCTATATATGTGCTGTGGACCTGAGCAAATAGCACCTCCTTCACTACCAGCATGGGGATGAACACGGCCCCTGCTCTGATGACGTGAGGAAAGGGGCACTCTTGAATTCGGACGTAGTGCTCGAGCTGGTTAAGCACTTTCTGGAACGCGCTCGCCGTCTCCTCATCTTTTATCCAAACCTCTCTAGCCTTGGAACCCAGAAGGCATGAGACTTTCTGGCTTTTACCCGGAGGAGAAGCCGACTCATCCAGGTCTAACATAGATAACCAGTTCCTGAGCTCACAATGTGAGGTTTTAGTAATGCAGTCCGATATAAGTTTGCAGAGTGACTGGTGAAGCTCCATGAACTGATACCGAGCCTGTTTACCGCTTATGGCTACTTTATTCTCAACAGGAGACTGACAAACCTCAGGAGTTTTGAACACTTCAGGCAAAATTATTTTAAAGCTAGTCAGTTTAAGGTAATGTGGAGGGATATCACTGAGGGAAAATGTAGCCTGATTTGTCGGAGTTGTAACTGGGGATTTGACAGATAAAGGGGCTGGAATATCCAACTGCCTTTTGTCACTGGTTTGAGTTGGCATAGCAGCTCCATCCATCACACTGTACGCAAAAGTGCTTTCAACAGAGCGTTCTGAGAATTCAGGTGTTACTGGCTTTGAATCAGAATAAAAGTCATCCTTAATTACTTGCTTGTTTGTAGTGTCATCCTGGGTTGATTCTAAATTGTATTGTTCCTCTTTAACATTTACCTCATGGTTGTTCGGACTGATCACAGGACTGCCGCTTTCTTTTTTTGTCTCAGACAGCCTTTTATCAGTCTCTACTTTCTCAGTTTTGACTTTCGATTTAATGGGGTCTTTGTCTAAATTTGTTTTTGGATCTATGTTTTGTGCTTGCGGTTCATCTTTTGGTGGCTTCGAGTCAGGTGCCAGATATAGACAACTGAGTCCTTGTGCATGTGACAATACACCTTTAGCTTCTAAGTAGGCTTTATAAGGGGCCAAACTAAAGACTTTGTTAATTACTGGCATTGGAGGGGACAAAGGGTGCTTAGTCTCACTGGTTTTCAGCTGGTGTATTGTCTGAAGTTTAACCAAAGAATCATTTTCACACGTTTTGGCAGTTTCCACCCTGGGCTTTTTAGATAAGAAGGCATCATTGCCTGAATTTTCTGAAAAATCTAAACTGTGCTTTTTATTCAGTATATACCCAGGGCATGAGGGAGATAGGGTACAACTGTGGCTATTAAAATGACAATTATCCTGTCCCTGACCTGGTCTGTCCAAGGATGAATTTTCAAGATGCAAGTTATTTGAAACCCTACAATTAGCTTGCGGTGTGATTTGATGGAAAGCCCCTTTAATTCCAAGCTGACCTTGAGGAGGTTGTTCCTGGTTAGAGTCTGCATCCTGCTCTCGCCGCATGGAAAAGTCCAGGGGTTGCTCTACCTGCTGTATGACAGGAGGACAGAATGGCCTTTTATTGAGCGGGTTGATGTGTCTTGTACGTACGTCTGCACCATAAGCAGGATAAGCAGGTATGTTCCTGATGACTGGGTGGTCAGGAGGGACCACAGTGTAGGGATTCTTGAGCTCTCTAAAGAAAGGCTGAAGAATAGGGCGTGGCACAGATGTTTGGCGAGAATTCTCAGGTCTGTAAACATCAATGTTATTCTTTGGACAAAAAAGCAAGGGATGTTGAGGTATATCTCTATAAGTAGAGGTATGAGGACAGTCTTGATAAACCTGCATGTGCGTCCCATATTGCATCCCAGGCATTGGTTCATACATAGGAGGCAGATCCTTATGTGCCTGTCTGGGCATCTGGATACGTTGGCAGTGATCTGGTGGTGAAGAGACAAATGGTTGAACACAGTTATACATATAGTTGCTCTGACGTGGATCAGAAAAAGCAGAAACCCTTTGAGATTTGCTTTGGCTGAGACCATGGTAGCTTTCTGTGGTTACGTCATTTAATGGTACCCGCTCTCCACAGTGCTCAAATGGCAACAATCTCTGCTGCATCAAGGCATCTGAATCCTTTTTATGCATACAAGTCCAATGACCATAATATGTCATCCTATCCTCTTCAAACGTTTGTGGGGGCATCCTCCGCAGACCTGGGCCCATAGTATAGCTATGACCTACTGTGCACTTTTGGCCAGCACAGCAAGGACTATGTCCATACACTGGTTTTGGTATTGCAAGTCCACCAGATTTTTCTGCTGTTGAGGGGGATAAGCTTGTGCAACCTATAGGAATTTTCCTGAATGGAACAGGGGACAATAATCCTGCACTACTTGGGCTGTGCTGATTTGGACTTCCAGTACTGTAAGCAAACTTCTGCTTCACCACCACTTCCTCTGCTAAAGTGGGTGACACCTTGTCCTGAAGGAAATTCACATTTTCGGGCCTGTAAATGACTGGATTTTTAACTGACCCCTCTGTGGCTGAAGAATGAACCAGAGGGCTCCCTCCATTTCTCACAAAAATCCTAGAGGGACTCCATGGTGAGGGAAGATCTAAAGCCTCTTGTCCATTGAGAGAACAAGACATATAGGTGTGTCTGTAGGGCAAAGACTTGTCTTGGGAGTACTGAGGCAGGTTGTTAGCTTTGGAAAGCCCTGAGGTGCTCACAGTACCCAAGGTACTCTCTAGTCTTGCTCTCTTGCCTTGAGGTAGAGGATCCATAAAACTCTGCACCTGTTTGCCGTTCATCATCCTATCCTGTCTTTGAGAGTATATACTCATGCCAAATGACATCTGGTAAAAACAAAAAGAAAGAAAGAAACAATTCAGATGGCATATTTTTACCGGACTAAATGTAAAATTTAAAATGTAAAAATATTTTAAGATTTCACAGAATATGAAAAGAAGAAATCTAATAAGCTTTTATCCCTTTTTTTTTTTTTTTTTTTTTATCATATTGCCTAGGCCACTTTGTATTTCTAAAATATTTCAATTTCTGTGTACTTCTTTATAATATTCAATACATTTTTGGAAATGGGATAATAACCTACAACTCATAGCAAAATTATGTTATCAACTGGAATATGTTAACCCCAGATTTTTTTACTTTGTAGAAAAGAAATCATAAAACTATCCAATTATCATCCACTTATCTGTCAGGGTCACAGGAAAAGTCGGAGCCAATCCCAGCTGACTTTTAAGCAAGAGGCCGGGTATACCCTGTACAAGACACTAGACTGTTGCTGAGCTAACAGACACAAACAACCATTCAAATTCACGTTCACACCTATGGGTAATTTAGAGTAGCCAGTTGACCTAATGTGCATGTCTCTGGACTGTTGGAGGAAACCGGAGTACCAGGAAGAAACCCATGCAAACATGTTGCAAACTCCATGCAGACAGGCCCATGTCGACCATAAGATTTAAACCTGCCCAAATTTCAGATACGGAACAAAATAATTTTCAAATAAGTTATTATTTTTATTATTTTAATTAATTGCATTTTTTCTCTATCAAGTAAAGGAAAATTTATAGAGTCAGTCAATTTTGAAGAAAAATATGGAGTCACTTTTGTAATGTAAATTTCTAGAAATGAAAAAAAAACCTGGCACAAACCAGAAAATGCAAATGACTTTGTAGTTAAAAGAGAATGCTTTCAGACAAGCTATTGGATTTGGTTAATTCAAAGGAAACATGGCCCCAACAAGAAAGTTGTGAATTGAAGCAAATGCAACCAATTATAAAACTCCTTCAAGAAAGACAGACAATGGTTGTTCCCAGTGAGCTGGGTCGAAAATCTGGTGAAAATATAAACAAAAAGGGAAGGTGATATTTAGAACATATAGGTCGACCAAGGAAAGCGTTAAAGTGTCAGGGTAGAAAATTCAAAGCAATATGCCTTCAAACAGGAAATATGTAATCAAACAAATTAAAAAATTAGAAAGTTGAAAACAGGAGTTAATGTTCAAATGTATTACATGAATTGTAAAAAAAATCTGCTGAATAAAATGGGATTTACATACAGAAAAGGCAAAGGAAAACCAGCACTAACACCTAAACAAGAAAACAACTTACGGTGAGTGAAAGAGAAACAATCATGGAGTGTGGACAATTTGGATGAAAGTGATATTAAGTGATGAATCACAAAGCTGTGTTGGGGAAGGAGACGATGCTGGAACACCTGTTGAGTGCTGTCATTCTAATGATTCCTCTAAAGAAGACTGCTTGAACTAAACAATAAAATTTCCCCCATACATTATTTATGATATGGGGTTACATGTCAGGTGAAGGACTAGGGGAGATGACAAGCATTACCTCAAGAGTCAATGCATAGGTGTACAAAAAAAATGCAGGAGTTTCATTTCACAGTTAGACAACAGAATTGGTGGCGGTGAAGTAAAAAAGCTGAGTGAATATCTAAGTGAGGTGATTCCATAATTATTGCATTATTTAAAAAATAAAATAAAATCACTTGCATGCATAGGACACTCAAGAGAAGGCATGGTTTATGACCCCAATTATCTTACAAACCGCACTACAACTACACCAGGATTACCCCAATCATTCTAATAGTTCTGATACTAATACACGTTACAAAATCAAAGTCCCTCATTCAAATTTCTTGAAACTAACCTGCAATAATGCACAATATATTATGTATATAATAAGTCATTCTAGCTAGTGGAATTAGTATTATTATTAGTACTATTATTCTAATTTTGAAAGACAATTTTGAGACGTCATTAAGAAACTTTGTGAAACACCCTCCTTCCATAGTATTGGTATGCAACACTACGTGTCACTAAAACCTGTTTCACCAGGCTTTCCTAGGGTGGTACCATCTAAACATCAAGGATGATACACATCATCATCAGGTCGTAATGAACCAGCACACACCCCAGTTCATATTCATGCATGCAGAAAGGGGAACACCTAAACTGAGTCTCTCAGTTTTAGTCGGCAGGGTTTCACAATTATGGACATGGAAGCATCATTCTACTTGCATAATTAATAACAGTTGCACAACTGAAAGAACAAAATCTCTCTTCCCGATTTAATTTAACACAATCAAAGGCTCTGTGGTTGAGCTGAGTTAGTTATCATTGTATATGATTGGTGGAAACCTACCCACTAATACCAATAAATAATGGTATTCTTTAGCCATCTTAGTTAGTTAGTATTATTTATAGTGAAGCATGGCGGCCCTGAGCTGTTATATTATAATCATGCTGTTGAAGCCCTATCGAAGATTGAGTGGCAACGCCCAAGACCATCAGCGCTGTCAATAGGGTGTAGCTTATCTTTCTTATTTAATATCCATGTTCCTCCTCTTCCCCTCCTCCCAGAGAAAGCTAGCAGGAAAATGGCTGCCTGCTCTCACAACTAGAAGCATGCTCCTTGCAAGAAGTCATGTTTGGTGGGGGGGAAAAAAAAAATCTAATTTTTTAAAACAACAATACATCCTTACCAACAAATAGGTAAATTCCATATTTTGCTTTATATTTTCATGAAATTTTTTCTAGAATGGATCAGAAATGGCGTTAACGGGAATAGGCGTGTGGCACTTCTGGCTGACTCACCCTGGTTACGATGCCATTTCCTCCGGACATAAAAAGTAATTTTGAATAAATAATAAAACAATCACAGAATCTGGGGTTTCTTAGATCTCACAGATAGTTCTTTCAACGTCGGCGGATAAACATCTCTCAATCTGAATAATTCTCCATACCACACTTCACCTCATACATTCATTCATTTTCTAAGCAGCTTAATCCTCATTAGGGTCACGGGAAGGCTGGTGCCTATCTCAGCTGACTCTGGGCGAAGGAGGGGTACACCTTGAAAAACTCGCCAGGCCATCACAGGGCAACACACATACACGTCATACAGTAACTGCTTATTAGCTTATATTGTTTGTGTTTGAATGTGTGCGTGCGTCCCTTAATGCATACATACATAATTACAATTGACTAAAGAGATCATGTTCTGATTCAAAGATTAAAGGGTCCATTCAATTTCCAGGCATATTAAATAAACATGACATACAGTGTTATCTCTTGGAAATGAAAGGAAACAGGCCGTAATGTCATTCTGAAACCATTTGCTTTCTCTAGTATGCAACTATTATTAAGCCCTGCACCGGCAACCAGACAGCTTTTTTATTTCTCTTTAAATCGTATGCCATCTTCTGTTTCATAAGATTTGATCTCATACTTTACCACTTTCTATGAATCAGGGTTGCGTTGCCAGGACCGACGCCTATCTCAGCCGACACTGGGAGAAGGTGGGGTACACCCTGGACAACTCGCCAGACCACACACAATCATTCCCATTCACACTCACACCAAGGGGCAATCTAAAATCTAACGTGCATGTCTTTGGACTGCAGGAGGAAACCGGAGTACCCAGATGAAACCCACACAAGCACAGGAAGAACATGCAAACTCTACACATTGAGCCCGGGGACTGGATCCTGGATCCTGGGAGCTTCTTGCAGTGAGACGGAGATGCTTAAACTGCTACACCACCATGTCGCCCTGTATTTGGTGTACACTAAAAGTATAAACTGCTCTGACCTAAGCATCTAGTTAGTGCGCTTAATATCCAGTAGAAGGGCGGTTGGGACACAGAGTCAGTGGGGAAGAGGCTCCTGGGAACGACAGAGAGAGAGAGAGAGAGAGAGAGAGAGAGAGATTCCGAAGAATCATGATGAAACATCTGTAACTGGAAAAGACGAAGCGCAAATCGACTCCCACCCGGCGCGTGCGCTATTAAACAAAAGGGAAGCGGCTGGTTACAAAGTTGATGCGCACTCTGCGTGCACGCGCACCGACAATGCCTCCAACACGCGCAGCAGCAACCAGCACAAGCCCACGAGCCCATCTTTACTCTCAAGTCACTTAGGAAACTTCCGTCAACATTTACCAGCCGCCTTCACAGTTCCCACCACAAAAAAAAAAATAATAAATAAAGTGCAATATGAGCGGTATCCAAAGTGACAGATTAATCTTTTCTTTTTCTTTTTTTGAAGCCATAATAACAAGGTTAATGTTAATAACCTGACTTTAACATTCACCCTTAAAACTTCTTCCCTTCACGCGCAGAACGTGGTGAGCTTGCTGTCTCTCACGTGCTCTCAAAGTCCAAGTAAACAGTTAAAGACCTGCCCGAATCAAACCCACCTACAGTAGTGAGAACTTCAGCAAGGAAGATGACACACCGGGATACCAGGATAAATAACCCTGAAATCTTTCTCCATTTATCCACAAACAACGAGAACTTACCGAGGACACAAACTTCTGTTTCTCAGTTCCAGCAGGCATGCCCAAAACGAAACTTAATCATCCCCCTTCTTCTTTCTAAACAAGCTCCAGTCCACGGAAAGCGTCTGAACAACTCCAGGGGATGGAGATAAGGGCAAGGCTGGCCAGATAGTACTGTCTTGTTTTTCTCGGCAGCTTGTAGGCGTCAGTCCAAAAGTATGTAATCTGTTCGCACACGGTTAGCCAATTACAGCATGACAGAAAAAGTGGGAGGATCTAAAGGTGACTGGCGCACTAATGCACTAATGCACTCATGCCAAACACCAAAATGTCAGACAAATATTTATATACTGTACATCCCACCAAACATCCAAAGTATTTCCGAATTCATTTTATACCAGTGATCTCATAGAAATACTACAGCATTTTGTAAAACATTAGCCTGTCTAATTTAATGTAACAATATTATTATCTATAATGCACCCATAATATGTGAGAGTATTTAAAAGATAAGTTTTTCCTACATAAAAGAGAGGTTACTAAATCACTTTTGATCACTTTTTGCCATGAGGGAGGGGCATAGAAACGTCATCATTATTTACCTTTAAAAAAGGATTTCAGGTGCATTATTGCTCTGTAATGATCACCTTTCCATGGAAGCCCATTTCCGTCACTATATATAGCTATATGATGATGATGATGATGAAATTTCGGACAGTCTGTAAGCCATAATTCTAAGATACCACAGCTAGCACGAGATACTAAATCATATTTATAAGGTACTATGCCATGATTATGATGTAGTAGTCAATTATGATGTAGTAAGTCTTAATTATGACATAGGCTACTATGTCATAATTATGAGATGCTAAGTCATTATTATGAAATGCTACATCTTAATTATGACCTAGCAGCTCATACTTCTGACTTACTAACTCATAGTTGGGGCGCAGTGGTGTCGTGGTTAGCACGTCCGCCTCACAGCAAGAAGGTCCTGGATTTGAGTCCCAGGCTCGGGGGGGTGGGGAGGGGGTTTGTCTCTGTGTGTTGTTCGCATGTTCTCCCTGTGCTTGTGTGGGTTTCCTCCGGGTACTCCGGTTTCCTCCTACTGTCCAAAGACAATGTCTTTAACACGTGCACATTAGGTTAATTGGCTGTTCCAAATTGACCCTAGGTGTGAGTGCGAATGAGAGTGTACCCTGTAATCGCCCAGTGTCGGTTGAGAGAGGCAGCAGCCTCCCTGTGACCCTAGTAGGATTAAGTGGTTCAGCAAATGAGTGAGGGAGTGAGTGAGTGAGTGAGTGAGTGAGTGAGTGAGTGGGTGAGTGAGTGAGAAAGTCATAATTATGACTCAGCATCTCATATTTACGATTTACTAACTCATAATTACAAATTTGCCTCTTTAGAATAACATATCATGAATGTATCTACCACTCAAATCCCACTAACTCTTTATGCATTCACTCTGTATCCTGGAATTTGGTTACGTTTGTCTTTGTGTCACAGTCTGTTTTAAACAGGAAGCTGTTTATAGACATGAAGAGACAGAACATAGAGATGTCCATTTTTAAGGGTACCATATTCATGTCCAGTGCAAGAAGGTCCTGTGGTCGAGTCCCAGGCTCGGAGAGGGCATTTCTCTCATAGTTTGCATGTTCTCTCAGTGCTTGTGTTGGTTTCGTCCAGGTACTCTGATTTCCTCCCACAGTCAAAAGACATGCACATTAGGCTAATTTTCCTTCACTAGAAAGAAGAGACTCAAACCTGTTATAGGATGGCCATCCCCCTTCGCACACAGTGAGCTCCATGAAGACTTGCCTTGCCAAGGTTGGAATAGGAGAACGTGAGTCGCTTGTACAGTGCACTGGACACGTTTGGGATGAACTAGAATGTCAACTGCCCCCGTGTCCCTGTCCGACATCAGTGCCTGACCTTAATAATGCTTCTGTGGGTGAATGATCACAAATCCCTACAGCCCACCGCCCAAAATATAGAGCCTTCCCAGAAGAGAGAAATTTATTTATTACAAATCTTTGTCCATATACTATATCTTACTTCAAAATCATAGTTCATTAACACATTAGATTTTTTTTAATTGCCTGGAACTAATAATATGATGTAGGCAATAACAATTCCAAGACACACCACTAAGTGCAGTTAAATCAGCATTTAAAGGCCAATATCTGTCTGCTTATTATTATTATTATTATTATTACATTCAAGGCACTAAAAGTTTGAGGCATAACATATAGCTGTAATAGATTTTTTAAATAAGTGGTTACAATACTCCAATAAATAAAACAAGTGCAATGGAATTTTGACAAAACAAATTTCACTAAATCTGTTTATATATTTATGAGATTCTGACACCCTACATTAGTTGATGTTTGACCAGAAGTTGATGTTGCCAGAAATAGATAATATATTATCAGACTCTGTTGCAATCCCAGCACCGACTGTATATGGAACGTTCTACAACGTAAACATCTGCTATGCCATACATAGAAGTCTTGTGAGGCTAGCTGGTTCCCTATAAGGGAAGGCAAATAAGAAATGCATTGTTGTGTGTGTGTGTGTGTGTGTGTGTGTGTGTGTGTGTGTGTGTGTGTGTGTGTGTGTGAGAGAGAGAGAGAGAGAGAGAGAGAGAGAGAGAGAGAGAGAGCACTCCTTTGGTAAACTGGGATTGCAGTAAATAACCCATAAACTTGAAGTCAAAAGGATCTGTTGCACTCTCACGGTTGATGACCTATGTGTTATATGTAACAGCTCGAATTTTATTTTAAAATAACACTAAAGTCTGTGTATTGTCACAAAAGAACTACTTTTCTATGTAAAGAATAAGGCATATACCAAATAAACAAATACACATCTCTGTATCACTTACTCATTTGCCGAACAGCTTAATCCTACTAGGGTCGGGGGGCGGGCGCCTACACTGGGCATAGGGGGATACACGCTGAACAGCTCGCTAGACCATCACAGGGCAGGACACACAACCACTGACACTCACTCTTAGGGGCAATTTGGAACAGCCAATAAGTCTAATTGTCTAAAATAAGTCTAAAAGTCTAAGTGCATGTCTTTGGACTGTGGGAGGAAACCGAATTACCTGTAGGAAAATGTGTGTGTGTGTGTGTGTGTGTGTGTGTTTGTGTGTGTGTGTGTGTGTGTGTGTGTGTGTGTGTGTGTGTGTGTG